>CM077092.1:8454680-8900481 GCA_039513925.1 Platanthera zijinensis
GCTCTCAATGCCGAAGGGTTGTGTGTTACTGTGGGTCTAAATGCTCGTCCTGATATTATCGTCCTTTTTTTGATTGTTCGTCTCTTATTGCTTTGGCTAGATGCCAACACCATCTTCTTCGCCTCTAATTATTCCATGATTAAACTTTTACAACCTTTCTTGGGCTTATATTGTTTGATGTCCTGCTATTCATGGGACAGTTGTTGTTCCTTTTGGAATCATCACTTTTATGATAATCACATCTGTTAGAAGGTCATTTTTCTCTGAAGCCAATGAGCGAAGAAATGTCCAGGTGATTCTTGGGCAGGGTCATCCGCTGTGAGTAGTTGTTGCGATGTTTTCAGTGTAATTAGATCTACATATCTGTTGCTGCATAAGTAGAGCAAGCCTCTCTCACCCTCACCCCCTCTGAAGTAAACATGTAAGAATTTTTCTTCTCATTTTTTCAACTGTGTTAAGAAGTTGTGTAGATTTTTGTTGATTTGTGTATAACTTTAGTTGATGTAAATTTTTAGAAAATATTGAATACCCTAATGGATGAGCCTTAAGAACCTATTTCAAACGTTTCAAAGTGCATTCAGTATTTAGTCCACGTTTGTTGTTTCTTTTCATTATAGCGATATCATGACTTCTTGATGGAAGATCATTTGTTTGGCTTATTAACGCTATAGAATGTTCCAATTGGGTTTTGCCAATAAATTGTGCTTGAAGCACAATGACAGATGCAGTTATGGAGATGCATGAGGCAGAATATATGGATGCGCTTGTTGCTTTTGCAAAATTAATGGAGATACGACAAAGCCCGTACTTCTTAGAGGTGTATATGTGTTTGGTTTTATGGAGTTTCTTTGAAATATGATGGTGGTCAAGTGTTGCATTTGAACTTACAATATTAGTGTTGACAGTTGTTCATTGTTGGCCTTCTCTGTGATAATTTATTTATTTGAGTGGCGTTAGAGGTTAATTCTTAACACAATGAAACTTCTACGCTTTGCATTTGAGTTTGCGTTATTAAATTTAATTTGACAAACAATGTCGTAAGGTGATTAAAATTGACTTCATGGGCTTGAAATTTAATGTGTCATTTATTTGAGAGCTATTTTCAATTCTTCTTGGACATATTTTGAAGTAATTAATTTATAATATCATTATTAACACTGAACCGGGGGGTAGTTGACATGTATATCTTCAGGCTTGCCACATGTACATTATACAATTTGTTACATAGCCATACATTAATGCAATGAATTACTATCATACTATGTAGTGAATACATTAATGCAATGAATTACTATGTAGTGAATCTTAGCGAGGTGAGTCTCGACGAGAGAAACCTCGAAGATTCCTCGACCGATCTGAATGGAGATTCCGATCTCGCGACCGAGACTGCCCTTATGAGCTTTCAGGTCGCATTGAAGCAGAATCAACAGACAGGATCACTTGGCCTTTCCTCAGGAAGTCGACTTCCCGGAGGTCCTGCCCAAGGCGACTTCCTCCGGAAGTCGACTGCACCTTAACGTCGTACCAAAGCGACTTTGTCAGGGCCGCGGTTCGTACACCCTAACCCATCCCCGGTCCCACAACAAAGCCAATAAGTTGTGATATCCCGACCTCCTTGATAAAGAGCTCTTTTGCGAACTCCCATCACTAATTAATCCCGGATAAGTTGGTGATGAAAGCTCGCCTGTGAGCTCTTTATCAAGGAGGTCTCGAGATCGATTCTCCTCAACAACCTTTCAGATTCCTGTGGTTGGATCGGAGACGGGTTGGGGTGTGCGACTCGTGGGCCTGATAAAGCCGCTTTGGTGAGACGCCAAGGTGGGCCCCCTAGTGGGACTCTGGGGTGGCATGCAGGTATGACGCATGTCCTGCTTCACCTTGAATGCTGGCCTATATGACATACTGCCAATTGTATTGATTGGGGGTGTACAACCCCGTATCCGGCGAATGGGTTAACAGGAGCCAAACCGGCCGGCTCAGACCGCCCCAGAGCCCCGGGCGAGTTCAGCGGAGCATGCCGAGCCCAGCATGCCGAGCCCAGCATGTCGAGTACGGGCTCGACAGTCATCGGGCCGAGCTCGGAGTTCGTGGAGCTGAGCCCGACGGAAGGAAGTCAATTCAGCGGGCAAGCAGAGCCGACCGAGTACGTACTCGACCAGAGCCAAGGGGCGGGCGAGTGCCAGCCCGCCCGTCACTCTCGAGCAGGGGCTTCAGAGTCAACTCGCCCAGGCCTAAAGTGAGGCGAGCTAGGCCTATGGCGTTGAGTGGACGCTATCTCAGGGCCAGCTCGCCCCTCAGCTGTGGGGTATTTTTACCATGTTACCCCTTTGGTCTGCCTATAGTCCTCGAGAACAGTGAAGGTTGGATATTTGCAGGCCGTCTTTTTCTATAAATAGGACCCAAGGGGTACCTCAGAAAGGCACGCTTACTAGTGCCCGGTCTTCTAGCGCTTTCTGAGGTACCTTAGCTTCAGCACTTGGCTAAGGAGGGGAAGCGCTCTAAGATCTTCCGGGTGTGTGGTGAGACCTCCGTGCTGGAGCCTTGGTCTGTTCCTGATCCTTTCTTCTTAGTCATTTGGGCTCGTGAGGAGAGAAGTAAGTGTGCGATCACCCCTTGCCCAAGGGTCGAACTCCTCAGAGACGATTTTTCGGTTTCAACATTTTGGTGCAGTGAGCGTGGAGCGTGGTCAGCACAGAAAATCTTCCGCAAGTTCGATGGCAAGGGATGAAGGGCAAGGTTTAGGCAGGGCGAACTCGCCACCCCCCCCCTCCCGCGGCGGCGGGAATGTCCGCGGAGCTCAGAGAGGAAGTGCTCGGCTTCGTCAGGGTCGCACTCGGCATGCGAGCCGAGAGCACAATGCCGGTAGTTCCCGTGTTCGCCGATCCGGCACTGGGCAACGACGCGCCATCAGACGAGCAGGGAAGGAAGTCGCGAGCGAGGGGGAGCGCGAGCCGCGAGGGCGAGTCCTTTTCCCGGGCTCGGCATGCGAGTACCACTTCGGGGAGACAGTGGGGAGGAGTTCCCAACTCGCCCGGCTGAAGGAGGGAGCCCCTTCAGCGAGTTCGTTTCTTCTGCCCAGTTCCAGAGGGGTTTTGAGAGCCGGAGATGTCCTACTATTCAGGGAAGGGAGATCCAGTCCAGCACGTCTAATGGTTTGAGGACGTGGTCTCGATCCGACAGATGTCGGATGGCTTCAAGTGCAGGCTCTTCGCCATCACCCTCAGGGAGAAAGCGAGAGAGTGGTTTCATCAGCTCCCGACCGACTCCATCTATTGCTTCGAGGACCTGCGCCTGGGGTTCATGTTGAGATTCACCACCTCCAAGAAGAGGAAGAGGGAAGCCGAATCCTTGTTCCGTATCAAGCAAGGAACATGGGAGACCCTGGGAAGTTACCTGGACATGTTTCAAGAGGAACTGTCCCAGGTACAAGAGATGCCAGGGCACACCATGATGGTGGCCTTCAACCTGGGTCTCCAGCCCGGGTTCTTTGCCATGGAGTTGAAGAGGACGCCTCCAGTATCTTTTGAGGCGCTCCTGGAAAGGGCGGCAAGGGAGGCCGATATGGAGGCGGCACACCCAGAGTTTGCCCGGAGGTTGGCCAGGTGGGCCGTGGAGGAGGAGAAGTCAAGGGGTGGTCGAGCCCAGGAGGAGAGAAGGGCCGAACCTCGGCAGAGAGAGCAGCAGCAGCCCAGGTGGGGGCGTCAGGAACCAAACAACCGGTTAGGTTGGAGGCCGGAGTGGCAGGATCAAGGGCCACGAAGGGGTTATCAGGGAGGAGATAACCGCCAAGGTGGGCGCGTCCAGTTTTACCCCCAGGGGGGAGGCAGGGTCAGAGACCCCCCCTTCCAGATCAGGAGGAAGCCATGGCTATCGCCCTGGGGAGAAGGAGAGGACAGCCAAGGAGGAGGAGGGAGGTCAGGATAGACCTGCCCTACTGTGACTACCATCAAGAGGAGGGGCACACGACGATCACGTGCCCGGAGTTCCTCGAGATACGGGGAAACAGGGAGCAGCAACAACAGCAACAGAACCGCCAGGAAGTGCGGATTGAGGAAGTCCGGCCTCAGGCGGAGGGGGACCGTTGCGAAGACCGGGCGCTGGAGAATGTGTGTAAAAAAAGGGGACGGCCGGTGGAGAATGTGTGTAGACTTTTCACTTCTTAATAAATCATGCCCAAAAGATTGTTACCCCTTACCTAGAATCGACGCGCTGATAGACTCAGTCGTCGGTTTTTCTGTAATGAGTTTTTTAGATGCCTTTTCAGGTTATCATCAGATCAAGATGCACCCTCCCGACATAAAGGATGTCTCCTTCATCACGGGAGATGGATGCTACTGCTACAAGATGATGCCTTTTGGGTTGAAAAATGCAGGGACAACATACCAGAAGATGATGGACCGTGTATTCCAGGGACAGAAGGGGAGGGACCTGGAAGTATACGTGGATGACTTGATGATAAAGAGTCGGGAGATCAACTCTCACCTCCGGGATCTGGAGGAGACCTTTGACACCTTGCGTAAATACAAGATGAGGTTGAACCCCCTGAAATGTGTCTTCGGGGCCAGCAGGGGAAAATTCCTGGGACATCTGCTCACTCCCGCGGGAGTGGAACCAAATCCCGATAAAGTCAAGGCAATAATGGAGCTAGGGGCTCCCCGGAACGCCAAGGATGTCCAACGGCTGACGGGGAGGTTGGCCGGGCTCAACAGGTTTCTCTCCAGGGCTGGAGAAAAGTGCTCCCCTTTCTTCAGAGCATTGAGGGGGGGGGGGGAAGAAGTTTGAATGGTTCGAGAAGTGCGAGGGGGCATTCCGAGAACTGAAGAAACAACTCACCCAACCCCCTCTCCTTCAAGGGCCTAAGGAAGGGGAGGATTTATTCCTGTATTTAGGGGTTGGGGCCGAGGCTCTCAGTTCGGTTCTGGTCAGGGAAGAAGGCAAGAAGCAACTGCCGATCTATTACGTAAGTAGGGTTCTGAGGAAGGCAGAACTCCGTTACCCCATCTTAGAAAAATTGGCCTTCGCCCTAATCATCTCGGCCCGGAGACTCAGGCCCTACTTCCAGGCACACTCCATCCGGGTGGTGACTGACTACCCCCTCCGCAACATCTTCGAGGGGGTGAAGCACTCGGGGAGACTCGCCAAGTGGTCGGTAGAATTGAGCGAGTTCGACATCTCCTTTGTCCCCCGACTCGCGATCAAGGCACAGGCGATGACTGACTTCCTGGCTGACTATGTGATTGAGGTGGCAGAGGACAAACTCACTCATCCCGTCCCTTGGAAAGTGATGGTTGATGGGGCGTCAGGGAGGCATTCCTTGGGGGTCGGGGTCGTCTTGGAAAGCCCCCAAGGGACCAGGATTGAACAGACAGTGGTGATACACTTTTCCATAACCAACAATCAGGCCGAGTACGAGGCAGTGATCGCAGGGCTGCGCCTGGCCAGAGAGTTGGGAGTGCATGATGTAAAAGTCCTCACTGATTCCATGGTAGTAGCCTCCCAGGTCAACGGGGAGTTCGAAGCCAGGGAGCCTACCCTGCAACGGTATTTGGCCAAGTTAAGGGAATCATTGGGGGGTTCCAAACCTTCTCCATTCAACATGTGCCGCGGGAGGAAAATAAACAGGTCGACCATCTTGCCAAGCACGGCCCTCGGGTGGGGGGCACCATCACAGACCTCTTCCACCCATCCTTGGAGGAGGGAGAGTTGATGGAGATAGATCAACGTCCGACATGGATGTACCCCTTCACCACCTTTTTGTCTACGGGAGAGTATCCAGAAAGGATGGACAGAAAGAAACTCAAGTACAAGTCGGCATACTACCTCTTGCGCGACGGACAACTTTACCGAAAGGCTCTCTCGGGGCTGCTGGCTCGTTGTGTGGCTGAAGGAGAGGTGCCGAGAATTTTAGAAGAGGTCCACTCCGGGGAGTGTGGGAGTCACTCGGGGGGTCGGACCCTGGAGGGGAGAATTATCAGGCAGGGTTACTTCTGGCCTACCCTGGGGCGTGATGCTTCCGAATTTGCCAGAAAATGTCATAAGTGCCAACTATTCGCCCCCCTCCAACTGCAACCGGCTCAGCGACTCAGAAGTATCACGGCCCCCTGACCCTTCGCAATTTGGGGAATGGATCTGGTAGGGCCCTTCCCCCAGGCGAGCGGGCAAAGAAGGTTTTTGTTGGTGATGATTGACTATTTCTCCAAATGGGTGGAGGTGAAGGCGTTGGCCAAGGTGACCTCGCAGGTCATCCAGAATTTTTGTATGGGGGGAAATCATCTGTAGGCATGGGATGCCCCAAGCCATCGTCACCGACAACGGACCGCAGTTCGCTAGTAACGAATTCATCAAATTCTGCGGAGAGCTCAGAATTGACCTTAGGTTTGCCTCTGTCCATCACCCGAGGAGCAACGGGCAGGTGGAAGCGGCCAACAAGATTATCGTGAACCTCCTGAAAAAGAAGGTTGAAAATTTGAAGGGAAATTGGGTGGAGCAACTCCCCTCTGTTCTTTGGGCCCTGAGGACTACCCCCAATACCGCCACAGGAGAGACACCCTTCAAACTATCTCATGGAAGCGAGGCGGTGCTCCCCATCAAACTCGAGGTCCGTACTCCCAGGGTCGCTGAGGCGGAAGCCGGAAGAGAGGAGTGGAGAGTTGAAAACGAGGAAAAACAACGGCTCTCCTTGGACTTGATAGAAGAATTGCACGACCTATCAGCTGTTCGACAAGAGAAAGTCAAGCGGAGGATGGCTAAGTATTTTGACAAGCATGTTCGGGTCAAACAGTTTGTGGAAGGTGACTTGGTCTTAAAGAAGGTAGATGCAGCAGGAAGATCGGCTGCCGTGGGCAAGCTCCATCCAAACTGGGAGGGGCCATACATCGTAAAAGAGGCACTAAGATCGGGAGGGTACCGCCTCCAAAATGTGGAGGGTGAGACCCTGAGCCACACCTGGAGCGGCGACGACCTGAAACGCTTCTATCCCTGAATATTTGTATGTGCTTACTTTTTCAATACAATTTGTTTCACTCATTTGAGCCTTTTTTGCTTGATAATTGTAACGATGACATGAGTTTTCACAGAACCTTCATAGCATAATATCATAAGCCCTCAAGAAATGTTCTAAGTCTTCTCGCTCTGGGGTTAGGTCTCGATTCTCCCGCTGTCAGGCTCCCTTCAAGCTGGCAGAGCAGAGGTCTCGATGGACGTCGTTATGACCCTGGGGCTGAGCCTGGAGGATGTTCAACACCCGCCCTCAGGCTCCCACCTAGCTGACTGGCCCGGTGGTAGCACTCGGGAGAGGCAAATGTTCTAAGTCTTCTCGCTCTGGGGTTATGTCTTGATTCTCCCGCTGTCAGGCTACCTCCAAGCTGGCAGGACAGGGGTCTCGATAGACGTCGTTATGACCCTGAGCCTGAGCCGGAGGATGTTCAACACCCGCCCTCAGGCTCCCATCTAGCTGACTGGCCTGGTGGTATCACCCGAGAGAGGCAAATGTTCTAAGTCTTCTCGCTCTGGGGTTAGGTCTCGATTCTCCCGCTGTCAGGATCCCTCCAAGCTGGCAGGGCAGGGGTCTCGATGGACGTCGTTATGACCCTGGGGCTGAGCCCGGAGGATGTTCAACACCCGCCCTCAGGCTCCCATCTAGCTGACTGGCCTGGTGTAGCACCCGGGAGAGGCAAATGTTCTAAGTCTTCTCGCTCTGGGGTTAGGTCTCGATTCTCCCGCTGTCAGGCTCCCTCCAAGTTGGCAGGGCAGGGGTCTCGATGGACGTCGTTATGACCCTGGGGCTGAGTCCGGAGGATGTTCAACACCCGCCCTCAGGCTCCCATCTAGCTGACTGGCCTGGTGGTATCACCCGGGAGAGGCAAATGTTCTAAGTCTTCTCGCTCTGCGGTGAGGTCTCGATTCTCCCGCTGTCAGGCTCCCTCCAAGCTGGCAGGGCAGGGGTCTCGATAGACGTCGTTATGACCCTGAGGTTGAGCCCGGAGGATGTTCAACACCCGCCCTCAGGCTCCCATCTAGCTGTCTGGCTTGGTGGTAGCACCCGGGAGAGGCAAATGTTCTAAGTCTTCTCGCTCTGGGGTTAGGTCTCGATTCTCCCGCTGTCAGGCTCCCACCAAGCTGGCAGGGCAGGGGTATCGATGGACGTCGTTATGACCCTGGGGCTGAGCCCGGAGGATGTTCAACACCCGCCCTCAGGCTCTCATCTAGCTGACTGGACTGGTGGTAGCACTCGGGAGAGGCGAATGTTCTAAGTCTTCTCGCTCTGGGGTTAGGTCTCGATTCTCCCGTTGTCAGGCTCCCTCCAAGCTGGCAGGGCAGGGGTCTCGATGGACGTCGTTATGACCCTGGGGCTGAGCCCGGAGGATGTTCAACACCCGCCCTCAGGCTCCCATCTAGCTGACTGGCCTGGTGGTAGCACCCGAGAGAGGCGAATGTTCTAAGTCTTCTCGCTCTGGGGTTAGGTCTCGATTCTCCCGCTGTCAGGCTCCCCCCAAGCTGGCAGGGCAGGGGTCTCGATGGACGTCGTTATGACCCTGGGGCTGAGCCCGGAGGATGTTCAACACCCGCCCTCAGGCTCCCATCTAGCTGACTGGCCTGGTGGTAGCACCCGAGAGAGGCAAATGTTCTAAGTCTTCTCGCTCTGGGGTTAGGTCTCGATTCTCCCGCTGTCAGGATCCCTCCAAGCTGGCAGGGCAGGGGTCTCGATGGACGTCGTTATGACCCGGAGGCTGGGCCTGGAAGTTGATACGAGGAAAGCATGTACAAGCAAACCCACCAGTCTGAAAGGCGAGCTCGGGGGGTCCTGTTCCCCTTAGTTTTCTGCTAAGGAAGTTTTGATCTCGTCTCTGGTTGAGAGAAGGGAGCACCTCCCAGGCGAGCCCGTTCTCGCAAAGGTCCGCTCGACAAAAGGTATTTCTCGGTACCTTAGGCGGGCACCGGCGGCGGCCTGACCCCAGACACATTTTACTTGTGAGTCTGACCTCGGCCGACGCTCAGGGCCCCTTGGCGAGCGCGAATCCTAACTCACGTGCATTCTAGCGTCGAAGGTAAAAAGAAGATAGAAAATTTTTATATGCAGAAAGCTATATGATTATCACTATAGTTTCGAAAAGGGGGCTCGCCTCGACGAGATTATAAAAAAGGGGGGGGGGGATAGATTACAAGAAGAATGCAGAAAGTGGGGGGGGGGGGGGGAGATCCGGTCAGCTCTCGCCCTCCTCCCCCGAAGGATGATCCTCCTCGCCTCCAAGCAGCAACCCCTTGTCCTTCGCCTCGTCAAAAAGGGAGCCAAAACTTTCCTCTTTCCCGCTAGGCGGAGACGGCGAGAATAAGCTCGACAGAAGGTCCCGGACCGCCACTTCCTCGCAGCCCTCCGCCAGGATCCCCGATCCCCTCATGGCGCCCAGGAGGCATTCAGCAGACTCGATCGAGTTGACTCGCAGTCGCTCCATGACCTCCCCCTCGCCGAAAACCCGAGGCCGCTTATAGGGGAAAGGGGGCTCGCTGCCATCCGGGGGGAGAAGGGCTTTCGTTAGTCGACGGACCTCGCTTTGGAGCCCCCGGTTTTGCTCCTTCAGCACCTCCACCTCGGCCGTCGACCGAGCAGCAAGAACTCCCTGCTCGGCAACGTGAGTCTCCTGCTCGCGCGAGCTGGCCTCCTGACCAGCGAGGCGGACCCGCAGCTGGGCGACCTCGCCCTTAAGCTCACTAGCGCGGGCCTGTAGCGCTCTGGCGGCCTCGGCATCCTGAAAGATAAAAAGGTCAGATTCCTGGTAAAATGTTTTTCTAAGTTAAAATGAGAGTTGGTCAATTCTTACCAGCCCGCCCGAGGCTTCGTTGAGTAAGTGTTCTGCAATGCCGAACCGCCTCTCCGCGTCGGCAGCTCTCTCCGTCGCCAGGTCGCGCTCCTGCTCGGCCTTCTGCAGGAGCTGGCTGAGCTGAAAGCCGCGACGAACCATCTTGTGATGGAGTTCGAAGGCCCGCAGATGGGCCTGCAGACCTTCGTGGCCTATCTGCCGAGGAGTCATTCTTTTGTAGGCCTCGACGCCATCCCGGCCGTACAGGCCGAAGCCGAGGGCGAACACGTGGCCCGTAGGAGGCCGGCGAGCTCCCCAGGAGGGGGCGCAAGTACAGACAGAGACTCGGTGAGCCCCCTCATCCCAGCTCAGCATCGGCTCGCCGGCCGCGTCTTTGCTTCTTCCCCCCTTGCCGAAGTGGGGGTGGTCCTTCGGAATGCCTGGATCGCGGGGAACAACCTCCTCCACGGAGGGAGGGGAGGTGGGCCTACGCTTCTTCCCGCGGGGGGACGACGCCTCCTTCAGTGGGCTCGCCGGGGCTTCGTCAGAAAACACCTCCGGCGAGCTCATAAATTTGATAGGCGACGAGGGTTGCTGCGGCTGCCCTCACGAGATCACCCTCGCCTTTTTCTGCTTAGGGGCCGAGGGACGGTGGAGTGAGCTCGGCCCCCCTAGTTCCAGCCGCTTCTTGCTGGAAGGCTTGCCTCTCGCCTTCTCTTCTCGACACGCCTCAACCGCATCTCGAGCTCGCTCGATGGGGTCCAAGAATATTCCCGGGTCAGCGAAGGGAGGGTTCACCGGGACCAATCGCTCCCCTGTAAAAAAGACTTAGTCAAAGAAAGGGGTTTTGACCGACCGTGCCGAGCATGATGAAAAGAAAGTAGGCGAGACATACCTTCGCCAGGGAGGACGGGCGGCAGGGATCCGAGGCCGCGGCGGAGGTAGGCGACTTCAAAGTCCTTGTAAAGGAAGAACTTATGAAGCTCGACATCGTTGTCGGACACGGACGGAGGGAGGTACACCTCCTCGCTCTTCTGCTGAGGCGAGAAGGGGATGTTGCCGAGGTCACCCCGGATGAAGACAATTCTCGACATCCAGTTGTGGTTCTTATTTGCGACCTCGCGGATTTTTATGGAAGAGCCGCCAAAGAAGGTGACCCCGTCGGCGTTGGCCTTATAAGAGAAAAGTTTGCGGAAGACGGTCAGATTAAACTCAATCCGCTCTCGGCGGAGGTAGCAGGCGAATCCAACTACCATAGCAATGACATTAGGGTTGAGCTGCACGGGCACGACACCATAATATTTGAGGACCTGGCGGACCTCAGGCCAGAGCGGCAGACGCAACCCCACCTCGAAGTGCGAGATGGGGAAGGCAAGCTCGTCCTCGAAATAGGAGTTTATGGCCTCCTGCTCCGCCGGGAGGCGGGCCACGAAGGCGGCGGGGACATAGTCCGCCACGAACTCGGCGAGCTCGTCCGCCGTGGTATTGCCCTCGAAGAAGCAATGGTCAGCGAAGTTCTGGGCGCACTTGACGCGACCATCGGAAAGCGTGCGAATAGAGGACAAGGGAAGCAAGGAGGGGAAATGATAAGAAGGCAATAAAGGCGTAGCCAAGGGGTAGGTGGGGATCCCTATTTATAGAAAAAGAAAAGAAGGATCGGAGCCGACCGACCAGCCCCGCTCGCTTGCCCCGTCTCGCCACTCTGCTCGCCGACCTCGGCGAGCCTAGGATGAGGAATTCGAAAAGGCACGCGCCGTTACATATTCAAAAGAAATAAAATACGCTCGCATACGAAAAATTATACAGTTTATTAGCAGAAATGAAGCAAATTGTCCAGATCAAGAAAAACTAAAAACACACGCACGGACCAGACAACAACGGGGGAGAGTACCGGTCGGCTCGCAAGGGAGCCGTCCTTAATTGCCCCGTTCTCGCCATCCCGATGTCGCCGGCCGCTGCGCGAAGAGCTGCCGAAGCTGCCCCAGGTTTCTGTTCGCCACTCGCAAGTTCTCATCGATCTCATCTAAGAGTGTGGAGGAAGACGTCACCACATATGCCGAGCTGACCCTCGCCTCGTCCGCGAGCTGCGCGCACTCCTCCTGCAGCTTGAAATTATCTTTCTTCAGCTCGTGGAGCTCGCGCACTAACTTCTTGAGGACCATTTGGCTTCGCCTCGACCGTTCGGGGCTATCCATTTCCGAGTCCAGAAAGATGTCTAAGGCACGCGACGACGGAAGAGGCGAGTAGCCAGCCCGTTCGGCAGAATCATCAGCACCAGACCGGCTAGGAAGGCCTGCGCGAGCAAGTCAAAAGTAATCATCAGGAGGTGCGAACATCATCGAATTCAGACGCAATTTGAGATCAAAGACCTACCTTCAGAATCTCGGTGGGGATCGTGAGCGGGTACGTGCTCGGCGCCTTCCCCAGTAGTCGCGGGAGCAGAAGAGGGCTGTCGAGGAGAGATGCGAGCCGGCGACCCCAGCTTCCGCGAGTCCAGCTCCATGGTCCCCGCGGCAGGGTGCGAGTCCTGCGGACGTGGGACAGAGGATGGCTCGGGCGCATTGACAGGAAGATCCTCGACCCTCGGCATCGAGATCACGCCACCATGGTCTTGCTCGGTGGTAAGGTCCACACAGTCTCTACCGTCAGGGTCCAGGGCAGGACGGTTGGAGGAGCCAGAGCCATTAACCAGGGTGTTCTTCAAGTCAGCGAAGATGTGCTCGGCCAAGGGAGGAAAAGGCCTCGCCCTCTTGACCGAGCCGAATTCGGTGAGGCGAGCCGGGACATTCAGATCGGTCAGGGCCGCAGCACGAAGGGCGGTCTCCTCGCGAGATTTCGCGAGTCGCTCCATGATCTCTTTGGGGAGCGGCATCTCGACAGGGTTTAAGGGGGAAGGGCAGAGGTCAGCCGGGTACGCAGGGTATGTATATATAGCCATCAGTGGGACCCACCAAGAGATTCCTTTTGGCTCCTGTTGCACTCGCAGGATCCTAGGGGGTAGGATGTTTCTTTCCGAGTTTGCGCTAACCTCGCAAAGTGAGGGGATTGTGTACAACCCCGTATCCGGCGAGTGGGTTAACAGGAGCCAAACTGGCCGGCTAAGACCGCCCCAGAGCCCCGGGCGAGTTCTGTGGAGCATGCCGAGCCCAGCATGCCGAGTACGGGCTCGACAGTCGTCGGGCCGAGCTCGGAGTTCGTGGAGCTGAGCCCGACGGAAGGAAGTCAATTCAGCGGGCAAGCAGAGCCGGCCGAGTACGTACTCGCCCAGAGCCAAGGGGCGGGCGAGTGCCAGCCCGCCCGTCACTCGCGAGCAGGGGCTTCAGAGCCAACTCGCCCAGGCCTAAAGTGAGGCGAGCTAGGCCTATGGCGTTGAGTGGACGCTATCTCAGGGCCTGCTCGCCCCTCAGCTGTGGGGTATTTTTACCATGTTACCCCCTTTGGTCTGCCTATAGTCCTCGAGAATAGTGAAGGTTGGATATTTGCAGGCCGTCTTTTCCTATAAATAGGACCCAAGGGGTACCTCAGAAAGGCACGCTTACTAGTGCCCGGTCTTCTAGCGCTTTCTGAGGTACCTTATCTTCAGCACTTGGCTAAGGAGGGGAAGCGCTCTAAAATCTTCCGGGTGTGTGGTGGGACCTCCGTGCTGGAGCCTTGGGTCTATTCTTGATCCTTTCTTCTTAGTCATTTGGGCTCGTGAGGAAAAAAGTAAGTGTGCGATCACCCCTTCCCCAAGGGTCGAACTCCTCAGAGACCGATTTTTCGGTTTCAACAGGGGGCATAAAGTTTCGAGGAGCAAAGATGCACCGTCCTCACAAAAATATAGTATACACAAACATGAAGATATGAATCCAAATAGGATTTAAATATGTGTAAAACAAAATAAATAAAAACTTTGATGCCATATAGATCATCAACGGATATAATTCTGAAAAGTTGAAATGACCATTCGCTCGATTAAAAAAAAATACTGAAAGTCTGAAATTGCATTGTGAATTCTTAGCATATAACTTGTGTATTGAGTAAGAAAATGCATGTGGTTTGGTCAAACTTCCAACCTATGTTTTACAAGTGTATGATTCCATGAATGAGAAACTAATCTGGTTCCTAAAATCAATCACATTGAATTCATAGATATCGCTGTATGTAAACATGCAAGTATTTTTCTTCTCATTTTTTCAACTGTGTTAAGAAGCTGTGCAGATTTTTGGTTATTTGTGTATAACTTTAGTTGATGTAAATTTTTAGAATATTGAATACCTTAATGGATGAGCTTTTAAGAACCAATTTCAAATGTTTCTAAGTGTCATCAGTATTTAGTCCACATTTGTTGTTTCTTTTTATTACAGCGGTATCATGACTTCTTGATGGAAGATTATTTATTTGACTTATTAACCCTATAGAATGTTGCAATAGAGTTTTGCCAATAAATTGTGCTTGAAGCACAGTGGCAGATGCAGTTATGGAGATGCATGGGGCAGAATATATGGATGCGCTTGTTGCTTTTGCAAAATTAATGGAGATATGGCAAAGCCCGTACTTCTTAGAGGTGTATATGTGTTTGGCTTTATGGAGTTTAACTTCGAAATATGATGGCTGTGGTCAAGTTTTGCATTTGAACTCACAATATTAGTGTTGGCAGTTGTTCATTGTTGGCCTTCTCAGTGATAATTTATTTATTTGAGTAGGGTTTGAGGTTAATTCTTAGCACAATGAAACTGCTACGCTTTGCATTTGAGTAGGCGCTATTAAATTTAATTTGACAAATGTTGAAAGAGCTCAAAACTTGTATATATTTCTTGTATATATATATATATATACAATGAGAGAATATAAATATATAGAAGGGAGAAGATGAGAAGAAATTCTATACAAGATGTGAGAGTAAGAGGAGAAGGAAATACAATAAAATGGGCCCAATAATGGGGTCTTTACATGAGCTTTTCTAACACTCCCCCGCAAGCTGGAGCGTACAAATCGTATGCGCCAAGCTTGGACAAGCACTGATAGAAGAGGGTACTGGAAAGAGCCTTTGTGAGGACATCTGCAACTTGTTCAGTTCCCGGAGCATGCTTCAGGTCGAGCTTCTTCATTTGAACCTTTTCCCAGATGAAATGACAGTCGACTTCAATATGCTTTATTCTCTCATGGAAGACCGAGTTCTTGGCTATATGTATAACATCTTGTCTGTCACAGAGGAGGAGAGCTGGGGAAGGGAGCTTTACACCCAGATCGGTAAGAAGACTTTCAAGCCACGTCAGTTCTGAAATCACCGATGTCATTGCCCGGTATTCTGCTTCAGCTGATGATCAAACAATGACCGCTTGTTTCTTGCTTCGCCAGGTAATCAAATGTCCTCCAAAATATGTGCAAAAACCACTGGTTGATCGTCAATCATCAAGGGAACCAGCATAATCAGCATCAGAATCTGCCACCAATGTTGGAGCTGAAGATGAGGTTTTGTATACCAGTCCTTGACCAGGAGCCGTTTTAAGGTATATGAGAATGCGTTCAACGGCCTGAAAATGAGATCTTCGAGGGGAATGCATATACCGACTGACAATACCAACAGTGAAGGAAATATCTGGTCTGGTTACCGTGAGGTAGATCAATTTCCCAACGAGACGACAATAGTATTCTGGATTCTGGAGTAGGAGATCTGAGTCAGATGCCTGAGAGCACAACTTGTGATTTACATCCATTGGGGTGTCAATCAGCTTACAACCTGAATAGCCTGCATCATGAAGGAGGTCAAGGCAGTACTTCCGCTGAGAGAGGACAAGACCATCTGTCCGTCTGGCACCTCAAGACCCAAGAAGTACTGAAGGGGCCCCATATCTTTTGTTTGAAATACAGAGCTCAGATGTAGTTTGACCTCCTGTATTCCTTTCGAGTTGTCTCTTGTAATTATGATATCATCAACATATACTAAAAGAAGAACCGTTCCCGTTGTTCAGTGACGAGTGAACAACGAGAAATCTGCCGAGCTCCGAGTAAAACCAACCTCCCGAAGGGCCTTACTGAATTTGTCAAACCACGCTCGTGGGAATTGTTTGCGACCATACAAGGCCTTCACAAGACGACAAACCTGAGACTCCCCCGTGGTCTCTAGCCCGGGAGGTTGCCGCATATAAACTGTTTCCTGGAGATCGACATTCAGAAAGGCATTCTTAATATCCAGTTGGAGTAAGGGCCACCGACGATGGTCAGCCATGGAGATGAGGACTCGAACGGTGTTGAGTTTGGCCACTGGAGAAAAAGTTTCATCATAATTGAGCCCCTGTTGTTGGGTGAAGCCACGAGCCACTAGACGACCTTTCAGACGGTCAATCGTCCCATCAACAACATGTTTGATGACAAAGGCCCACTTACACCCAACCGGTCTCTGACCCGGAGGAAGGGGTACGAGAGTGCATGTCTGGTTGGCCCAGAGAGCATCCATTTCCTCCTCCATGGCGGCCCACCAGCCAGGATGTTGGAGCTCCTCCTGCACAGAGTTAGGAACCGAAATCGAGGAAAGAGAAGTAGCAAATGTGTGAAGGTGGGGAGAAAGGCGATGCAAGAAGACACAGTTTGTCAGGGGATGAGCAGTGGAGGCCTGTACCTGATCAGCAGGGCGTAGAGTAGCCGAGGTCGAGGCCGACTGCAGAGGGGCGACAGAATCGAAAGGGCTACGAGTGTATACACGGATTACAGGCGTCCTGGAGGGAGCAGGAGCCGGAGCAAGTGGGACCGGTGGCAGAGGTGTAGTAACGGGGATAACAGGTCATGGGATGAATGACAGGAGAGGGGTCGGTGTGAGAGGAGTGGGTAAAGGAGCAGAGAAGAACGGCTGATCCTCCCGGAAGGTAACATCAGCAGAAACAGAGATTTTGCGGGTAGCGGGATAATAACACACATAGCCTTTCTGCGTACGCGAATTGCCGACGAAGATATGTTTAGCCGCCCGGGGATCCAACTTGTCCGAGGACGGACCCAGTCGGTGGACGTAGCAGGTGCAACCAAAAATGCGAGGCAGGAGAGGGAAGGCCGGAGTAGAGGGAAACAGTAGGCTGAACGAAGTAGCATAGTGGAGGACGGAGGAAGGGAGACGATTGATAAGGAAGCACGCAGTGGAGACCGCAAAGTTCCAGTAAAGTTTGGGAACATTCATTTGAAGCATGAGGGAGCGAGCAACATCAAGCAAGTGCCAGTTCTTTCGTTCGGCAACGCCGTTTTGTTGGGGTGTGTAAGCACATGATGTTTGATGAATAATCCCGTATTCAGAGCACAAAGCCGCAATGTCGTGGCTAGTGTATTCACGAGCATTATCTGTGCGCATTTTTTTGAGGGTGGTGTGGAATTGCGTACGGGTTTCAAGGACAAATGCCCGAAAAACACGGGGAAGCTAGGTGCGATCACGAAGTATGTAAAGCCATGTCGTGCGAGAGTAATCATCAATAAATGTGATAAAATAGCGATAACCAGAAATACTAGTATTTTTAAAAGGACCCCAAACATCTCAATGTACTAAATCAAAAGGAGCAGTGCTTCAGGTACAATGTGCAGGAAAAGAAGAGCGCGACTGCTTGCCGAAGATACATGATTCACACTGAAAGGGATGAAGAGAGATATCAGGAAGAGCCAGCTGGAGGACTGGGAGAGGGGCATGCCCAAGATGTCGATGCTACTCACTGGAGGAGACAGAGGATAGGACGGTGGGATAGTCATCGAGAAGGTAGAGCCCGTTCCGCAGTGTGCCTTTACCAATGGTAGTCCGTGTCCGCCGATCCTGGATGAAAAATGAAGAGGATGTGAATATGACAACAATCTAGATCATAGTAAGGCGACCAACAAAAAGTAAATTGAACAGGGAGCTCAGAACATGAAGAGCCGAGTGAAAGGAGATCGATGGGTTGAGAGAAAGGTCAGTCGAGCCGGAGACTAGAACCGCTCCCCATTTGCCATGGTGATACACTTCGGATGAGGAGAATCCGAGTACTAGGGTGGCCGTAGCGAGGTAATGTGATGAGTGGCAACCGAGTCCACGATCCAGCGCGGACTGGTGGATAAACAAGCAGTACCTGTGTTGGAGACGGAGGCGATGGAGGCAGAGGGCGGGTTGAGCAGCCCTTGGAGTTGCTGGAGCTGGAGATGAATGACCTCAAGGTCAGGAGGGGCGGCATAGGATGTGTCAGCAACAACAGAGGCCGTCAGACGAGGAGGATAACCATTCTTCCTGTAGCAGGTCGCCTCAAGGTGGCCGTCCTTTCCACAACTGGAACACTTCGACCGACCCCGACCAGCGCGCCCCCGGACCCTAGATCCGAACGTCCACCATGAGCGGAGGTAGGTGGGGGAAGTAATGGGGGAGGGGTATGCTGAAGAAGGGTCGAGGGGGAAGGCGCAGAAGTATCTGGAGGAGGTGAAACACGGAGGAGCATGGAGCACACATCAGATAAAGACGGTATGGTAGAGGAAGCCAGAACTTGAGTTCGAATACTCTGAAGGTGAGGCGAAACACGAGCCATCTTTATGGAAATGCAGACGGCCTCCTTTTGAGCTCACTGAGTAGCATGATCATTGGTAGACGTCTGATGATGGATCCAGGCCTCAGCAAGAGTCTTGGTGCGGGCGACAAAAGAGGTCATGTCCGAAGCCCCCCCTGTGTCGAGAGCCAGAAGATCAGTGAGGATGTCATAGAGATACTGGAGACTGTCTTTGCCCGAGTACAAGGAATGCAACTCATCCCACATAGCTTTGGCTGTTTTGTGATACATGACCATCTGATAAGGTTTGCCATCCAGGGAATTGAGGAGCCATGTCTGAACAAAGCCATCATTTCTGAGCCAGTCGTCAGTAGGAGGAGAAGGAGGACCTGAATGAGGTGAGACAAAAGCGCATTGGCCTGAAGAACCCGTTGAACAGAATGAACCCAAGGGATAAAATTCTTCTTTCCAGAGAGGGAAATGGTGGTGATCCGCAGCTCATCGCGGATGTCAGCCGGATAAGCCGAGCGACCTGCAGGCGGAGTAGCCTCTTGGTCGGTGGAGTCAACGGAAGAGCCCATAGAAGCAGGAGGCAAATTGCAACGACTAAGGAAGACACAGCTGCGAGTAGCAGGAGGCAAGTCGCGACGTCTAGGGAAGAGACCGCTGCGAGAAGAGACGAGAGGCCTAACAGCAGGGTGGCCGGGAAACTCTTGCACGACAAGGCCGCGCCGGACCAGAATACACATCGGGCAGTCACAGCGACAAGAGCAGCGACCAAGGAGAGGGAAGCCTCAAGGAAGAGAAACGCCAAGAGAGAGACCGCGACCAAAATGCAGGAGAAAATGACAGACCGCACGGTCTCAACGAGCACATCGGCGGTCAGAGAAGAGAGACAGGAGAATTGTGTGAACAGGAGAGAAAGACCGCGCAGGAAGAACACAGAAGGTAGCGAGGAGAAAAATTCGAGCGGGAAGGAAAAAGAAGCCGCGAGGAGGAGAGCTCGTGCGGTAAGAAGAAGCCGCGAGTAAGAGGACTCGAGCGGCAAGTAGAAGAAACCGCGAGTAAGCGAACGCGAGCGGCAAGAAGAAGAAACCGCGAGTAAGCGAGCTCGAGCGGGATGAAGAAGAAAGCGCGAGTAAGCGAACTCGAGCGGGACGAAGAAGCTGTTTTTCCTACTAAAAGCAGTTGGATCTTTCCTATGATTTTATAACATACCGTCTTCCTGTTTTTCTTATTATTTTTTATGTAGGAAATGTTCGTGGTCAGATTTAGCCGTGTGTTATTAGAATTTTGAATTTACAGCTGTTTTTCCTATTTATGTTCCTTTAGTATACTGCCTCATTGAAATTCAAAACTACCTTTCTTTCTTTAACTGTAAATTTGGTTTTATACTTTCAAATAATCTAGCTGATGTTGAAGAAAGTTAATATTCCTATTATTATTTACGTTTTTTTAACTGTTAACTACTGGATCTAAAGAAGCTTCTCTTTACCTCATAAATTTGATTATTTACCTCTTGAAAGATCCCAAATGAAAGAGGCAGCTTGAAAATTGTTTGGCTTAAATGAGAATATTAAGAATATATATGTATGGGAGGAGGGAAGGGAAAACATTTGATAGTGGGAATAAAATGATAATGGGACATCTATTGTTTGGTTTATGGTGACGGGAGAGAGGAGAGGATGTGACACGGAATGAGTGTAGAGGGTCTGCTTTGTGAAGGCTTTAGGCCTGTGCAGGAAAACCGAAAACCGCACCAAACCGATGCACATTTCAAACCGTGCGGTTGCGGTGCGGTTCGGTTGTTTGTCAAAACCGGGCCCCAGTCGGTGCGGTGCGGTTTATAACTCCATAAAATTGAGAAAACCGCGCCGCACCGACACTATATAATATATAAATTGTGTGTTTCGGTTTTTTCTCTAGAATATATGAATTAATGGACTGAAGTTGTGTTGTGGAGCAAGTATAGGGATTAATGGATTATATTGGACTGCTTTGGTTGATGGCGTGATTGACGGGGAGTGTGGAGGACGCCAGAGACTCTGGGAAGCATTTCCAGCCTTGAGAAAGGATTTGAGATCCTTGGGATGGTGGGGAGAGGGGTCAGAATGAACTCTCTGTGGACCGGAAAGGAGAGGGGCAGCTGGAATGGGGGCTTGATGAGTTCTGGATGGTGGTTGGGTGGGTTTGTGGGTTATGAAGATTTGGTTCAAGGAGGAGGGCTTGGCTTGGGGAAAATGAGTAGGTAAAGGTGAAAATTCTGTTGGACAGTGGGTTAACTTATGCAATTAGAGGTCTTTGGGATGGTGGGGAAAGGGTTTGGACTGAACTCTCTGTGGCCTGGAAAGTAGAGGGGCAGATGGGGTCTCGATGAGTTGTGGATGGTGGTCGGGCGGGGTTGTGGGCTTTAGGAGTGGAATGATGGGGTTGGGAGGATTTACAGAGGCTAACAAAAGTGTTACAATTAATTTTTTTGTGGTTCAGGGAATAGGTTTGGCGGCGTATTGGGTACAAGACCGTAGTATTTTGTGGGTCTTGTTGAGCTGATGGTGGTTGGCTGGAAATGGAAGCTTGGACAATGGGAATTAGGACTGGTTAGGGGTGGTTGCAGAGGTTACAAGTAGGTTATGGGTGGTCAAGTGGTTATGTGGGAGGGAGTATGATGGTTTAATGAAGTGCGGAGGATAGTTATGGCAACACCAATGGTCCACAAAATCGACACTGTGGGATGACCGTGTGTGCATGAAATCTGTCCAAAATTCTGAGATTCCGAATTCAGCCCCCTAGGATCCTATGTATAGGAAAAATTGCCCGGGGCAACCACTATGGACGGTTTAGATTGTTTGGACCTAAATGTTGCTATATTATGAGATAAAATCACAGAAAAACGACAACAATACATAAATTATCCTGACGTTATTCTGAATGTGGCTACGGGCTAGAATCGTCTATACGACGATCATGTCTTCACCTCTGGCATACATAGGCTCGTGCGGCCTCTGATAACTGTCGGCCCACCCTCTATCCTTGATTCCCATGATGATGTAATGTGTGATTTGAACCACTAGAAATGCTAGGATGGTCATTTGTATGTTTCATTTATCAAATTTGATTGGACTTAGCTCCACTTAAAAAATAACAATTCAAGCTATAGCCATAACCAACTCCTTACACATTTTCTGTCATCTGTTTGGAACCCGAGTTTTGGCATTAAAGAGTGCATAGTTTCAGAATTTCAATGCTGTTCAACTTGTGTTAACAGTGAAAATTATACTATTACTGCTTAGGCTGTGTTTGTTGTGGCTTATTTGCTCCGGTGAGGTTCGACAAAAACGTCATTTTCATACCAAAATCTTATGTCCCAAACAAATTTTTTTTTGGTTACGGTAGTAACATTTGTCATACCAAGCATACATTCTATGACAATGACGTTTTTGTCCAACCTCACCGAAGCAAATAAGCCGCGCCAAACACAACCTTAGGCCATGTTTGGGAGGACTTATTTTCACCGGTCAAGCGGTTACGATCGCATGAATCGGGCCATAATTAAGGTCCGGTTCATGCGATCGTAACCGCTTGACCGGTGAAAATAAGTCCTCCAAACGGAGCCTTAGTCTGCTTTCAATATTACTGCTTTCAACGTGTGTTAATGACTTGTACTTTATGGATATTACTGCTTGTGTTTCTGTTTTTTTTCTTCTATTTTATCAAATTCTATTTTAATATTCTGATTTTCTGGCACCTGATGGAGGTTCGTGGTGATGGATCCTTGGTAGCATCCGGGGGCATATCTTAATGGCCCTCTTCTTTCTCATTTTTTTGCATTGTTTTTTTTTACTGTGCGTGTTTATTTTTTCTTTCAACATGTTTTGACTTTCTGCCTGTTTGGTTTGATATTTTGATGCAAGAATGAATTTTATGACTTACTGATTGCTTTATTTTCTTATTTCATGGGATTATAATACATCTTGGTGGTCCCAAGTGCACTTTTGATAGAATTGAGTGGGCTTTGAGAGTTGCCAAGTTTTGCGAACATAGGCTCTGTTTGGCGCGCAGCAACGGTCATGAATGTAATGGTTATGAACCAAAACAAAGCAATAGTTAGATAGTTTGGGCAATGAATCTTTTTGTACTATTTTTGATCCTTTAGGAGTTAAGAGCGAAAATGGTCATCATGCAGTGGTGGTCTTATCAGTAGTTTCATAGACAAGGTCGGTGTACAATCCCGTATTCGCGGGGCGAGGACCCCCAAGCAAGGCTTAAAGCATGCTAGCAAGTTTTGAGCTTTAGAGCTCCTTTGAGGGGCAGGCGCGGCGAGTAGGCAGGCACCCGTTCAGCGTGGTAGGCGTGAGGGGAAGCTGCGGGACCGGCCGGAGTCCGGAGGCGCATCCCTGCCTCGCGGCTAGGCGAGGGCAGGCGGGGCGAGACCGGCCCGGGGCCGGGTTCTCGCCCCCACCTCGCGGCTAGGCGAGGTCGGGCGGGGCGAGACCGGCCCGGGGCCAGGTTCTCGCCCCCACCTCGTGGCCAGGCGAGGTCGGGCGGGGCGAGACCGGCCCGAGGCCGGGTTCTCGCCCCCGCCTCGCGGCCAGGCGAGGTCGGGTGGGGCGAGACCGGCCCGGGGCCAGGTTCTCGCCCCCACCCCGCGGCCAGGCGAGGTCGGGCGGGGCGAGACCGGCCCGAGGCCGGGTTCTCGCCCCTGCCTCGCGGCCAGGCGAGGTCGGGCGGGGCGAGACCGGCCCGAGGCCGGGTTCTCGCCCCCGCCTCGCGGCCAGGCGAGGTCGGGTGGGGCGAGACCGGCCCGGGGCCAGGTTCTCGCCCCTACCCCGCGGCCAGGCGAGGTCGGGCGGGGCGAGACCGGCCCGAGGCCGGGTTCTCGCCCCTGCCTCGCGGCTGGGCGAAGGCAGGCGGGGCGAGACCGGCCCGGGGCCGGGTTCTCGCCCCTGCCTTGCGGCTTGGCGAGGTCAGGCGGGGCGAGACCGGCCCGAGGCCGGGTTCTCGCCCCTACCTCGCGGTCAGGCTGGGCGAGACCGCCCGGGGGGCTGACCGGCGGGCGTGACCTCCTGGTGTTACCGTTTTACCCCCGGGGTGGTTTTTCCCTTTTTGCCCCCCGGTGTGGAGGTTTTCTATTGGCTGGAGGCATTTTTGCCACATGAGCATTTTGATCATTTTCCCCCCAGGACTTGGAAAAACTATAAATAGACCCTTAAGGGTGCCTTGGAGAGGGACTTGTCATTCTTTCCTTAGTCACTATTTTCTCTTTGGCTTTCCTCCAAGGCGCCTAGCTCAAGCATTGGCTAGGGAGGGGGAGACCTCAAAGGTCTTCTGGGTGTGAGGTGGGACCTCCGCGCTAGAGCCAAGGGTCGGTTCATAGCTTCCTAAGTCTTCGGTCCGTGACGTTCTTCCGAGTGTAGTAGGTGTAAGGACACCCCTTTCCCCAAGAGTCGAACTCCACAGAAGTCAATTTTGGCTTCGGTCAATTTTGGCTTCAACAGTCGGGGTGTTGGTTATCTCGCTAGTTGATGGTTAAGAGCAAATTAAAGGGAGGACTCTTGTCTTGCCAAACATGCATTCTATGATGATGGCGTTTTGTCCAAACTTATCGGAGCAAAAAAAGACCCGCCAAACAGAGCCTTGGACTACAAGAATTCACTCATAATATTTTTGCATCGAAGAACATTCTGTTGAATTTGCATAGCGATAACTAGAGTACTGCTGCTGCCAATTTGATATTAGAAAAGAGATCAAAACTTCATTAAGGTGCAGGCACGAGAGGACTATACACATGATTGTTATCTCCATACTATAAAATTAACTTTGAACATAAGCGGCAAACATGAGCTCCAGGAGTGGTTTCTAATGGAGAAACAAAAAAATGTACACGTTTTCTAAAAAAATGCAGCTGAGAAAAAAAATTCTCAAACAAACGCAATTTTAAGAGGTGCTTCAAAAATATTAAACAATACAACCCAATAATTGAATTAAATCATATTTCTTTGATTTATACATTGTGAAGGAAGAACGATGGCATTGAAATGAAGGCTATTTCAACGAAGCAAAAAGTAATATTTACATTTTCTGAAAGACACATCGAAAAAATAATTGTCAAACAAACTCTTTTGTATCTCATTTTCATGATTGTAATAAGATATCTCATCAACATTGATCTTATATATCTATTATGAATCAAACCTAACCATGCAGAAAGTATATTTCATTTCATTAATGTATTAGATTTGTGGTTGCTTTATTACCATTAATAAATATTCATCTATTAAAACATCAATATTAATCGTAAGAAACAATTTAATGATTTGCAGTATATTATATATTTGCTTAGAATCATATCCTCTTATTTCATTTCCCTGCCATTTCATGCATTATCATCTTTACTTTTTTTTTAAATTAAATGTATACATAATCATGAAATTGCATGACGTTCATGTTGGTACAATTCATGCGTCCAGAGCGTCGGATTTGTGCATGTAAAAAAAAAGATGGATTCTAGTGTATGAATTGTCTATTTGATAATGAGGTTTAGAGTTCAATCATATGGGGAACGAGAAGAGAAAACAAAATGATGCAAAAGGTATTTATGGGAGGCCAAGATCAACATCAAAACAATCATCTTCGGAGAGATCAAAACAAGGCATGTGTGTATTATCTTCTTAATTCAGAACAATCATCTTTGGAGAGATCTAATATCTTCGGAGAGCTCTACATACACAATTCATGTGTGTTTTATCTCAATTCAGAACCCTCTTAATTCAGAACCCTCTTAATTAATCTCATCCGCACAATCTCCACAAAATACATTATCTGTCGTTGGATCTTCTACTCTCAAATATACCCAGTCCATGCTCGCACTGCCTTCTATTCTCCCCGCCCGCCGCCCGCCTACCTTCTTCCTCCCCAACCTCCCGAAAAAAAACTAGGTTCATTCTCTCTGAAGCCCATGCTTCCGAAACCCTCCAAACGATAGGAGACTTGCCTCCCACGATTCCTCCCTCCTTCACTCCTCCGACATCGACTGGACTGCTCCTCTCCGGCAAAGGATTTCCCCGCTGACTGAAGGCGACGAGACTTTGTAGCCATCTCGTTGGCCTGGGTATTGATTTCTTAAGGGAGGGAAAGCCTAGAGTGACCGGCGGGGAGGCAGTGGAAGAAGAATAGCCAGGGGTTGGTCAGAGGGAAGGGCGAGAGAAGATCGGGAAGAAGAGTAAGACGAAGGATAGAAATACTATTACCAAATTGCTTAAACATTACATTATGACATTAGGCCAATATAAAGCCACCAGACATAGTCGTTACACAGAATAAAAAGAAATACATTTGCATAAAAAACACAATAAAGGAAATGTCTAACGGCCCACTAATGACATCAACGGTTGAGGATGGATATGGAAAGTGCGTCGCGTGACCGGTCAATGATGAATTACTGACCCCTAGATATCCTGGTCATCACTGATCTGCTGAGGTGGGTTTGGAGATATCGAGGCGACTTGTTTGCTGTCGTGTTGTCCGTCGTTGATTAACTCCGAGAATTCTGAGATCGTCGGATTAAACCCTAATTTCCTTACATTGCCGCCCCTTTAAGAACGTTGTCCTCAGCGTTCATTCTTATCTTTGTGCCTTCGTCTTCGAGTAGAGGGAATGAGGTTTCCGGAAAAGCTGGTGCTACTTTGCCTGAGGTCATCTTCGTGATCCTGTGCTGAAATCCTAGAGTTGTTGTCGTTGCTGCTCCAACACCAATTGAAACAACGGAGAAGGCAGTGGTGATGACGGGCACAAACAGTATTAGCTGAGTCTGAGAGATGTAACTCACTATTTCTGTTGTGGAGCTAGAAGTGTGTGGTATATCTCTCTCTTTTTCTTCATTTCTGTGCTAAATCAGGTTGTCTTCTGGTATTGCTTTGAGTTTTAACATAGTTTTTCGATGTTTTCTGTGAGTCGTACGGGTTTTATGTTTTCCCCATGCATCTGCGATCCTGTCTTTTTGTAGATTTATTTGTTCGTGTTGTTTTTTAGTTGTTCGCTTTTGTGTTTTTTCCCAATTCAGTGTGTCGATGTTAGTTCCTTCTGTTGCCATTTGTTGTTTAATCACGGTCTGGATTTGTGGATTATCTTCGAGTTCAGAGACATCTTCCCACATACAGTCGGAAGGAGGCAGTCTGTGCCATTGTATGAGTGCCTGCGCAATCTCCTGTCCTCGTCGCATGATTCGGCGAGTGCTGATGACGACCAGTGCTTGGTGTAGAGGGATGTTCTCCCAGCTGAGATCTAGGAGTTCAATGACTTGTATTTTTGGTTCTCCTTCATATGGTTTAAGCATTGATGCGTGGAATACCAGGTGTAACTTTGATGTTGGAGGGAGGAGCAGGCGATATGCCATTTCCCGATGATCCCCGTCACTTGATAAGTCCCAGAGTACTTCAATCCTAGTTTTCTCCCTTGCGGTCGTAGCATGGTTAATTGTTCATATGGGTGCAATTTGAGTAAAACCCGGGTCCCCTTTTTCCAATTTGAGTTCCTTCCTTTTTTATCCGCGTGGCTTTTCATGCACTGCTGAGATTTTGCTATGCTCTCTTTAAGGCAGTGGAGTATATTTTCTCTTGTTTGTAGTATTTCCTCCACGGCTTTATTGATGGTGCTCCCTGCACAGACATTGAACAAACCAGGGGGTGGTCGACCAAACATGACCTCAAAGTGGGTCATGTTGGTCGAGGAGTTATGAGGTATTATAATGGTATTCAACAAGATTTAAATAGATGGACGATTTGTTTGGAATGTCGTGAGAAAAAACTCGTAAATATTGTTCTAGGCACCTGTTAACCCTTTCTGTTAGGCCGCCGGTTTGAGGGTGATAAGCTGAGCTATATTTCAGTAGGGTCCCTTGAAGTTTAAATAGCTCAACACAAAATTGCTCAAAAAAATGGTGTCCCTATCTGTTATTATAGATTCAGATATTCCATGCATTTTGCCAACACAGTTCCAGAATTCGTTGTCTATTATAGGTCCTGTCATGGGTTTTTTTTGAGAGGGGCAGAGTGTGCAGCTTTGGAGAACCTATCGACTACTACTAGGATGATAGTGAAGCCCTTGGAGTTAGGTAGACACGTGATGAAGTCCATTGTGATGTCTGCACATAATGTCTGAGGGGTTGATAAAGGCTTCAAGAGCCCATAAGGTGCGTGGTTTATAGCCTTTGCTTTATGACAGATGTCACAATGTTTGATAAACCTGGTGAAATCCTCTTTCATATTATGCCAAAAAACTTTGTTTTGATCCTATATAAGGTGCCTTTAATTCCTTTGTCTTTCTACAAGACTAGAATGGGCCTCTAGAATGATTTTGTGTTTTATATCTTAATTGATGGGTATATATATCTTGTGTTTATATGTGATGAAATTGCCCTTTTTCTCCATTCTGGATATGCACGTGGTTCTAGTAGAAATTTCTGCACAAAGTCGTCTTGGTTGTAGTCATTTTCTAATCCCTCGAGTAAGGATGAGATTGGATTGGTGATTTTAGTGAGGCTCCGCAGGGTTCTACATTCAGGAATTTCTGGTAACCTTGATAGGGTATCAGCTGATTGGTTATTCTTTTCTACCCTATATTGAATGACAAAATTGTACTCGAGTAGTTTTGATAAAAAAATCTGATGTTTTGATGTTTTTATTTGATGGGTTAGCAAGTGGTGTAAAATCTGATGATCAGTCACGATGGTGAATTGATGGCCTAGTAAATATTATCGCCATTTCGATACGTGACTGTCACCGCAAAAAGCTCTTGGATATATGTTGATTTTTTTTACATCATGGGTGATAATTGTTTGCTGTAATGAGCTATGGTGCTTGTGCGTTGTTTTAGTATTGCGCCAATGCTGGTGTCGGATGCTTCTGTCTCTAATATAAATGATTCGATAAAGTTTGGTAATGTGAGAATTGAGTAAGAAGTTAGTTTCTCTTTTAGCTGGTCAAAAGCTCCTTGGGTTTTTATGTTCCAGGTAAAGTTGTTTTTATTTAGCAATTCGGTTAATGGGAAAGCAATTTTGGCGTAATCTCTTATGAATTTTCTATAATCGTCATTCAAACCTACGAAAGCTCGAATGTGTTTCTGATTTGTAAGTGTTGGGAACTGCTCGATTGATAATATGTTGTTTTTATTTGGGTTGACCATTCCATCTTGAATATTATGACCTAAAAACTCTATTTTGTTAGATAAAAAGGAACACTTAGGTAGTTTAACGAATAATGTATGTTGCTCAAGTATTTTCAGAGTTACTTTTAGGTGCTCCGAATGTTCTTGTTTGGCTGCACTATATATTAGAATATCATCAAAGAAAACTACGATGAATTTTCTAAGGAATGGTTGAAATATTGTATTCATTAGTGCCTGAAAGGTCGATGTGACAATTGTTAATCCAAAAAGCATGACGAGGAACTCGTAGTGCCCTTGGTCGATTTTGAATGCATTTTTATGAATATCTATTGCATCCATCATGATTTGGTGGTACCTAAATCATAGATCCAATTTTGAAAAAAAAAAACAGGCCAGGAACAACTCGTCTAGTAGCTCATCAATTGTTGGGATAGGGAACCATAAACCCTAAACCCTATATAACGTTGATTGTTCGAAGTTTGTTCGTTCAGCTCCTCCACCGTCTTTGCCCGTACGAGGAATGTTCACCCGCCATTTGTGGTGGCTGTTGGTAATCCGCAACTGATGGGATCAGTGACTTAACACTAAAGATCTCCACTTTGCTATGATAAGTTCCCTTATCCTTGTTTTTTTCAAATTAAAAATGTTGGATACCCTGTACATTCTAGCAGAGTGTAGGTGTTGTGCTTTCATAAAAAATGTCTCCTCCTTAAGGCTCATCCACTAAAGGTGGCTTGCATCATATTTCTTCATCTGCTAAACCCTGCCCTAATCAGGTACCTTCTTTGTGAATTTCAATTAAATTTAGGATTAGTAATGTAATTTTAGGCTTTGTAATGCATTTTTGTTTATATCTTCAGATTCCACAATGTCATGGCTTTAGGGCATTAGGTCATTTTTTGGTGACAACTCCTTTACTTGATCTGTTAGTTTTTTGAGAGCCTGAGCAAGGTTTTCTTCCATAAGGTAGCTTCCATTAAAAGGTATTATACAACCCCATATTCATTGAGTGCCCCTCCAAAGAAGCTAAGGACCTCGGGTCCAAATTGGTCAAAGTAGGCGAGTGGGCAGGAAGAGCCACACTCACCCAGAAGGAGCAAAGGGCTCCCTCCAGGGCAGACGAGAAGGTTCTCGCCAAAGCAGGCGAGTGTGATCTTCATCACGCATTCGCTCAGGGCTCGCGTCATATTGCGTGTAAGAGCAGGTTCTCGCCTAGGAGGCGAATGCATAGCTCACCCAACATTCACACCTTCAGGCGAGTGGTGTCTTCGTGGACCACTCGCCCAGTGGGATCTAGAGGCAGAATTACCTAGATGCCATTGAAGGTCTGCAAGTAGCTTTCCAAAAGAGCAGAGTTACGCTGTTGGCAGACCCAATTGGGATGTGTATAGTAATTCTGAACAACGGAGTTACGATGTTGCCAGACCAAGGTTGGAAATCTATAAATAGAACTGAGGGGCACCTTTGGAGGGACAGATTCACAGTTTCTATTGCTTTCATCTTCTTCAGGATCTCTCTCTAAGGTGCCCAAGCTCGGCATTGGCTTGGGAGGGGAAGCGCTATTTGAACTTCCGGGTGTGAGGTGAGACCTCCTCGCTGAGATCTCGGTTCCGTTCCTAGTTTTCCAAGTCTTTGGTCGGGTGTGCTAGCCTGAGAGAAGTGTGAGGCCATACCCTTTTGGGACTCTCGAACTCCACAGAGACCGAATTTCGGTTTTAACACTTTGGTGCGGTGAGCGTGGAGAGTGGCCAACACAGAAAGTGCTCAGCTAGTTTCATGGCTGAAGACGAAGGACAAGGATCTGCGTAGGCATGTTCGAGGATTTCAGAAAGGATGTCATGGAGACTTTGCATCACTGGCTCAGCGCCACTCGCGGCGCGTGCTCAACACCGGCCGACCCAGTGGTCGTGCATCCCGATTTGGGCGAGAATGCTCAGGTCAAGAAGACTGGGAAGGAAAAGGAAGACGAGGGTAGTGGGCAGGATCCCGTCGGGCAAGAGTCGTTCCCGGACTTGCCGAGTGCGGGTCGGGTCAGTGAGATGGCCTTGTGAGAGCTACCCACTCGCGTGGTAGGCGGGAGCCCCTTTAGCAAGTTGGTTGTGTCAGCCACGGTTCCAGAGGGGTTCAGGGAGCCGGAGATATCTTAATACACTGGCAGGAATGACCCAGTTCAACACTTCAAGTGGTTTGAGGACGCGGTCTACATTAAGCAAATGACAGACGCATTCAAGTGCCGATTTTTTGCCATCTCCTTCAAGGATAAGACGAGGGACTGGTTTCACTAGCTTCCCAACAGTTCAATCTACTGTTACACAGATTTGCGTCGGTCATTTCTGTTGAGGTTCTTAACTTTGAAAAAGAGGAAGAAGGGTGTAGAATTTCTTTTCGCGATCAAGCAGGGTCCGAGGAGACCCTGACAAGCTATGTTGACCAGTTCCATGAGGAATTCCTTGTTATATTGGAGGTTCCAGGGTTTACCCTGATGATGGCCTTTACTTTGGGGTTGCAGGAAGGGTTCTTCAGGGTGGCTTTGAAGCGAAGACCACCGCTGTCCTTCGAGGAAGTGATGGAAAGGGCAGCACAAGAGATAGAGGGCAAGGCAGCAAACCCAAACTTCGCCAGGAAGCTTTCCAGGTTGGGAGGAAGTGGGGAGAAGGGAAGAGCCTAAGGGGGCAGGGTTTTCAAGGCAGCAGCAGGGGTGGGGTTATCAAGAACCTACCAACCAGCTGGGCTAGAGGCAGAAGGAGGGACCTATTCAAGGTCAAGGAATAAGGTTCCAAGGAGGGGGAAACTACCAAGGGGGCAGAGGAGGTTCATTCCCTCTGGATGGAGACAGGGCTCGAGGCCAACCCTCCACCTGAAATACCAAACCATGACAATAGCGCGAGGAAGGAATGGGAGAAGGAACGTCTGAGGAGGACGAAGAGAAGTGGAGGTGGAGTTGTCATACTGTGACTTCCATCTGGAGGAAGGTCACGCAACAACCACCTACCCCAAATTCCTGGAGCTGAGGAGGGCGAGAGGATAAAGGAAGCAGCAGCCAACGGTGCGTATCGAGGAGGTGGCCGTGGGGGATGACGAGGATATGTGTGAAGAGAGGGACGATATAGGAGGCTCTGGGAGGATTAGTGTAATCCATGGGGGGGGGGGGGGGGATCGAGGCCACCCATAAGGGGAGCCTCCAAACAGTGTTTAGGTGTAGCATTGCCTCGACATCCCAGTCCCCACATCCTGTGGAGAGGATCACCTTTACCTATGGTGACATGTCAGATCATGAGGATCCGTTCTATGATGCGCTGGTGGTGTAGGTAGCGATCGAGAAATTCACCGTCTCCCGATTCTTGGTGGACAACGGGAGCTCGGTTATCGTCATCTTCAAAAAGGCGTTTGACGGGATGAAGGTGAGGTAAAGAGGGTGCTGGCCTCGGATGGGTCGCTCTTCGGGTTCCCGGGAGAGAGGAAGGAGGTAGTAGGAGTAGGGCTTAATGTGACTCTGGGGGGTCAGTCCTGCAACTGCCGATTCGTGATCGTGAATGCCCCCAACAGTTACAATGCCATTTTTGGTCGCCCCCTTATCAACGCGTTCCAGTGCGTCCCCTCATCCTTCCATCGGTGCCTCAAATTCAACGATAGTGGGGTGCAGGTCCGGGTACAAGGAGATCCTAAGGTGGCGAGGCAGTGCTATGTCACAGCAGGTAACACCATCTCATGGATGGGGGAGGCCAAAGCGATGGGAAAGATGATGGAGGAAGAGACAATAGAGTCAGTGGAGAAGCAGGTACTCGTTCCGGAGGGGGCAACAGAAGAATAGCAGAGAGGAGGGGAGGAGATGATGGAGGTAGAAGAAGCAGTGGAAGAGGAGGTCCTCGCCCAAGGAGATCGGGCAGCTGAAGAATGAGAGGATAAGTCCCGCCTAGAGCCGGTGGAAGTAGTGGTGGAGCTGGAGGTTCTGACTCGAGCCGTCAAGGCGGAGAATGTACGAGTTAGCGGGGGATTAGGCAAAGAGGACCAAGAGGGGATGCTAGCGTGCATTCAAAAGCACGTGAAAATCTTCGCATGGAGCGCGGCGGATATGCCCAACATTGATGTGGACGTGGCTTACCACGGGCTAATCCTCGACCCGAAGGTTCGCCCTATCCGCCAAAAGAAAAGAAATGTAGCAGACAAGCTTGAGGGGCCAATTAAGGAGGAGGTGGAGAAACTTCTCAAGGTCGAGTTTGTGTCAGAGATTCAGTTTTCGGGATGGGTCTCAAAAGTTGTAATAATGAAGAAGGGGGATGTGAGATAGAGAATGCATGTTGATTTTTCTTTCTTGAATAAAGCATGCCCCAAGGATTATTACCTTTGCCTCGGATCAACGCGCTGGTTGACTCAGTCGTCAATTTCCCTGTAATGAGTTTTCTGCATGCTTTTTCAGGGTATTAACAGATCAGGATGCACCATCCAAATGTAAAGGATGTGTCTTTCATCACGAGCACTAGATGCTATAGCTATAACATGATGCCTTTTGAGCTAAAGAATGTAGAGGCGACACATCAAAGGATGATGGATATGCTCTTCTGGGAGCAGAGGGGGAGGAACCTAGAGGTGTATATGGATGACTTACTAGTGAAGAGCAAGGATGTGAGCTCTCACCTTCAAGACCTGGAAGAAATTTTCTGCACCTTGCAAAGGTTCAAAATGAGGTTGAATCCCCTAAAATGTGTTTTCAGAGCAAGTCGGGGAAATTGTAACGACCTGGCCCGCTAGGAGCACAGCGCCGCCCGGCCCACTAGCAGTCCATGAAGGACCCATGACGCCACAGTGGTACAACCGGAATCTACAAGGCCTGCAGGCCGTACACCCCAAAGCATCTCGCGCCTGTTTATCGGCCGCGTGCATTGTTGCCACAGGGTTTCGAACCCGAGACCTTGATAAGAAGCCTTTAATACCACTCCTCATCACCAACTGAGCTGCGCGCGGCTGATAAACAGGCGCGAGATGCTTTGGGGTGTACGACCTGCAGACCTTGTAGATTCTGGCTGTACCACTGTGGCGCCATGGGCTGCTAGTGGGCCGGGCGGCGCTGTGCTCCTAGCGGGACAGGTCGTTACAAAAAAGTGCACTTTTTTGTAACGACCTGGCCTGCTAGGAGCACAGCGCCTCCCGACCCACTAGCAGCCCATGGAGGACCCATGGCGCCACAATGGTATAGTCGGAATCTACAAGGCCTGCAGGTTGTACACCCCAAAGCATCTCGCGCCTGTTTATTGGCCGCGCGCATTGTTGCCATGGGGTTTCGAACACGAGACCTTGATAAGAAGCCTTTAATACCACTCCTCATCACCAACTGAGCTGCAACGACCAATTTTTTTGTAACGACCTGGCCCTCTAGGAGCACAGCGCCGCCCGGCCCACTAGCAGACCATGGAGGACCCATGGCGCCACAGTGGTACAGTCAGAATCTACAAGGTCTGCAAGCCGTACACCCCAAAGCATCTCGCGCCTGTTTATCGGCCGCGCGCATTGTTGCGACGGGGTTTCAAACCCGAGACCTTGATAAGAAGCCTTTAATACCACTCCCAGCTCAGTTGGTGATGAGAAGTGGTATTAAAGGCTTCTTATCAAGGTCTCGGGTTCGAAACCCCGTCGCAACAATGTGCGCGACCGATAAACAGGCGCGAGATGCTTTGGGGTGTACGACCTGCAAGCCTTGTAGATTCCGTCTGTACCACTGTGGCGCCATGGGTCCTCCATGGGCTGCTAGTGGGCCGGGCGGCGCTGTGCTCCTAGCGGACCAGGTCGTTACAAAAAAGTGCACTTTTTTATAACGACCTGGCCCGCTAGGAGCACAGCGCCGCCCGGCCCACTAGCAGCCCATGGAGGACCCATGGCGCCACAGTGGTACAGCCGAAATCTATAAGGCCTGCAGGACGTACACCCCAAAGCATCTGACGCCTGTTTATCGGCCGCGCGCATTGTTGTCACGGGGTTTTGAACCCGATACCTTGATAAGAAGCCTTTAATACCACTCCTCATCACCAACTGAGCTCAGTTGGTGATGATGAGTGGTATTAAAGGCTTCTTATCAAGGTCTCGGGTTCGAAACCCCGTCTCAACAATGCGCGCGACCGATAAACAGGCGCGAGATGCTTTGGGGTGTACGGCATGCAGGCCTTGTAGATTCCGGCTGTACCACTATGACGCCATGGGTCCTCTATGGGCTGCTAGTGGGCCGGGCGGCCTGCAGGCCGTACACCCCAAAGCATCTCGCGCCTGTTTATCAGCCGCGCGCATTGTTGCCACGGGGTTTCGAACCCGAGACCTTGATAAGAAGCCTTTAATACCACTCCTCATCACCAACTGAGCTGCATCTGCAGGCCTTGTAGATTCCGACTGTACCACTGTGGCGCCATGGGTCCTCCATGGGCTGCTAGTGGGTCGGGCGGCGCTATGCTCCTAGCGGGCCAGGTCGTTACAGAAATTTCCTTGGACATCTCCTGACCCCAGCTAGAGTGGAGCCTAACCCAGATAAAGTAAAAGCTATAATAGAACTAGAATCGCAGAGGAATGCCAAGGAGGTACAACGCTTGACAGGGAAGCTCGCAGGGCTGAGTAGGTTTCTTTCCCGGGTAGGAGGTAAGTGCTCACCCTTCTTTAGGATTCTGCGGGGGGGGGGGGGGGGGGGGGCAGAAGTTTGGGTGGTCCAAGGAGTGTGAGGAGGCTTTCCAATCCCTGAAGTGCTAGCTCACCAAGGCCCAACTGCTTCAAGGACCCAGAGAGGGGAAAGATTTGACCACGTACCTCGGAGTGGGGGCAGAGGAGGTAAGATCCATTTTAGTTCGGGAAGAGGGTAAGAAGAAACTGAGAATTTATTATGTAAGTCGGGTCTTGAAGAAGGCGGAGCTCAGGTATCCAATCTTGGAGAAGCTGGCCTTTGTCTTGGTCATCTTGGTTCGGAAGCTCCGACAGTACTTTCAAGCTCACTCAATTCGGGTGGTGACATCATCCACTGTGTAACACCTCCCCTGTAATGACCATATAATATGGGTCCGGCCGGGGCCCCACAACGTACGGACGCCACAACTTTAACATTAAAAGATGATATTAACTACCCAACTCAAAACTCAGAATACAACAAAAACAACAAAAACATACAAACAAGACTATAAGTTATCCACTACAAATCAGGAGTATCAAAATGGCATTAAGGCCTTACACAAAACAAGTCCAAAACTGAAAGACAATGTTGTCAAACATCAACGTACGTAAGCACTCCTAGGCTACCTCGTCACGCATGTCGGACAAATAAATGAAACATGGAGCAAAACATTCAAGATGACATAATCTACCAGGCGTAGTAATCACTTCATGAGGCTTAGGTCTTTTTGGCCGGCTCACTTGCTCCCGCTTGCAATCTTTGCCCTGTAAATATTTGTGGTAACGTGGGTCAGCAAAGGCTGACCTCAATTATGTAACCAACACATCTCCTCCCGGCCATCCCTAACGGATCTCGGGGTACACCACCCACCTGCAGGTTAGCACTTCATATGCAATAACATGTAAAGCATTTAAAACAAGTTTGGATGTCTCAAACAACAAACAGGTTTTCTATGTTGAGCATTGAATAAAATGGGGCATACAATGCAGCATGCATGCAATCTCAAGTTTCACCCAAGGCACCCTATAACGCATGCATCTAACACATCATCATAACATATCAACTGGGTACTTCCAATTTCCCCATCCGCATTCAAGCCGCACACAAAAGGGTACTTCAATTACCCTAACGACACACAAGCCGCCACACGGAACTCTTGCCAAGGCCCCACCCGCTCGTGGGTCTCAAACCCCGGTCTTGCCTGCAAGCTCTGACTTCTCACGTCAGGATTCTGTCTCACACACAAACCGATTTTAAGAACCCTTGCTGGACCCCACCCGCTCGTGGCATCATCGCCCGGGCTTGTCCTAAGCTTGACGTTCTCGTCAGTTTCACAGAAGGGGAATAGTATCGTCGGGACACTCTCCCCACATGACTCGCACATCATGGCATAGTCGCCGACCACGGAGACAAAGTCGCGCCTTAGCACATCACAAGCCATAGCCTTACCGACCATAATCCATCATTTGTACTACAACGTTCCCGCACACCAAGGAACTCATCTACCGCCAACGCGGAGCTAACCTTGTCCGGTTCCGGCTACACATAATCACTCGAAAGGGGGGGGGGGAACATACATCACAAACGACATCTTGCCGCAACGGATTTCTATAAAAATCCTCAAGGCTCGCTATGCAACATCGCCGAGTCGGACTAACGGTCGCGACTACGACTTCACCCACAATGCCTAATCCACTAACGGAGCGGATCTCTAATGCAATATCATGTCAGGGACGGACACAATTGACCCGGTGGTTCCTCTTGAACCATGGCAATCCAAACCCCTCTTATTTGATAGATTTGGCGCTCAAAATCTTAAAAAGCAAGAAAGAAAAAGATGTTATGCACGCATCCTAGAAACCGAGAGGAGAAAATGTCGTTACCTGACGACCCCTCTTCCTAGCCATGGAATCCTTGCCTTGCACGGATGAATACGAGCGTCTCCACGCCCTCTCCACGGATCTGGTCTCGGAACGACGATCGGAGCTCTAAAGCTCCGTCAATGGTGGAAAAAAGCTCTCTTCTTCCTCCTCCATTTCCTCCCTCTCCAACCCTAACTCACACTCTAAAAGGTGAGAAAAAATGAGGGAAAAACACTCTCAGCCCTACTAAAGATGTTTGGGCGGAACATCCTTGGCCCTTGGATCAGTTTTGATGAGAAAACGGACGGCTAAGAAGCCAAACGACGGATCTGTCCCTGTCAGCTACCAACGGGCGATAAGGTTACTGCCGCGCGGTAGTCCAAATAACTGGCTGAGACTACCAGCACGCGGTAAGGCTAATGTCGTAGCCAACCCGAGCACTAGGCCAAAATAAATCGTCAATGCTACCACCTGCGTTAACTCTTGCGCAGTGTGCTAGTTGAGCGTCGAACGCAATTACGAACGTCGACCAGCCTACCGCCACGTGGTAAGTCTAACGCCGGATCCAACCCGAGCGCTAGACCAAATAAATCGTCAAAGCTATCGCCGCGCTAACTCTAGAGCTGCGCGCTAGCGTGCTTAGACCATCGAAGAGACCTCGACGAACCAGCACTACCGCCGAGTGATAATTATTACCGTCGGGCGGTAACTTCCAAAACTCAAGCCGTGAAAACTGTGGTGTTACAACTCCTCCCCCCCTTAGAAAAATTTCGTCCCCGAAATTATTCTTCACACAAGAAGATAACTATAATTTTATAGCAACAAGTTAAAACACTGTTTCAAATCAATATTACACAAATAATTCGGGATATTCCTCGCGCATTGCTTGTTCACGCTCCCAAGAGAACTCATCTTGCCCGCAGTTGTTCCAACGCACCTTTACGAGTTTAACCTCTTTGTTCCGCAATTGCCGAACTTTGCATCTTCTATGCCCATGGGGCGGACTTCCGTCCCCAAGTCCTCATCTATCGGCACCGACGTCGATTCAATCACATCGCTAGCCTCCACCAAGGCCTTTCGCAAGACGTAGACATAGAAGACGTCGTGCAGTCTACTCAGCTCTGCAGACAATGCAAACCGGTACACTACTTCCCCAATCCGCTCTATAATCTCGAACGGTCCCAAAAACCTCCGACTCAATTTTTTTGAGTCGGTGAATCCGCGATACGCCATTGAACGGCTTGATCTTTAGATAGACCCAGTCGCCTATCGCAAACTCCACATTCCTATGGCGAGCATTAAAATATTTTGCTTGCCGGTCCTAAGCAACCTTCATGTGCTCCTGAATGGTTCGCACCAACTCGCACGCATTAGCCACTGCTTCTTTTCTCAAAAGTTTGGTGTCTCCCGCCTCTGTACAAGACATCGACGTTCGACAACGCCTTCCGTACAAAGCTTCGTATGACGCCATCTTTATACTTTCCTGGTATCTGTTATTATAGGTGAACTCCACCATGAAGATGTGATCTTCCCACTTCTTACCGAAATCAAGCGTACACATCCTCAGCATATCCTCCATCGTACGGTTCGTTCTTTCGGTCTGTCCATCGGTTTGGGGATGGAACGTTGTACTGAACTTGAGCTTTGTGCCCAAACTCTTCTGAACTAACCTCCAGTCTTTGGACGTGAAACACCCATCACAGTCACTAATTATACTTTTAGGAATCCCATGTAATCTCACAATGTTGTGAACATACAACTCTACCAGCTTCTCCACGCTGTACTCTTTACGATTTGGGATGAAGTGAGTCACTTTGATCAAGCGATCCACGATCACCCAAATCGCATCGTTACCCTACTGCAATCAAGGTAATCCATGCACAAAGTCCATAGAGATGTCATCAAATTTCCACTCGGGAATAGGAAGAGGCTTCAGAAACCCGCCCGGCTTCTGACACTTGGCCTTCACCAAAGCACAAGTTTGGCACCGACTCACGTACAAAGCTACGTCCCGCTTTAAACCACGCCACCAAAGGATTTTTTCATATCCAAATACATCTTTGTACTGCCCAGATGAATGGAGTACTTTGTGAAGTGAGCCTCAAACATCAACTCCTCACAGAGCTTGCCGAACAACGGTATACATATCCTTCCGTCCTTCCTCAGAATCCCATCAATCATCTCCCAGGCGCTACACTCGCCCTTTTGAGCTTCCTCCACGTATGGCTGGAACTCTACATCCAAACTAGTCGCTTCCCGAATACGATGGGACAAGTCATTCTGCAATTCAATCCAGTTCAACCGATCCGCGCTTGACTCGCCTCTTGCTACACACTCAATGCCAAGGGAATCCCAGTCCCGCATCAACCGTTTATCATGAGCTCCGATCCAATTTCCTTGATTAGAGTATTTCCTACTCAAGGAATCCTCCACCAAGTTGGCTTTACCTGGCGTATACTGAATCAACACCTCATAGTCACCAAGGAATGCGACCCATCTGGGTTGCCTCATATTCAAGTCCTTCTGATCTAGAAGATACTTCAGGCTCTTGTGATCCGTGAAGATCTCCACTTTCTCACCATACATATAGTGCCTCCATAATTTTAATGCAAAAAATACCGTCGCCAATTCCAAATCATGGACGGGGTAATTTCTCTCGTGAGTCTTCAACTGCCTAGATCGAAAAGCTATCACGCTGTCATGTTGCACCAACACGCAACCCAAGCCACATCCAGATGCGTCGCTAAAAATCTAAAATCCTTCAGTCCCTTTAGGAAGACTTAGGATTGGAGCTGCCATCAGCCTCCCCTTTAGAGTGTCAAACGCCTGATTGCACTCCGGAGTCCACATGAACTTCTGATCCTTACGAGTTAGAGAGGTGAGGGGTAGAGCTATCCGCGAAAAGTTTTCCACAAACCTTCTATAATACCCGACTAGTCCAAGGAAACTTCGGACTTCAGCCACAGTTCTCAAAATTGGTCAATCTCTGATGGCTTCAACTTTCGCCGGATCCATCGCCACCCCATCACCACTAATCACATGGCCCAAAAATGCCACCTTCTTCAACCAGAACTCGCACTTCGAGAACTTTGCATAAAAACGATTCTCTCTCAACACTTGCAAGACAATTCTCAAGTGAGTCTCATGTTCCGCCTCCGATTTGGAGTACACCAAGATATCATCAATGAAGACAACCACAAAAAATCCAAGTATTCTCGAAAAACTTGATTCATCAAGTCCATGAACACTGATGGCGCGTTCGTCAGACCGAACGACATCACTGAGAACTCGAAGTGACTATACCTTGCACCAAAAGCTGTCTTGGGTATCCTCGTCTCGAATTCGCAACTGATAGTATCCCGACTTCATGTCCAACTTAGAAAACACCATTGACCCCACCAACTAGTCGAACAGGTCATCTATCCGAGGAAACAGATACTTATTCTTGATAGTCAATTTATTCAACTCTCGGTAGTCTATGCACAACCGCATACTACCATCCTTCTTCACAAATAGCACTGGTGTGCTCCATGGTGAAGAACTGGGTTTGATATACCCTTGCTCCAACAGTTCCAGCAACTGTACTTTGAGTTCGGTCAACTCCTTTGGTGCCATCCTAAAAGGAGGACGTGACACCGGCCTAGCCTCTGGCACTAACTCGATTGAGAAGTCAATCTCCGGTTGAGGAGGTGCTCCAGGAAGCTTCTCAGGAAACACATCCCCGAACTCCGCCACTACTGGCACTTCCCCAAGTGTTAACTTGGAAAGGCAAACCTCCAACAATGCTACAAGAGCTACTCCTATCTGGTTAACTGCCCGCACCAATTGCATGGTCGAAATCAGGGAAAAAGCCACTCCACTGAGGCCCTCACCACCTTAGATAGGCATTCAAAATTGGCACGTTGCTCTGCAAGCCAGTCCATTCCCAAAATGACATCGAACTCCACCAACGGTAAAACCACTGCTATCACCGTGAAGTCAACTCCGCCTAGATTCCAACAAATGCGCCCTTTTGCCCCGGTGGTCATGAATGACCCATTGGGCATGCGTACCTTCAGCTCCGCGTCCGCCGAGAAAGACTCAACTCCAATTCTCCGGATAAAGCTTTCCGCAAGAAAAGAGTGTGACGCTCCTGTATCGAACAAAACCCTAGCGGAATATCCAGAAACTAACACAAAGCCTAAACACAGGCAACAAACATAAAAGGTCTTGAAAGTATGAAGTACAAGGTTAAACTTAAACTTCCATACCTGTCACCACATCGGGTTGGAGGATCGTTTCCTGCTGCCCCAGGTTGTAAGCCCTTGGCTGCACAGGTTGGAAGCGAGAGGCGCTCGACTCCGTCATCTTTCCCTTCTCCGCGGCGATAGGGTCGAAGCGCATAGACTGCTCCTATCTTGGCTCCTGCTCAGCGCCCTCTTGAGTACAAAAACGAGCGATGTGGCCTATCCTGCCACAAGTAAAGCATGTCGGAGGTCCCTTGGAGTGAGACCCTCCAGAAGTCATGTTGCTCTTCTCTCCAGGTTTGAAAGGATGAGACTTCTTCTTCCACTTATTCCCTTCCGACTTCCCTTGATGTTGGGAAGGCTTCCCTTCCACTTGCTTGGCAGCAAAACCCTTACGACGTTGGGTTCGCTCCATATCGCTTTCCAATGTTCTGGCCGCCTCAACTAGTTCGTTTAACCCAACCTTCTTCTTGGCAATGAGGGGTTGTCTCAAATTCTCCCTCAGCCCATGGTAAAAGAGGTTATCCCTCTCCTCATCGTCATCCATGGCCGTCCCCGCATACCGACCCAACCGAGTAAACTCTTGGACATACTCGTCCACCGTCCGATCTCCCGCTGCACCAAGTGCAGGAATTGCCTTTGAAGGGCAAGTCTTGTTGACACAAGGATATACTTCTTTAGGAAAGCATTTCTGAACTCTTCAATGGACGGGGTGCGCCCAGGAAACTGGCGCCCGCTGTGGCTCACCCACCACAACTTAGCATCTCCTTCCAATATGAAGGTCAAACAAATATGATTTCTTTTCCTCTAGCGTCTCATCCGCCCTCAGGAGTTCCTGAATCCGAGCCCACCAATCCTCCGCATCGATCGGCGTGCTGACACCCTTACACGTTGGAGGATGGAAGCTTAGGAAGTATTTTATTTGCCGCCCCCCTGCCCGACAACCACTCTTTCAACCAAAGGATCTACTTGCATGGCTCCTCCATTCGGCCCGACAGCTGCCGCATCCGGGGTAGCAGGAGTTGCTACCTGTTCAACAGGGGTCACAACTTGCGCTGCCGCTGCAGCTTAAGGCGCTACCATGGCTTCTGCAAGCATGCGACAAAAATCGGCCGAGTTTACGCCCATGCCTATAGGACCCGGAGCAGTAACACTACTCGTCGAAAGCTCTTCTCGTGGCCTCGACGTCCCCGCCTCGTTGCTTGCACTCTAAACAAAAGCAAGGTAGCAAGAGATTCGGTATCTATTTGTAAGACTTAAAAACAAGGACATTCACGGTCCTACGATACTCCTATGTGGATAACTTCTATACGCGATCCGTTTATGTTAAATCGACCGTTAAATGTGACCTTGGACACTAACCTGTCTCTGATACCAAATTGTAACACCTCCCTGTAATGAACATATAATATGGGTCCGACCGGGGCCCCACAACATACGGACTCCATAACTTTAGCATTAAAAATGATATTAACTACCCAACTCAAAACTCAGAATACAACAACAGCGGAAACATACCAACAAGAATAGAAGTTATCCACTACAAATCAGGAGTATCAAAATGACTTTAAGGCCTTACACAAAACAAGTCAAAAATTGAAAGACAATATTGTCAAACATCAACATGCGTAAGCACTCCTAGGCTACCTCGGCACGCGGGCAGCACAAATAAATGCAACATGGAGAAAAACATTCAAGACGACATAATCTACTAGGCGTAGTAATCACTTCATGAGGCTTAGGCCTTTTTGGCCGGCGCGCTTGCTCCCGCTTGCAATCCTTGCCCTGTAAAAATTTGTGGTAATGTGGGTCATCAAAGGCTGACCTCAACTGTTTAACCAACACATCTCTTCTCGGCCATCCCTAACAGATCCAGGGGTACACCACCCACCTGTAGGTTATTACTTCATATGCAATAAAATGTAAAGTATTTAAAACAATTTTGGATATCTCAAACAGCAAACAGGTTTTCTATGTTGACCATTGAATAAAAAGGGGCCTACAATGCAGCATGTATGCAATCTCGGGTTTCACCCAAGGCACCCTATAGCGTATGTATCTAACACATCATTATAACATATCAACTGGGTGTTGGAACCCCTTGTTTGATTTGGGCTAGGTTCACTTCATAGGCTTATTGACCCATGTTGTATAGTTAGGGTCAGTGTTTTGCTTTCTAGGTCTTAGGCCAGTCCTCCAATGTCTATCTTTATGAACCTGCCTGTTGGGTACATTGGAAAATGTGTACCAGATTTGGAGAAGCCACAATTTAGTCAATGATATGCATCAATTTGTATTTGATAGAAGTTTGAGTTTCATTGTGCAGGTTTAAGAATTTGAAGAAAAATTTTCTAAGTACAAGTTTCAACACTTGTGAAGGATTTGTGTCGGCACTCAGGGAGACTGTGTCAACACTCAGGCGAGCTGTGTTGACACACAGGCGAAATGTGTCGACACTTTTAAAGAAGTTGTGTCGACACCCAGTAGCTATGTCGACACTCAGGCAAGATGTGTCGACACACTGGCAAAATGTGTCGACACTTATAAAGAAGTCGTGTCGACATTCAGAATTGTGTCGACAACTGAAGCAGGATTTGTGTCGACACTTAAAACAGAAGCTGTGTCGATACTCAGGAGCTATGTCGACACCTGAAGCAATTGTGTCGACACACAGGACTTGTGTCGACACACCAACTCTCAAAAGGCTGTGTCGAGTTCAGAAGTAATTGTGTCGACACACAGGACTTGTGTCGACACACACTCAACGCCATTTAACAAACACTCAACGCCAACTGTCTGCAACAGAAATGTCGAGACAAGAAGCAGCTGTGTTGACACACAGGATTTGTGTCGACATATACAACAAAAAGCAGTGTCGAGAAGCAAAAGTATGACTGTGTCGACACTTGGAGTATTTGTGTCGACACCTTGAAGACTTGTGTCGACACTTAGTCTATATGTGTCAACACATGTGAAGCAGTCTGCTGAGTGTTATGTGTTGAGTTGGAAAGACATTGAAAAACCTGGTGACGTGACTGGTGACGTGACTGGTGACTTGACCGCTGTCATAACTAACCGGTCTGACACCACTGTCAGAACTGTCAGAAGTCTGTTATGAACCGGATCAGCCGGTAACCATGGAGCAAGCTCTATATAAGAGACAGATCGGAAATGAAAAGAAAAAAAGGAATCTCTGGATCATTAAGAAGAATTCTGATAGATCAAGGGCTGTCTGCAAGAAGGATTCAGAGTTCAATCTGAATCTAAGGAAGAAGCTGACTGAAGATCAACTTCAACTTCAAGAGAAGATCCACCTTATTTGTTCTAATCAAGAAGCTTTGAAAAGCTAAGTTAGGATCAGTCTATACAAGAACTGATCAAGAAGACATCATCAATAGAGAAATCTAACTGGTGAAGTTTTCAGTTACTCCATTACTCACAAATTCTTGTAGGATCTATTGTTAGATCTGAGATTGTAAGCTTAAATTATAAAGGCTGAGGTAGGGATGTGTGCCTGAGGTAGGACTTGTGGAAAGTCTGAGTTGTAAGCCTAATTATAAAGGCTGAGGTAGGGCTGAGGCCTGAGGTAGGATTCTGGGGAAGAATCTGAGGTAGGACTTGTGTAAAGTCTGATGTGTAGGAACCATTTTGGGTTCTGAGATTGTAAGATCTGTGGATCTGAGCCAGTGGAAGGAAGTTAGGCTGAATCCAGTTATCTGCTAGATAGGCGAAGAGGGAAAGTGGATGTACCCATATCTTGGGGAACCACTATAGATCTGGTGTTTGCTGTGCTGTGGATTATTTTTTTTGTAGATTGATTAATCTGTACTGAAAGTAGTTGTATAACTGTTTGCCTAAAATAATTTTAAAATACATAAGTAAAGAACCTATTCACCCCCCCTCTAGGTGTTTAGGCTCTTGAAACAAAGTCTTTCACTGCCTGATGAGAGCCTCAGAATGAAGCCTTGGAAGATTTTATGCTGTCTGGGAAATTAGTTCGACGTTTGTAGAACTCAGCTCGACGTTAGTCGAGCTCAGCTCGAAGAACTTAGAAATCCTTCTCTAAGTTGAGCTTGACGAACGTAGAGATCAGGTCGACGATATCCTTCAGAAGAAGTTATTCTGCGATCGACGTTTTCTCTCAGTCAGTTTCTCAGCTCGACTATTTCTGGTGATTCAAGTTCTGTGGTCGACGATCATTCAGTGAAGAGAAGATTCTATGGTCGACGAACTTGGAGCACAAAATCAGTTAAGTTTATTCAGTGTTTGGTTCGCAGAGCTCGGGTCGAAGAACATGATTTCTAAGGTCGACGATCTCTGAATGCAGCTCGACGAAATCTGTTCTCTGGTCGACGAAATCTGTAAGCTGTTTGCTCCTTGTTCTTTCCATATCTGTTCCCTTTATTTTATTATTCTAAGTCGTAAATTTGCTGAGTAATCAATGCTTATATTCCCTATAAATATAGCCGTTTCTGGCAGCATTGATTATGGTATTCATCAGAGAATTTACTTGACATATTTCTCGGGATAGATGAGGAAATGAATATTGAAAGGCATGCTTGCCGTTTTCCTTCCCAGTTTTCTAGCAGTGCATTTATTGCATGATTTGAAATCGCTAAGGAAAATCGGCTATCATTTTTGATATACTGAGAGTCAGAAAGAATTATTAACAGGGAGTGATAGAGTAATCAGAAGCACAACATAGAATTTTACAGTACAGTGAAGGAAGAAAGAAAGTTCTCTCGAGTTCATAGTTTCAGAGCAGCTCTCAATCTCAATCTTACAGTGCTCTGAAGAAGAAGGAAGAAGAACAACAATAACATATCAAGAGTCTTCTTCTTCTTCTCTTCCAGGATCTTGCTGAGACAACAAAGCTAAATCTGTCTAAAGCTCCTGGATCAAGTTCTTACAAGCTGAAGGCCTACTTACCCTAAGAAAAGCTTCTCATCCTAAACCATCAACATCTCAGGGGGAGCTTTGACAAGATACTGAATCCACATAGTCTTCTCTCATTGCTATTTGAGAAAAGAGAAGACTCACAACACCCTTCATTCCCCCCTCTGTACAGATTTTTAACTCCCTTCAAAAGTTAGACTGGTTCACAAGTCACCTTCCAAAAGACTTGAGGTTAGTTTTTGGGCACCTGATCAAAAGCTCAAAGGGTTGATATATCTCCCTGAAAATAGATATATTGGTGGCAGTCACCTGATCAAAACATGTAGTGGATTCCCACTAAGGGTGGTAGAAGAGTGGATGTACCCAGTTGGGGAACCACTATAAAGTTCTTGTGTTGTCTGGTGTGCTTGTTATTTTCTGTTTGCTTTGTGCTGTGGTTAGCTTAGATTAGCTTTTATTTATCTCTGTTAATATTGCATAGCTTTCTCTATCACCTATTTTGTCACTTAACATCATAATTTTAAAAAGATAAAAAAGGATTTTTATAAACTCTATTCACCCCCCCTCTAGAGTTATTCAGAACTTATCTCCCTTTTTCTTTCAATTGGTATCAAAGCGAGGTTAGTCATTTTCATACAGGCTTACACCTGCACTAACCAAGATCCTCAGATAATCTCTGAATAAATCTTGTTTTTTACATTTCTGATACCATGACACAAAACTAAGATTATGCCAGCACCAGACCTCTAGTGTGCAACCTATCTAAGTTTGCCATCTGGAAGGCAAGAATAAAATTATATATGAACTCTATTGATGAAGACATCTTCAATTATATCTTGACAGGACCACCAACTCCAGTGGCCTCTACTCCTTCAACTTCAACAAACCTGAGTGCAGTTCCACCTCCTGATTGGACTGATGCACAAAGAAAAACCAAGATTGCAGATGCAAGAGCCATGAACATCTTAGCTCAGACTATGTCTGATGATATCTTTCAGAAAGTGGTTGAGTGTACTTCAGCCAAAGCCATCTGGGACTCCCTAAACCAATGGTGGCTGGATCTGTTGATGAGAGAAAGGACAGGAGATCCAATCTCATCTCTCAGTATGAAAATTTCAAAAGGGAAGAAGCTGAGTCAGTAAGTGACATGTACAACAAGCTTATCTCAATCAAAGAAGCAGCAACCGAAGTGAAGTGAATGACAAATTCCTTATGTGCTTCCCTCGCACATGGGATTCAAGGATCTGGCCAATCAAAGAAGCCAGAAGCATGACTGAAATTTCAACTGTGTCTCTCATTGGAAAGCTCAAATCATATGAGCAACTAATGAAGACCAGAGAAGCAGCAGCTGAAGTGAAGACTCTAACACCTACCAGGAAGGAGCACATCATTGCATTTAAGGCTGCTGAGGAATCTGAAGGGACTCCAGTTAATGAAGAGATGATGAGTATATTTGCCAAAAGATTTTTCAAAATGGCAAAGAAAGACTTCATAAGGAAGTCATCTAGACAAGATGACAAACCAAGGTATGGTAAAACCCCTTCTAAAGAAATTGTCTGCTTTGGTTGCAGGAAGCCATGACACTTCATCTCAGAGTGTACAGAAGCTCAGAAGAAAGATAGGAGAAGAGAAAAAGAGTCAAGAAGAACTCATCACAGCAAACCCTCCTCCAGCAAGCACAAGAGGAAGGAAAAAGGTTTTGTTGCTGAAACCTGGAGTGATACCGTGGAAGAGTCATCCTCTTCCAGCTATAGTAATGATGAAGAAGAGGAAAAGGCAAAAAAAGTTTGCCTAATGGCAATTGATGCTTGCAGCAGTAAGTCAGATGCTGAAGATTCAGAAAATGAAGAATCTTTGTCTGCTGAAGATCAGGTAATTGCATCTTATGATTTTGATTCAGAAGAGTTTAAATCTGAATTTAAAAATCTATGCTTAGAATTAATAGGCTCTGAGAAGGAAATTAAACTTCTTAGAGAGAAATTAACTGATCAAGATAAATACATTGCTGAAAATGCTAAACTGTCAATTGAACTTAATTTAGCTAATGAACAGATAATTTTCCTAAAAACTGAACAAAGTAAGGCCAAGAAATTAGAAGAATCTCTAAATGACAGAAGCTTACAATTGCTAGATATAACTAGTACTTGATGCTATGACTAATAATAGTAAATTAGGATTAGGTGTCTCATCTAGTGAACCATCTTTAATCTAGAAGAACAATCTATCTAAACCTGTTAATTTCATTTCTGATAAGGTAAAGAAAAACACTGAACAGGTAAATAAAGTAAATGAAGTGCTAAAACAAATGGAAATAAAACAAAAATCCAAGAATAATAAGAAGAATAAATATAACAATGTTCAGTAGTTTTCGTCGAACTTAGATCGACGAAATGTGAACAGTTCGTCGACCTCTGAACGACGAACTCTGAACGCAAACTATAATAATAATCATTCTTCGGTCTACGATCGACGAAACCAGTATGGTTCGTTGACAAGAGATTAATGATATTGGTGCCCTGAATGAATACTTTCATTCTTCGAGCAGAGATCGTTGATCTCATCCCAATTCGTTGAGCTCAGGTCGACAAACTCACCAGAATTCATCGATCCCAGATCATAATTACAGAAACTTCAATTATAACAGAAACTGTAATAATAATCCTAATCAACATAGGGAGAACATCAATCCATTCACTCAATGGATAATTCCTCCTAGAAGATTTCACCCCTTAGGTTATAAAAGCCAACCTGAATGTTCTTTCATATCCAGCTTTTCCTATGAGAAGAAACAAGGACCCAAGGTGACCTGGGTCAAGAACTTTTAACTTGTTTCATTGCAGGTGAAGACCTATCCTATCACTCAAAATAAGTGATATCTGGATAGTGGATGCTCAAAGCACATGACTGGATACAAGGGCAGCCTCTTCAACTTCAAGACAAAGCTTGGTCCAAGAGTAATCTTTGGAGATTCAAGCTTTGGACAGACTGAAGGCTATGGAGACTTCAACAGTGGAGCTATCACTTTCAAAAAGGTGGCATATGTTAATGGTCTCAAGCATAACCTAATATCCATAAGTTAGTTATGTGATTCAGGTTATCAGGTTTGCTTTACTGATTCTAAATGTGTTATTTCTGTAAATAGTCAAACTGTGTTAACAGGAATTAGATAAGGTAACATTTATCTAGTAAACTTTAAATCCGCTAGCTCAGAAATTTGCTTATTTAATCAGGTTAGCAATAATAACATCTTATGACATAAGAGGCCAGGACATGTTAACCTTAGAAACATCTCTAAGCTATCTAGGGACAACCTTGTAAGAGGATTGCCTTCTGGCCCCTACAAGAAGGAAAGCCTATACAAGACTTGTCAAGAAGGAAAGCAAACTAAAAATAACTTTAAATCAATTAACAAGAGTGAGTCATCTAAAATCATGTACTTGCTACACATGGATCTCTTTGGACCCATTGCAGTACAAAGCTTAGGAGGGAAGTCTTACACTCTAGTTATTGTAGATGACTTCTCCAGATTCTCTTGAGTATTCTTCTTGAGAAACAAGTCAGATAACTTTAAAGTCCTTATAGACTTTCTTAAGAGCATAAGGATTGAGTACTCTACTCCAGCTGCATTGATCAGAAGTGATCATGGTACTGAGTTTGAGTCTCTTCCCATGCAAAGATTCTGTGAGGAGGAAGGTATCAGACATTGTTTCTCTGCTCCTAGAACTCTTCAACAAAATGGGGTAGCAGAAAGGAAAAACAGAACACTCATTGAATCTGCAGGGACATTACTTGCAGATGCACACATGCCCCTATCCTTTTGGACAGAGGCTGTGAGCACAACAAACTATGTGTTGAATAGAAGTTTGATACACAAGCTTAAGAATAAGACACCCTATGAATTACTCAAAGTAAAGAAACCTAAAATAGATTACTTTAGAATATTTGGGTGTAGATGTTTCATTCACAATAATAATAAGAAACACATTAGAAAGTTTGAAGCCAAATCTATAGAAGGAATTTTTCTAGGATATTCCCAAGTTAGCAAGGCTTATAGGGTTTTCAATAAATCATCCTTGAAAATGGAAGAATCTATACATATTTCTTTTGATGAAGCTAACATGTTTTATAAGGAGAAGGATTCTTCTACCAATGATTTATTGCAGGTACCTCACTTGTGTGAGAAAATGGATGAACTAAACCTTACACCAAAGGTTATATCACATCCTCCTCCATAATGTGATGAAGAAAGTGAAGAATAAACTGTGGAAGCAGTTGAACTTCCTCCAACAACAGATTTAATTCCACAAGAGGAATTCATTCCAATTGCTGTTGCTGAACCAACTCCACCCTCTGATCTTGTCACACTAAGGAATCACCCTAGATCTCAAGTGATTGGAGACATATCAGTAGGTGTACATATAAGGAATCAACTCAACCATGATGTGATGCATGCCTGTTTCCTCTCTCAAGTTGAGCCTTAATCCATAAATTATGCAAAGCAAGATCCCCACTAGATTATTGCAATGCAAGAGGAGCTCAATCAATTTGAGAGATGCAAGGTTTGGGACTTGGTTCCAAGGCCTAAAGGCTATCTAGTAATTGGAACCAAGTGGGTATTCAGGAATAAGCTTGATGCCCAAGGTGCGATTGTGAGAAACAAGGCTAGGCTTGTTGCTCAAGGAAATACGCAAGATGAAGGCATTGACTATGATCAAACCTTTGCTCCTATTACAAAGCTAGAAGCAATTAGGATTTTTCTTGCTTATGCATCATATAAAAAGTTCAAAGTTTACCAGATGGATGTCAAGAGTGCTTTCTTGAATTGAGAGCTAAAGGAAAAGGTTTATGTTGAACAACCTCTAGGTTTTATTTCTCCAACTCATCCCTCATATGTTTTCAAATTGCATAAAGCTCTCTATGGTCTAAAGCAAGCTCCAAGAGCTTGGTATGAAACCTTAGCAAGCTTTCTCTTGGAACACAAGTTCTCTAGAGGCATGGTAGATAGGACCATTTTTACTAAATTGCATCATGATAAAATCTTAGTAGTACAAATATATGTAGATGATATAATATTTGGTTCTACTGATCCCAAACTGTGCAAAAGATTTTCTGATCTAATGCACTCAAAGTTTGAGATGAGTAGCATGGGAGAGCTATCTTACTTCCTTGGTCTACAAGTGAAGCAATCTCCTGATGACATTTTCATTTCCCAATCTAAATATACAAATGAGCTTATTAAGAAATTTGGGATGGCTGATGCCTCATCTATGAAAACTCCCATGGCTGCCAATGCTGTAATAAATTCTTATGAACATGGAAAACATGTTGATCAGACCAGGTATAGGGCCATTATTGGATCCCTACTCTATCCCACAGCAAGCAGACTAGATATCATGTTTGATACATGTCTATTTGCTAGGTTCCAGGTGAGCCCTAAAGAATCTCATCTTATTTTTATTAAAAGAATTTTAAGAAATATAAAGGATTGTCCTAATCTAGGACTCTGGTATCCAATAGAGTCAGCATTTGAGCTTATTGGATTTTCTGATGCTGACTATGCTGGATGTAGAGTGGACAGGAAGAGAACTTCAGGAACATGCCAGTTCCTGGGTGATAGACTTGTGGCCCGGTTTTGCAAAAAGCAAACATCTGTGTCTACATCAACTGCTGAGGCTGAGTATATGACAGCTGGTAGTTGTTGTTCACAGATTTTGTGGATACAAAACCAAATCCTGGATTATGGTTTCAATCTAAATAATTCAACCATATTTTGTGATAGTACCAGTGCAATATCTATTGCACATAATCCACTGCATCATAGTAGGACAAAACATATAGACATAAGACATCATTTCATAAGAGACTGTGTGGACAAGCAGAAAATTAAACTTGAGTTTATCTCCACTGATTTGCAAAGGGCAGACATTTTCACCAAGTCATTGGATGAAACTAAACATCTGTTGTTTATGAATCAGTTAGGAATGATAAATGGAAAGACTTAATTTTAAATCTATCCTTGTGAAAACGATTTGATAACAGTTCGTCGACATGAGATCGACGATTTACAATCTTTTCGTTGGGAGTTCGTCGACCGGAGATCGACGAAATCTCTGTGTGAAGCCAGCTTCGTCGACCAGAGATCGACGATTCTGTTTTAGGAAATATTTCTGAGGACGACGAAATATATCCATCTCTTCAGTCTGAGATCGACGAATTTACCTCTTCAGGAAATTTTCGTCGACCTAAGATCGAAGAAATTTCTTTTTCGTCGGGCTGAGCTTGTCGATTCATATTCTGAAAACCTTTATTAGGCTTTCATCTTCGAGCTCTATCCTGCGCTTTCAGAATTTCCTTTGCTCTTGATCGTTGTTGCTCTTGCAGGAGATTCTCTCAGAACTATGGCCTCTTCAGGATCTTCTCTCGTCGGAATGAAGTATGACACCAGTTTTGATATTGACTTCGATTCGTTCAGCCATTCAGACAAAATCTTCATCGACATCCTCTAGCTTTTTGAGGATCAGAATCTGAAGCATCTGATTTCTGTAAGGATAAGGCTGCCGGTGGCAGAAATTCGCGAGTGGGTGTACTCGTCCTCTTCCTCTGAAATAGAAATGATCGGCTCCATCTCTGGGACTCAGTTTATTCTATCCCCTGTAGTTCTATCTGAAATTTTCGGTTTTTTAAATGGATCAGATGATATTGAGTTAGATGTTGGTGAATTTGAGAATATGCTGGTTGTGATGGGTCACTCTGAAGGAAACCTTAATAAGTTGTTGAAAAAGAACTTGTCGGCGGCTTACAAGTTCTTGGCTGATGTTGTGGGCAAGGTGTTGTTTGGGAAACACATATCCCATGACTACATTACAAGGCACCAGTTCCTTGTAATGTGCGCCTTAGTTAACAAGAAGAAAGTTAACAGGGGACAAGTGATTTTTGATTTGATCAGGAGAAAGAATTCCAAGAAAGAAGTATGCTTTGTAAGGATCCTAGGCCTGTTTCTGAAGGCCAAGGCTGATGATTTACTAGTCTCCCCGACTGTATTCATCAATGCCTCAAAAAGGTTGACATCTGCCTTGTTTGGTAGATGGGAGAGGAAAATTTCCAAGCCTTCCAAGGCTCCATCCTCTTTTGTTGCTTCTGAAAGCACTAGGGTGGTAATAACCTCTCCCCAACTGGTTGAAGATATCCCTCATGTCATTCCTTCCCCTCCTCTTTCCCCTCTTCCTCCTCACCTTCAGAATATTCCATCATCCAATATTCTAGAATCCCCATCTTTGGACCTTTTAACCCTAGGTTCGTCCCCTCATCAATCCCCTCAACACATTCCTTCCCCTCAAACCCCATCATATTCCCCATCATCCTCTCCTCCTGGAACACCTCCTAATATCCATATTCCAGATGTTATCCCTCCATCATCCCTACCCATCCAGGATGAAGTCATGAATGATTTCATCCCCCCTCCTCCTGATGTCATTCCCTCATCAACCCCTCCTCCATCTGTTTTGGACAACAACTTCCTCTCCTCCCTCATAACTCATCTCACCCCTCTTCTGAAGAAGCTTATAGCAGAGGAAATTGCACCTCTTGCTGCCTCTCTAAATTCCCTTGTTGCCATCTTGTCTGCCTCCTCTGTCCCCCCTCCTTCTTCAACCAGGAGCATGACTTCAGTATCCACTGAAACCATGTAGGGGGAGATGCTTAATGAAGAAGCAATGGCAGTGGAAGCAGCAGCAGCAGCAGTTCCAACAACAGTGTGTGCAGATGCAGATGCAGTTGTTGCAGAGATTGAGTTGCCAGCAGTTGTTGATGCAGCTGATGCAATTTTGACAGCAATCCTGACTGGTGGTGATTATTTCATCAATCCCTCAGTGGATTTGGCTGTTCTTTTGAATTCTTTTGATTCTTTATTCTTTCATCATCTTCCAATAGCAGAAGCTAGTTCTAAAGCCATAGTATGCTACTCATCTCCTGCTAGTTCAGAGATGATAGCTTCTATTAAGGCAAGTTTTGAAATGATCCTAAAGCCAGATACATTATTCTTGAGAAAGTATCTGTGGCTGAGCCTAAGGTTATGTCTCCTCCCACTTAGTGATGGATGACTCCCCTTTGCCTAACCTGGATTCCTTTCTGTCAGAGGATTCAGAAGATATTCCTATGATTGATTCAGTGCCAGCTGTGTCTCCTACAGCAGAAATTATTCCTCCAGCTCCAGTTCAAGACCCTGCTCCTCAGGCTCCTCCTCCCTAGATTTCTGCATAACAGTTAAAGGAAATTGATGATATGTATGATTTCCAAGAATCTGAAGAAGATGATGATGATGAAGAAGAAGATGAGGATCCTAGTTCTAAGAAAAGGAAACTTAAGAAGAAAGCTTTTGTGCCTGTTCCCAAGCCCAATCCATCGAATGATATTCCTTTCTATATTCTTAACAAGATTAAACCATATCCTAAGATGCCCCATTGGATGAAATTATCTAAGAATGAGTAAAAAGCAAGGAAGAAGTCTAGGAGATACTCTCCCCCTACTCCTCCAAAAAGGGATGGGAGAGGTCCCCATCCTCCAGCTGCAGGTGCAACTGGAATTGCAAGCCAAAGATCTTCCAATGTTACTCAGACTTATTCAAGGCAAGTGAAAGACTTTATTTCAAGAGCCTAAACACCTAGAGGGGAGGGGGGGAGTGAATAGGTTCTAATCTTTTAAAGTCCTTTTTAGGCAAACAATTAGATAATTATTCAGCACAGATTAATCAAATCACAGAACATAAACACATCACAGCAAACACCAGATCTATAGTGGTTCCCCAAGATATGGGTACATCCACTTTCCCCCTTCGCCTATCCAGCAGATAACTAGATTCAGCCTAACTTTCTTCCACTGGCTCGGATCCACAGATCTTACAATCTCAGAACCAAAATTGTTCCTATAGCTCAGACTTAACACAAGTCCTACCTCAGATTCTTCCCCAGAATCCTAGCTACCTCAGCCTTTATAATTAGGCTTACAACTCAGACTTTCCACAAGTCCTACCTCAGACACACAGCCCTACCTCAGCCTTTATAATTTTAGGCTTACAACTCAGATCTAACAATAGATCCTACAAGAATTTGTAAGTAATAAGAAAATTCACTAGCTAGATTTCTCTGTTAGTGCAGCCGTCTTGATCAGTTCTTGACTGAACTGATCCTTCCGATCCAACCCGACTTAGCTTCTCAAAGCTTCTTGATAGAACAAAATAAGGCGGTTCTTCTCTTGTTGTTGAAGTTGATATTCAATCAGCTTCTTCCTTAAATTCAGATTGAACTCTGAATCTTTCTTGTAGACAGCTCTCGATCTGTCAAAAAACTCCTTCAATCGGTAAAAATCACTTCTGTCGTTTCCGATCTGTCTCTTATATAGAGTTTGCTCCATGGTTATCGGCTGATCCAGTTTATAACAAACTTCTGACAATTATGACAGAGGTGTCAGACCGGTTAGATATAACAGCTGTCAAGTCACCAGCCATGACACCAGATTCTTCAATGTCTTTTCAACTCAACACAAATCACTCAGCAGACTGCTTCACATGTGTTGACACATATAGGCTAAGTGTCGACACAAGTCTTCACGGTGTTGACACAATACTCCAAGTGTCGACACAGTCATACTTCTGCTTCTCGACACTGCTTTTGTTGTATGTGTCGACACAAGTCCTGTGTGTCGACACAGCAGTTTCTTGTCTCGACATTTATGTTGCAGACAGTTGGCGTTGAGTGTTTGTTAAATGACATTGAGTGTGTGTCCACACAAGTCCCGTGTGTCGACACAACTGCTTCTGATGTCGACACAACTGCTTCTGGCAGATGGCGTTGAGTATGTGTCGACAGGGTTGAGTGTGTCCAGATGGCGTTGAGTGAGTGTTGACACAAGTCCTATGTGTCGACACAATTATTTCTGATCTCGACACGTCCCTTTGAGAGTCGATGTGTCGACAAAAGTCCTGTGTGTCGACACAATTGTTTCTGGTGTCGACATATCTCCTGAGTGTCGACACAGCTTCAGCTTTAAGTGTCGATACAACTTCTGCTTCAGATGTCGACACAATTCTAGGTGTCGACACAGCTACTTCTTTATGTGTCTACATAGCTTTGAGTGTCGATACAACTTCTTCATAAGTGTCGACACAACTTCTGGGTGTCGACACAAGTTCTTCATAAGTGTTGACACAGCTTCATGGTGTCGACACAAGTTCTTCATAAGTGTCAACACAGCTTGCCCGAGTGTCGACACAGTTTCTTCACAAGTGTCGACACTTGTACTTAGAAAATTTTCTTCAAATGCTTAAACCTGCACAATGTAACTCAAACATCTATCAAATACAAATTGATGAATATCATTGACTAAGATGAGGCTTCTACAAATCTGGTACACATTTTTCAATGTACCCAACAATCTCCTCATATTTGGAGAAGTCATAACCCTTAGTCAAAGATATACATCTCTCATAATAAAACAGAAATAGAAATAGATGTACATTCAATTCACAGCAGGTAATCACATAATCATTGTAAACATCAAAGAAATTAAAACTGAACTGATTTCATTTAATTTTAGAAAAACAATGTCATGTTTACAAGGATTTATTTCTAGAACAAAACACAAAATGTTACATTGTTCTAATACATAAGCTTATCTATCCTATAATTGACTAGGCTCCTTAATGACAATTCCTTTGCCAGACTTGATCTTAGCCTGCACAGAAGGTTCAGCATCCTCAGCAGGCTTCTTCCCTTTCAGGGCTTTCTTCTTTAGTTCTTCAGCCTTTATTCTCTGTCTTTCAAAATAGTGAAATGGCTTGGGGAAGTACTTGCTTGGCTCTTGAGCATTAGCAGGTAGCGTCCCAGCCTTAGCACTTCTTCTATGTTGAAGAATGGCTTCTTTTCCAGCTTGGTATTTATTCCATTCCTGTTTTGAATACCATTTACCCCTGTCATGGGTTTTATCCTTTACAGCTTTCCAGACAGTTTGTATAATGTTTCTAGAAGTTGGGCTCTACTGCTCAAAGTCTAGCTTCAGCTCAGACTGCTCTCTGAATCTCTTCTTAGATAATTGAGCTTTCTTATGAGCTTTTAAGGCAGCTTCTGACATCTCTACTTTTTCCAGAATTACATTTTGTGCCTCTTGTGGAGGACTATACATTTTCTGCACCTCCTCTTGAATCATCTCAAAATCTACTGGGGGGTAGATCACCTGAGCAACTTCAAGATGATCTCCTTCAAAATATGCAGGTTATATCCCAGATTCTGCAACATTATCATCATCACAAAGGGGATGATATCCAAGAGTGGCTCTGATGCTATTGGAAATCCATTTAGCATGGTCAGAACTAGCTTTTACTAGTAATCTCTCACCCTTTATGACTTCTCTTATAATATGATCTCTCAAATCATTTTTCTGAAACCTGACTTGATCAATCACATATTCAGTTCCTTCCTTAAAATAAGCTCTGAACTTTGTCAAGAAATCTGTAATTTTCTCCTGAGAGGCTTGAAATGTGGCTTGTACAGTAGCTATATCTTCCTGTATTTGTTTGGAGATTTCAGCTTTCATAGCAGTGGTAGAATCATTGAGCTTTGTTGATATTGCATGATGTGAATCTTTAAGATTCTCATTCATTCTTAGTTGATTCTCCAAGACATAACCCTGCTTTACAGTAATATCTTCCACTTTTACTTTCAGATCTTGTTGTTGTTGAGCCAGAAACACCACATCATTACCTCCTTTATGGAAGCAATCTGTCATCTCCTTCTTATTTTGATTTACCTCAAATCTAATAGATTTGATGTCCTGGGCCAATTGAAATTATAACTCTTTATGAGTTTCATCCACATATTTCTCAATAGATTGTCTTTGTTCATCCAATTTAATTTGCATCTGGAACAGTAAAGAACTGAAGTTCATGCTTGGTGCAGATGGTGTTGTGCATATTTGCAAATCCTTTTTATATCCAGAACTCTTTTTCTTTAATGCAGCCTGTTTCCTTTTCTTAGCAATTGTGGCTTCTTCATCTTCATAAGATTCAGTTGTACTTTTAATATCAACTGTATCCTTTTCAGCTGGGGCATCCTTAGATAACTCCCCCTCAGTCCTTGGAATATCTTTTCCTTTCTCAATATGCTCCCCCTCAGCCCTATTTGGAGGAAGATCAGGAAACAGTTCTTCCATGGTGAATTCCTGCTGTATCTGTACAGAAGGAATAAGATTAGCTTTTAAAATAGAAGTTTCTCCTTGAACATTGTTGAGGAGAATACCACCAGATACCACTAGACTGTTGAGGAGATACTTACTGACTCATTTTGAGCATCTATCTCATCAGTTTATTGAGCTGCATTGTTGATTTCAGATACTATATTCATGACAGTATCTGCAGCCAAGTCACTTTCTAGAACAACATCAACAATGCCTCCCCCTTGGGCAGGCAGCTCAGTTGCTTGTTCTATATTTTATCCCCCTGCAGTGGAGTCAAGTTGTTGTTCTTGGGGCTCACTATCCTTTACTTGATCTTGTGCATCCTTTTGGTGCTGGTCTTCATCAGAACTGAAGACCACTTCCTACTCAGAATCACCGGAGGATTCAGCCTGTAGAACCACTTTCTTCTTTTTCTTATCTTTCTTAGTTTGCTCCTGAGGAACATGGACTTCCTTGGTCAGAACCCTATCCCACCTTGATAAAATTCTTACATCTATCCTCCTCATATGATTTATTTTTGATCCAGCCACTTGTTTCAGTACATCTGGTATTACAGCAGATAAGCATAAACTCAGAATTCTTCCCATGTTTGGTTTCTTAGTTCCTTCATGAATTTTATCAAACACTGTTGCTGCCCAGTCAGTGTTTATCTTGAATATGATCCTTACCATAAGATTGAACATGTGGGCAGAGATTCTATCATGTCCACCAGTTTTGCAGAGAATCACTTTGCCAACTACTTCAGATAGGAATTTTCCTTGGGAATTCATCCCTTTTCTAGTAATAGAGGATCCAAGCTTAATATTGGGGCTCAGCCCACACCAGCTTAAAGCTTCTGTAATCTGGGAAGGGGTTATTTCATCTGTATCCTTGATCAATGGAAGATGAAGTGATTTACTGATAGTTTTCAGTGTGAGTTTCACTCGGGTATCTTGAACAGTCGCTTTGATTTTCTTGCCTTCTGAATCCATTATAGCGGTTGAATAGAACTCCATGACTTCCTTCTTCCATATTTTGGTCGGTTCAGAGACCAAGAACTCCAATCCATTTTCTGAAATTAGGGCAATAACACCATGAATTTCATCAGAAGCAGTTGTGAACCCTTCACGAACCAGTTCATAACCTTCATTAACTTTGTCTTCTTGATGTGGCGCCATTGACGTAAGAGTTAGAAGAGAAGAGAAGAGAAGGTCTTTGTCGACAGAAGGTCTAGAGTCAAGAATTCTGATAGCGTAGTCGACCAGATTTTGGATTCACCTATTTATAGTATTTGTGTCAGGGGCAGGTCAAAAGACGGGCCTAAGTCGACAAATCAGTAAACGTGTCGACAAAAATGACCTAGGTCTTGACAGAACTTAGGCTAAGTCGACACGACTATATGTCGACAAGCTAATGTCTGAGTCGACAATACTTATTTTAAGTCGACACATCTATGTGTCGACATACTTGTGTCTGTGTCAACATACTTATGTCTGTGTCGACACAGACAATTTTAGTCTCGACAGAGTTGTGTCGACACCAACTTCTGTGTGTCGACACAAAAATCCTCTCGACATATAGTCTCGACAAGGTTGTGTCGACACCTATTCTTCTGTCGACACAGATACTGTTTCTGTGTCGACACATCTTTTTTCTATGTCGACACAACACACTGAGTGTGTCGACACAACTTGCTTGTGTCAACACAAACTTTGTACTTAGACAAATTTCCAGAGAAATTTGGTGCTTACATATGCTACTTAAGGAAGCTTGTGCTAATCTATTCTAGGTTCAACATACCTAATTCAATTTTAAAATTATTGAATTTAGTTTCATCCAGAGGTTTTGTAAAAATATCAGCTATTTCATTATCAGTTTTCACAAACTCTAGGCAAATATTTTCCTTCTCTACATGTTCTCTGATAAAATGAAACTTAATTTCTATATGCTTGGTCCTACTGTGTGATACAGGATTCTTAGCAATAAAAATAACACTTGTAGAATCACAAAATAGTGGAATTCTACTTACCTGGATGTCATAATCTTCTAGTTGATGATTTATCCACATCAATTGTGCACAACAGCTACCTGCAACTATATACTCTGATTCATCTGTTGATATGGCTACACTAGTTTGCTTCTTGCTGCTCCATGACACCGACCTCCCACCAAGGAATTGACAGGTTCCTGTAGTATTCTTCCTATCTTCTTTGCATCCAGCAAAGTCTACATCTGAGAAATCAGTTAATAGAAAATCTCTATTCTTAGGGTACTAAAGGCCTAGATTAGGTGTACCCTTAAGATATCTCAATATTCTCTTAACTGCAGTATAATGAGATTTCTTAGGGCATGCTTGATACCTAGCACAGACACATGTTGCATACATGAGGTCAGGTCTACTAGCAGTCAAGTAGAGTAGGGAGCCAATTATCCCTCTATACAAAGACTCATCAACAGGTTTTCCTGCCTCATCTTTGCCTATAGGCATACTTGTTCTCATTGGAGTTTTCATGGTAGAAGCTGAGTCCAAACCATACTTCTTAATCAACTCCTTGGTGAACTTAGACTGGGATATGGACAATCCACTCTCAGTCTGTCTAACTTGAAGTCTCAAGAAGAACTTCAGCTCACCCATACTGCTCATCTCAAACTTCCCTTGCATAAGTTTGGTAAACTTCCTACAAAGGCTGTTTTCAGTAGAACCAAAGATAATGTCATCCACATATATCTGGACTAGTATTATCTTGCCTTTTGATTCCCTATAGAATAGAGTTTTGTCTATCTTTCCTCTAGAGAATTTATTCTCAATAAGGAAGGTAGACAAGGTTTCATACCAAGCCCTTGGAGCTTGTTTCAAACCATATAGTGTTTTCCTAAGCCTATATACATAATCAGGAAGGTAAGGGTCTAAAAAACCTGAGGGTTGTTCAACATAGACTTCTTCTTTTAAATCATCATTCAGAAATGCTGATTTCACATCTATCTGGTATACCTTGAACCCTTGATAGGCAGCATAGGCCAAGAACAGCCTTATAGCCTCCAACCTTGCCACTGGAGCAAAGGTTTGATCAAAATCAATACCTTCCTCTTGCCTGTAGCCTTTTGCAACCAGTCTAGCTTTGTTCTTGACTATAGTGCCATTCTCATCAAGCTTGTTCCTGTAGATCCACTTAGTTCCTATTATGTTGTGAGCCTTAGGTTTTGGCACCAGTTCCCAGACTTTACACCTTTTGAACTGACTGAGTTCTTCTTGCATTGCATCAATCCAGTTGGTGTCTTGCATTGCTTCTTCAATCTTCCTGGGTTCTATCTGAGACAGGAAGCTAGAACATAGAACTGTGTTCATGCTCCTGCTCCTTGTTAGAACACCCTGACTTGCATCACCAATGATTTGGTGAGCTGGATGATCCTTCAGGTGTCTCCTTGCTGGAGGAAATCTGTCAGCATTTTGGCTTTCTCCAGTTTCCTCATCTTGATGCTCCACATTGTCTTCTTCATCCAGTGGGACTTGTTCTCCTCCTGGATAATTGACATCTTTATCCTCATCCAGCCTAGCCGGAACATCTTCATTGATGGTCAGCTTGTCCAACTTATCTGTTAGACCTGTAGAACTAACTAAAGAACTAGGCAATTCACTGTTAATAAACTTTGACTCATCAAATACAACATGAACAGATTCTTCTACAACTTGGGTAGTCAAGTTGTAGATTCTGTATGCTCTACTTTGGTTGCTGTACCCAACAAATATCCCTTCTAGGGATTTGGCAGCAAACTTAGTTTGATAGTGCTTACCATTGACTAGTACAAAACACTTGCTACCAAAGATTCTGAAGTAAGATATGTTTGGTTTTCTGCCTTTCAAAATCTGGTATGGAGTCATCTTGTGTTTCTTGTTGATGGAGGCTCTATTGAGCACATAACATGCAATATTTACTGCCTCAGCCCAGAAGTATTCAGGGAGAGTAGTGTCATTCAGTAGTGTTCTACTGGCCTCAATTAGAGTCCTATTCTTTCTTTCAGCAACACCATTTTGCTGAGGAGTTCTAGGTGAAGAGAATTCCTGATGAATCCCAGTTCTTCACAGAATATTTTCATACATTCAGACTGAAATTCAGTTCCATGGTCACTTCTGATTTTGACCACTGAACTGTTGTATTCATTTTGTATTTGTCTAACAAAAGTCTGAAAAACAGTTGGGGTTTCAGATTTCTGCCTCAATAAGAAAACCCATGTAAATCTAGAATAGTCATCCACAACAACAAGTGTGTATACTTTCCTACTAAGACTGTGAACTGACATAGGACCAAACAAATCCATATGCATGAGATACAAACATCTCTTTGAATCTTTGATGTCAAGTGTCTGGAAAGATAACTTAGTCTGCTTTCCTTTTTGGCAAGCTGAACACACACCCTCTTTGATGCACTTAACTTGAGGACCATTCCTCACTAATCCCATGCTGAACAGCAGTCCTATTGACTTATAGTTCAGATGTGCTAGCCTCTTGTGCCATTTGACACATAGAGAAGCTTTCTCTCCTGCAACCAGACAAATAGGTGAGTTGTTAAACTCACAATCTAGGTTAAGGCAATACACATTTCCTTTCCTAGTGCCAGTCAAAATGATCTTTTGATCACTTGACCTTCTAATTTGGCACTCCCCTTTAAGAAAAGAGATGTCATAACCTAGATCACTAAGTTGACTTATACTAATCAGGTTATGTTTCAGACCCTTCACATAAGCCACTTTAGTGATTGTAATTGAATCACTAGATATGTTACCAAATCCTTTTATGATTCCCTTTTCTGATCCACCAAAGATAACTTTGGGTCCATTCTCTATGAGCACATAGTCCCTCAACATTCTCCTTGTTCCAGTCATGTGTCTGGAACAGCCACTATCCAAGTACCATATAGGGGTATGGACACTTGGATTCACCTGCAACACATAAAGAATCACTTACCCTTAGAACCCAACTTGTTAGTGGGTCCTAGATCCTTGTTAGTTTGAAATCCTGTAACTGATCTAACAGGAAAACTACTCTTGATTTTAACACTTGTGTTAAACCAGCAATCCATGGCAAAATGACCCACCTTGGCACAACACCAACACTCAAACCCATTATATCTTTTCTTAGGTACAGCTTTACTACTTTGTTGCTAGCAGTATTGTTAAGTGTTGGTGCTGGAACAACATTCTTCAAGAACTCCTCTTGAATATGATGTACATGCCTATAGAGTGGCCTATTGGCATTTGCACCCCTGCTCATGAGATTTTCATGCTCACAATGACCATGTGTAGTGTCATGATCATACCTGTTAGTAGGATTCTCCACCTTCTTAAAGAAAATAGGGGGATTAACAGCTAGAGGCTGAACTGGGGCCTTACCTTTTCTATGAGAATTGGTAGCCCTAGTTCTTGCCTTAAATCCTAGACCAGTCTTCCCTTTATGTGAAATAAAATTATCTATCAAGGGTAAGACAGATTTTAGCTTGGAGAATTTAGCCACTAGCTCTCTCTCTTGCTGAAGTTTTGCCTCCAGTTTCTTGATATGATTCTCTTTGAATGAGATTGTGCCCATCTGAATAACAGTAATGTTCTTTAATTTGGCAACCTCATTCAGTTTTAGATCCAACAGCTTTGCTGATTCTGCAGCAGCCAGCTTAAGAGACTCAATCTCTTTGGCCTGCTCTTTAACAAGAAACTTGCTCTTCTTCAGAACATGCAACAACCCACCATAATCATCAATGAGCTGGTGAACATCCCCCTCAGACTCAGATCCATCCACTTCTTTTGAAGCAGATGCTTCTGATTCTGATCCAGTAAAGTAATCTGAAACTAAGGGAGAATTGATTACCTTACTTGGTCCAGGCTGATCCTGGCACTGATCATCTTCAGATTGAACCATCAGCCCTTGACAGAAATGTTCTTTAACTCCATTTATAGAGTCCAGCATCTCTAGGAATTCTAGTTCCCTAGAATCCTCTTCTGTTGAGAATAGCCCAACATATGTTTCTGTTTCTTCTTCTCCAGATTCTGAAGATGAAGAGTCTGTCCAACTCTTCTCCTTCTGAGCAACTAGAGACTTCTCCTTCTTGCCTTTGATTTGCTGTTTTTTCTTGTCTTTGACTCTTTTTTTTTGTTAGGACAGTCAGCTATGACATTTCCAGGCCTGTTGCAGCAATAACACACAATCTTAGTATTAGATTGTTTACTAGGTTTAGAGGCATACCTGTCCTCCTTAGGTGTCTTCTTCTTCTTGTAGTATTCATCCTTGGAATAGGATGTTGATGATGGCCTGGTTCTCCACGTCTTTTTCTTCATGAATCTTTGGAATTGCCTTGTAAAGGCAGCAAAGTCTTCATCAGAAGTGTGGCTATCTGATGTGCTATTGTCAGGAATTCCTTCTTCTGCTTCAACACTCCTTCTAGGTGGAGAAGGAGATTTTCTCCTATCCTTTCTTGAGCCTTCAGCCTTGAAGGCCACTGACTTTTCCTTATGCTCAGATCTGCTGCTCTTCTCCTCCTCTTTTTTGACAGTAAGCTGCATTTCATATGATAGCAGCTTTCCAAATAGTATAGGTGGAGGTGTATCAGCCAGCCTAGCCACCTCTCTGATGGCACATATCTTAGTGTCCCAATCCTTTATTAGTGACCTAAGAAAATTATCATTCAGTTCATGAGTGTTGAAGACCCTTCCATAGGTCATCAGCTCATTCACTATTCTGAAGAACTTCTTATAGCATTCAACTATGCTGTCAGATTAAGCTTGTCTAAAGCTCTCATATTTCTGATTCAGCATTGACTTCCTATCCTCTCTGACTTCTTCTGTGCCCTCCATGTAGACAATCAATGTGTCCCACATTTATTTGAAGGTTTTACAATGCACCAGATTCTGAAATGTTGCATCATCTATAACACTTACAATAATATTTTGAGCTCTTTTGTCCAGTGTTGCCAAAATGATTTCATTCTTAGTCATTTCAGAATAACTCTTTGGAGTTTGAATGTTTGCATCAAGAACTGATACCTTCATTGGAATGAAGGGGTCTTCTTGTACTGTGATATATATTCTTAGATCAGATGCTTCCATAAACAGCCTGACCCTTTCTTTCCAAATGCCAAAGGATTCTTTCAAGCATATGGGCAATTTCATAGATCCAAATTCCTTTTGATTCTCATTTGAACCCATTCTTGTTATCTGTTATTTTCCTTAGAGAAATACTCTAACTGTTAGGTCAAACTTTGAGGAACCTCCCTCTGATACCACTTGAAAGACTTTATTTCAAGAGCCTAAATACCTAGAGGGGGGTGAATAGGTTCTAATCTTTTAAAGTCCTTTTTAGGCAAATAGTTAGATAATTCTTCAGCACAGATTAATAAAATCACAGAACATAAACACATCACAACAAACACCAGATCTATAGTGGTTCCCCAAGATATGGGTACATCCACTTTCCCCCTTCGCCTATCCAGCAGATAACTGGATTCAGCCTAACTTCCTTTCACTGGATCGGATCCGCAGATCTTACAATCTCAGAAACAAAATGGTTCCTACAGCTCAGACTTAACACAAGTCCTACCTCAGATTCTTCCCCAGAATCCTACCTCAGGCCTCAGCCCTACCTCAGCCTTTATAATTAGTCTTACAACTCAGACTTTCCACAAGTCCTACCTCAGGCACACAGCCCTACTTCAGCCTTTATAATTTTAGGCTTACAACTCAGATCTAACAATAGATCCTACAAGAATTTGTAAGTAATAAGAAAATTCACCAGCTAGATTTCTCTGTTAGTGCAGCCTTCTTGATCAGTTCTTGACTGAACTGATCCTTCTGATCCAACCTGACTTAGCTTCTCAAAGCTTCTTGATAGAACAAAATAAGGTGGATCTTCCCTTATTGTTGAAGTTGATATTCAATAAGCTTCATCCTTAAATTCAGATTGAACTCTGAATCTTTCTTGTAGACAGCTCTCGATCTGTCAAAAAACTCCTTCAATCCGTCAAAATCACTTCTGTCGTTTCCGATCCGTCTCTTATATAGAGTTTGCTCCATGGTTACTGGCTAATCCGGTTTATAACAAACTTCTGACAGTTCTGACAGAGGTGTCAGACCGGTTAGATATGACAGCTGTCAAGTCACCAGTCATGACACCAGATTCTTCAATGTCTTTTCAACTCAGCACAAATCACTCAGCAGACTGCTTCACATGTGTCGACACATATAGGCTAAGTGTCGACACAAGTCTTCATGGTGTCGACACAATACTCCAAGTGTCGACACAGTCATACTTCTGCTTCTCGACACTGCTTTTGTTGTATGTGTCTACACAAGTCTTGTGTGTCGACACAACAGTTTCTTGTCTCGACATTTCTGTTGCAGACAGTTGGCGTTGAGTGTTTGTTAAATGACGTTGAGTGTGTGTCTACACAAGTCATGTGTGTCGACATAACTGCTTCTGATGTCGACACAACTGCTTCTGGCAGATGGCGTTGAGTGTGTGTCGACAGGGTTGAGTGTGTCCAGATGGCGTTGAGTGAGTGTTGACACAAGTACTGTGTGTCGACACAATTGTTTCTGATCTCGACACAGCCATTTGAGAGTTGATGTGTCGACACAAGTCCCGTGTGTCGACACAATTGCTTCTGGTGTCGACATATCTCCCGAGTGTCGACAAAGCTTAAGCTTTAAGTGTCGACACAACTTCTGCTTCAGATGTTGACACAATTCTAGGTGTCGACACAGATGCTTCTTTAGGTGTCGACATAGCTTTGAGTGTCGACACAACTTCCTCATAAGTGTCGACACAACTTCTGGGTGTCGACACAAGTTCTTCATAAGTGTCGACACAGCTTCTGGGTGTCGACACAAGTTCTTCATAAGTGTCGATACGGCTTGCCCGAGTGTCGACACAGTTTCTTTACAAGTGTCGACACTTGTACTTAGAAAATTTTCTTCAAATGCTTAAACCTGCACAATGTAACTCAAACATCTATCAAATACAAATTGATGCATATCATTGACTAAGATGAGGCTTCTCCAAATCTGGTACACATTTTTCAATGTACCCAATAGCAAGGAAGATCCCCTCAGTATTCTGGAAGCAGATACCCTCCTCAAAAACATCATTCCTCTTCCAGAAGTTCTGTTCCTCCTCAAGCTAAGCAGTTCAGCCCTCCCTGAGCTTCTTTCTCTCCAAAAAGAAATAAAAGCCCAGAAAGTCCTCCCATTGTAGCATATGATCCTGAATTGGACCCCAATACTAAAATGACTAGATTTAATGAGCTGGTAGCTCTATCTCAGATAAGGAAAGCCAGAGAAGAAGGCAAAGATGTATCTCAGTTCTCTACAATGTCTTCCTACAGGAAGAAGGAGCTAGAAAGATACCAGGTAGGAAAATTATTCAATGCTGATGAATATATGAACCTCCATCCAGAAGTTGTGATTCCAAGGGTTGTAGCTCAGAAGACCCTTGGAGATGCAGATATGAAGATGACCATCAGAGAAGCAACAGATCTAAGCAGAACCATCTTGTTTGCTAAATCTTCTGCCCCTCCCAAGGATTCTTAATTTTATTTTCTGTCTATTTTTAATGTTTTGAACAATATCCGTCCATAGCTCTTACCTATTGCTGATAGCTTATTTATTCTACCAGCTCTATATCTTTTGTTATGTTTCTGTTGTTATTTGTTTTTGAAGTAACCTCACCCAAATAGGGGGAGATTGTTGGAACCCCTGGTTTGATTTGGGCTAGATTCACTTCATAGGCTTATTGACCCATGTTGTATAGTTAGGGTCAGTGTTTTGCTTTCTAAGTCTTAGGCCAGTCCTCCAATGTCTTCTTTATGGACCTGCATGATGAGAGCCTCAGAATGAAGCCTTGGAAGATTTTATGCTGTCTGGGAAATTAGTTCGATGTTCGTCGAACTCAGCTCGGTGTTAGTCGAGCTCAGCTCGAAGAACTTATAGATCCTTATCTAAGTTGAGCTCGACGAACGTAGAGCTCAGGTCGATGATATCCTTCAGAAGAAGTTATTATGTGGTCGAGGTTTTCTCTCAGTCAGTTTCTCAGCTCGACTATTTCTGGTGATTCAAGTTCTGTGGTCGACGATCATTCAGTGCAGAGCAGATTCTATGGTTGACGAACTTGGAGCACAGAATCAGTTAAGTTTATTCATTGTTTGGTTCGCAGAGCTCAGGTCGAAGAACATGATTTCTAAGGTCGACGATCTCCAAATGCAGCTCGACAAAATCTGTTCTCTGGTCGACGAAATCTGTAAGCTATTTGTTCCTTGTTCTTTTCATATATGTTCCCTTTATTTTATTATTCTAAGTCGTAAATTCGCTGAGTAATCAATGCTTATATTCCCTATGAATATAGCCGTTTCTGGCAGCATTGATTATGGTATTCATCAGAGAATTTACTTGACATATTTCTCGGGATAGATGAGGAAATGAATATTGAAAGGCATGCTTGTCGTTTTCCTTCCCAGTTTTCTAGCAGTGCATTTATTGCAGGATTTGAAATCGTTAAGGAAAATTGGCTATCGTTTTTGATATACTCAGAGTCAGAAAGAATTATTAACAGGGAGTGATAGAGTAATCAGAAGCACAATATAGAATTTTACAGTACAGTGCAGGAAGAAAGAAAGTTCTCTCGAGTTCATAGTTTCAGAGCAGCTCTCAATCTCAATCTTACAGTGCTCTGAAGAAGAAGGAAGAAGAACAACAATAACATATCAAGAGTCTTCTTCTTCTTCTCTTCCAGGATCTTGCTGAGACAACAAAGCTAAATCTGTCTAAAGCTCCTGGATCAAGTTCTTACAAGCTGAAGGCCTACTCACCCTAAGCAAAGCTTCTCATCCTAAACCATCAACATCTCAGGGGGAGCTTTGACAAGATACTGAATCCGCAGTCTTCTCTCATTGCTATTTGAGAAAAGAGAAGACTCACATCACCTTTCCTTCCCCACTCTGTACAGGGTTTTAACTCCCTTCAAAAGTTAGACTGGTTCACAAGTCACCTTCCAAAAGACTTGAGGTTGGTTTTTAGGCACCTGATCAAAAGCTCAAAGGGTTGCTATATCTCCCTAAAAATAGATATATTGGTGGCAGTCACCTGATCAAAACCTGTAGTGGATTCCTACCAAGGATGGTAGAAGAGTGGATGTACCCAGTTGGGGAACCACTATAAAGTTCTTGTGTTGTCTGATGTGCTTGCTATTTTCTGTTTGCTTTGTGTTGTAGTTAGCTTAGATTAGATTTTCTTTATCTCTGTTAATATTGCATAGCTTTATCTATCACCTATTTTGTCACTTAACATCATAATTGTAAAAAGATAAAAAGGATTTTTATAAACTCTATTTACCCCCCCCTCTAGAGTTATTTAGAACTTATCTCCCCTTTTCTTTCACTGGGTACTTCCAATTTCCCCATCGACATTCAAGCCATACACAAAAGGGTACTTCAATTCCCCTAACGACACACAAGCCGCCACACGGAACTCTTGTCAAGGCCCCACCCGCTCGTGGGTCTCAAACCCCGGGCTTGCCTGCAAGCTCTGACTTCTCACGTCAGGATTCCATCTCACACACAAACCGATTCTAAGAACCCTTGCTGGACCCCAGCCGCTCGTGGCTTCATCGCCCGGGCTTATCCCAAGCTTCGCATTCTCGTCAGTTTCACAGAAGGGGACTGGTCTCGCCGGGACACTCTCCCCACATGACTCGTCAGCCGACCACGGAGACAAAGTCGCTCCTTAGCATATCACAAGCCATAGCCTTACCCACCATAATCCATCATTCGTACTGCAAAGTTCCCGCGCACCAAGGAAACCATCTACTGCCAAAGCGGAGCTAACCATGTCCGGTTCTGATTACACGTAATCACTTGAAAAAGGGGGGAAACATACATCACAAATGACATCTTGCCGCAACGGATTTCTACAAAAATCCTCAAGGCTCGCTATGCAACATCACCGAGTCGGACTAACGGTCGTGACTACGGCTTCACCCACAATGCATAATCCACTAACGGAGCGGATCTCTAATGTAATATCATGTCGGGGACGGGCACAATTGACCTGGTGGTTCCTCTTGAACTATGGTAACCCAAACCCCTCTCATTTGAGAGATTTGGTGTCCAAAAGCTTAAAAAGCAAGAAAGAAAAAGATGATATGCACGCATCCTAGAAACCGAGAGGAGAAAATGTCATTACCTGACGACCCATCTTCCTAGACATATCCTTGTCTTGCACGGATGAATACGAGCATCTCCATGCCCTCTCCACGGATATGGTCTCGGAATGACGATCGGAGCTCCGAAGCTCCGTCAATGGTGGAAGAAAGCTCTCTCCTTCCTCCTCCCTTTCCTCCCTCTCCAACCCTAACTCACACTCTAAAAGATGAGAAAAAATGAGGGAAAATACTCTCAGCCCTACTAAAGATGTTTGGGCGGAAGATCCTTGGCCCTTGGATCAGTTTTGATGAGAAAACGGATGGCTACGAAGCCAAACGACAGATCTGTTACCGTCAGCTACCACCGAGCGATAGGGTTACCGCCGCGCGGTAGTCCAAATAACCGGCTGAGACTACCACCACGCGGTAAGGCTAAGACCATAGCCAACCCGAGAGCTAGGCCAAAATAAATCGTCAATGATACCTCCTGCGTTAACTCTAGCGCAACGCGCTAGCTGAGCGTTGAACGCAATTATGAACGTCGACCAGCCTACCGCCACGCGGTAAGTCTAACGCCGGAGCCAACCCGAGCGCTAGACCAAATAAATCGTCAAATCTACCGCCTGCGCTAACTTTAGCGTTGTGCGCTAGCGTGCTCAGACCGCCGAAGAGAGCTCGATGAACCAACACTACCTTCGAGCGATAACTATTACCACCGGGCGGTAACTTCCAAAACTCGAGCCTTGAAAAACTGGGGTGTTACACACTGTGTGGCATCTTCAAAGGGGTGGAGCTTTTAGGAAGGTTGGTGACATGGTCGGTGGAGCCGAGTGAGTTCGACATCTCCTTTATCCCGCCCCTGTCGGTTAAAGCGCAAGCGGTGGCAAATTTCTTTCCAGATTATGTGGTGGAGTCAGAAGAGGCCGGACCTGACCATTTAGTTGCTTGGAAGTTGCTAGTTGATGGAGATTCTGGAACACATTCCTTGGGAGTCGGGGTGGTCTTGGAAAGCCTCCAAGGGACAAATATTGAGCAGGCAGTGGTGATACACTTACCCGTAACCAATAACCAGGCGAAATATGAGGCAATCATCATGGGGATGTGACTCTCTTATGAGCTGGGGGTGCAAGATGTGGACGTGTTGACGGACTCGATTGTGGTAGCCTCGCAGGTCAAGGGAGAGTTCGAGGCAAGGGATCCAACCCTGCAACAATATTTGCTCAGGGTAAAAGGCCTTATTGGAGGACTCCGGACCTTCTCAATACGACATGTGCCACATGAAGAGAATGTTGCGGCGGAGGATATAGCTAAGTTCGGTCCAAGGGTAGGAGGGACCATGACAGACTTGTTCCGACCATCTATAGAAGAGGAAGAGCTGATGGAGATAGATCAGCACCCCTCATGGAACCATCCCTTTATAACATTTCTAACCACCGACGAGTTTCCGGTGGATACCACGGACAAGAAGCGCTTCAGGCACAAGTCGACATATTATCTGTTGCGCGAAGGAGAGCTATTTCGAAATACTCTCTCGGGACTTCTGGCCAGGTGTGTATCTGAGGAGGAGGCTCCAAGAATCTTAGAAGAAGTCCATTCAGGAGAGTGTGGAAGCCACTCGGGGAGCAGGACCCTAGAAGGTCGGATCGTTCAACAGGGGTGTTTTTGGCCAACCTTGAGAAAGGATGCAGAAGATTATGTTGGAGCATTCGTTCCACGTTTCCTGGTTTGCTAATAACAAATCTTGTTTGCATTTGATCTTTGAGTGTTTATGATGTGTAGATATTATAGGTCTAACTCAAATGGCATTTGGATGTTGTTACGGGTCAGAACAGAAGATCTTAGGTGTTATCGCCAGGTGATATTGGGTATCGCCGATAGGCGACAGCGACGATCGACGAATTTCGTTCGACAAATCTGCAATACAAAAATCAGGAGTTCGTGGGCCACATGGCATCTGTTATCAATATCGCTAGGTGGCGACACCCAGTGTCACCAGGTGATAGTCCACGTTCGACGATCGACGGATCTGCGATGCAAAAATGAAGAGTTCGTGGGACACGTGGCGGCAGTTACCGATATCGTTAGATGGCGATACCTAGTGTCGCCAGATAATATCGCCAAAGTATAAAAGCCAATTCATTTTTTGTGGGGAGGACGATTTTCATTACCTAGAGTGTACCTTCCTGTTTAGACGATTCAGAGAGCTCCAGATTCGAGATTTACTCCATACTCTCAAGAAGGCCAAAGCGCAAAATATCGACGGCACATTCGCAGCATTCAAAGCAACCCTGACAAGGATTCGTCGGCATCTTCAGCGCCTTGTTTGAAGGGAGTTTCAAGTCTAAAGTTTTCAAATTGTTTTGTTCTTATTCTTATTGTTATCTTGTTGTAATCGAGAGGGGAAATCGCCGCCTTGTGTGTGGCGTCTAAGTCCTTGTGCGGCTTGGGGGAAAATCGTTGTCTTGTGCGTGGTGTCCAAGTCCTTTTGTGGCTTAGGGAGAAATCAGTGTCTTGTGTGCAGCGTCTAGATTGTGATATATCTAGGAGAGGCTAGAATCAAGATCTAAGAAGAGATATGCTTTAGCCTGCCGACTTGTTGACGCCAGGAAAATCCCAACCTCAGAATCATACTAGGCGGCCTAAGGCTATTGGTCAAGTAGAGAAGTCAGATGGTCTACGGAGACTAGAACAGAGATGAGCTTCAGGAACAAGACCCCAGGTTGCTGCGGCAGGAAGGTCCCACCACGTACCCGGCTACTTAGAAGAAGCAGCCCCTTCACAACCAGGATGGCCGAGCTAGGTACGAGGGGAAGGAGCGAGCTGGGGTTCGCGAGTATCTATCCGAGATTTTCCGGTCCTCTCCTTCGTACCCATGGGGTCCTATTTATATGGAAATCCAAAAGAAAGGGGGGGGGGTCATACTTATACCCCCAACCCAGCGACTAGGCGACTTCCTGGGGGAACTCGCACGGGATGGGAGAGTATATCGCCTAGTCGCCTACCGGGCGAGTATGCGTGGGGAGCTCTCCATGCTCGCCCAGGTCTCCTACTGGCTCGCGTCTTGATCTTGACTCCTGTCTTGACTGGTTGACTTTGACTCTTGATGAGCTGGCTGCGGTAGGGCCCCTTCCTCGTCGAATATGGGTTGTACACAATCCCCGCTCTTTTTGAGCGACGCAGGAGCTCGGGAAGAAACATCCAACACTTATTCGGCGAGTTGCTATGCCGAGTATCTGGGTTGCTCGCTTCGTCTACTGCTCGACGAAATCTATAAATAGGGGGGTGGTCTGATTTCTGGGGCGGATCTCCGAAGCTCGCCCACCATGTCGGACGCTAACGCAAAGCTTCTCTGTTGGGTACATAGGAAAATGTGTACCTGATTTGAAGAAGTCTCTCTTAGCTCAATGATATACATCAAGGTGTATTTGATGTTATTTTGAGTTTATATATGCAGGTTAAGTATATGCTAAAATGTAGGAAAACGTTTCTAAGTCTATGTGTCGACACTTAAGAAAGCCTGTGTCGACACTTAGAAAGGCAGTGTCAACACCAGAAGCAACTGTGTCGACACACAGAATTTTTAGTCGACATCAACTGTGTCGACACCTGGAGGCAGTGTCGACACATATAATTCTTAGACTACATCAACTGTGTCAACACCTGGAGACTGTGTCGACACACAGAATTCTTAGACTATATCAACTGTATCGACACACAGGACTTGTGTCGATACACTGCAGAGTTTCAAAAAAGTTGATTGTTGTGAAGTAAAGAAGTGACTATGTCGACACAAAGAAGCAGTGCCGACACATTCTACAGATGTAGTGTCAAGAAGCAGTGTCGACACCAAAGAAGCTTTGTCGACATCACCAAAGCTTGTGTCGACACTTAATCTACTTGTGTCGACACATAATGAAGATTAGTCTCAACACTTTGCTGAAAAAGACAAAGGTTCAAGAAATGACTGAAGACTTGACAGCTGTGAATTCCAACAAGTTTGCTGAAGCTATCAGAACTGTCAGAGGTTCGTTAGAAATCGGATCAGCCGGTTACCATGGATGAAGTCTATATAAAGACGGATTCTGTCAAATCAAAACAACTAATGAAGTATTGATCATTGATCAAGAAAGAGCACGTCACACAGAAGAAGATTTTCGTGAGAAGATCTAAGAAGACAGTCTGAAGTGGCAATCTACTCAGAATTTGTCTAAGGAGAATTCAAACAAGAATTCAGGAGAAACTTCAGAAGATTTGGAGAATGAGAGAGAGCTCCAGCTGATTGAAGTAAAGAAGAAGACATGTACAAGTCTCTTAAGAAGCAGATCCTGAACAAATCTGCTAAGAAGAATTCAGATCTATTTCTGAAATCTATGAAGGAAGCTGCCAGCCAGTCAACTTCAAGGGAGATCAACCCTACTGAGTTCAGATTCAAGAAGCTTTGAAGAAAGCTAAGAACAAGTTGATCTCAACAATCAGTTTTATCAAGAAGCTGATCAAGAAACCTTTTATCCCTTCTCTCTCAACAAGGGTAAGAGTCAAACTATAAAGTTTTTCAAATTCTGTAGGATCTTTCAAGATCTGAGTTGTAAGCCTATAATATAAAGGCTGAGTGTAGGAGATATAGATCTCTTATTGGTAAGACTTTTGAGTCTGAGTGTAGGAGAAATCAATCTCTGAGTTGTAGGCCTTGTGTCAAGGATGAGGTAGGGCTGTTAGCCTGAGCTGTAGGAGTGTGGATACATTCTGAGTTGTAGGAACCTTTCAGGGTTCTGAGCTGTAAGATCTGTGTATCTGAGAAGAAGGAAGAAGTTAGGTCGAATCTAGCACACTGCTGGACAGACGAAGGGGGAAAGTGGATGTACCCAGACCTTAGGGAATCACTATAAACCAGTGTGCAATCTGTGATGTGTGTGTGATTGTGAATTTTGTGCTGTGGTTGTTGTGCTAGCTGTAGAATAGTTAGATTCTCTTTAAAGAACTGAATTCTTATTCTGCCTTAGGAGAAAAAAAGATTGAACCTATTCACCCCCCTCTAGGTGTTTGGGTTATCTTGAAATCGAATTTTATCAAGTGGTATTAGAGGGAGGTTACTCAAAGAAGGACTTAACAGTCTGAGTTAGATCCACAAGGCAGATTCAAGATCAAGAAAATGGGTTCAGGAGAAAATCATAAGGAACTAGGTTCTATGAAATTACCCATATGCAGGAAAGAGATATTTGGAATATGGAAAGAAAGGGTCATGCTTTTTATGGAGGCTTCTGATCCAAGGATATACATTACAGTAAAGGAAGGTCCTTATATTCCAATGAAGTTGTCAGTTCTAGATGCAAATCAAAGAATTCCCAAGGATTTTTCAGAGATGTCTAAGGAAGAGATCATCCTGACAACTATGGATAAAAGAGCCCAGAATATCATAGTAAGTGCCATAGATGATTCAACCTTTCAAAATTTGATTCACTGCAAGACCTCCAAGGAAATGTGGGACACTTTGATAGTCTACATGGAGGGTTCTGAAGAAGTCAGACAAGATAGAAAATCTATGTTGAACCAGGAATATGAGAGTTTCAGACAAGGAAAGTCAGATGGTATAACTGAGTGTTATAAAAAGTTCTATAGAATAGTAAATGAGTTGATGTCCTATGGAAGGATCTTCAGTACATATGAACTGAATGATAAACTCCTAAGATCCTTAACAAAGGATTGGGACACTAAGATTTGTGCCATTAGGGAAGTGGCCAAACTTGCAGATATCTCTTCTCTAACTTTGTTTAGAAAATTGCTGTCATATGAGATGTAGTTGATGGCTAGGAAAGAGGAAGAGAAAAGTGCAAAAAGGGAGCATAGAGAAAAGTCTATGGCCTTCAAGGTGGAAGCCACTAGGAAGAATAGGAGGATGTCTCCATCACCTCCTAAGATAGTTGCTGAAATTACTTCAGATAATTCAGACAACCAAAGTTCAGACAGCAGTGACTCAGATAAAGACTTTGCTGCCTTCACAAGGCAGTTTCAGAGATTCCTGAAGAAGAAGCAGTGGAAGTCTAGGCCCTCCACATCTCAGCCTGTGGATGACTACTATCAAAAGAGGAAGTCATCTAGGAAGGACAGGAGCAGGTCTAAGCCTAGCAAATCTACAACATCAAAGATAGTTTGCTACTGCTGTAATAGGCCTGGACATGTTGTGGCTGAGTGTCCAGAAAAAAGAAAGGAGTCTGCTGATAAAAGGAAGATTCAACAAAAGAGCAAGAAGGAGAAATCCTTTGTTGCTAAGAAGGAGAAGAGCTTGACAGACCAATCATCTTCGGAGTCTGAATCTGAAGCTGAGGCATACATTGGTCTATATGCAGCAGATGAAGAAGATGAGTTTATGCAAGTGCTGAACTCTATCTATGAACAAGAAGACCATCAATGCATGGGACTGATGGCTGTGTCAAAAGAAGACAAGTGCCAGAATCAGCCTGGTCCTAGTAATGTACAATGTTTTTCTAGAAATTCAGATTGTAGTACTGGTTCAGAGTTAGCTACATCTGCATCAAGTGATGTGGATGGGTCTGAGTCCGAAAGTGATATTCATCAGTATATAGATGAATATGGGGACTTGTTGCAGGCACTAAAGAAAAGCAAAAACTTGGCCAAAACTCAGGCTAAGGAAATTGCAGATCTTAAGATGGCTGCATCTGATTTTGTGAAAGAGTTGGATCAAAAAATGAATGAGATTGCCAAACTGAAACATATAACTGTTATTCAGATTGTAACATCCCATTTCCAACTAGACCCCTAGGAATGATTTTGTCCTGACTAGGTCAGGACAAACCCTTAGAGAACCAAGAAGGACCAAGTGAACCTAGGATTTCAGTTGAGTGTCGCTTGGTCTGCAAATAGTAAAACCCAGAAACCCTAGAATTGGAGGGCCAAGTAAGTCCAACCTAAGTGGACCCTAGAGTAGGTCATAGGGTCAACCATAAGACCCATGTTGACCCCAGTCAACACTTTGACCTAATTAGCCAGAAATGACCCTAAGCCCTATTCCTTGGGTTGGGTCCACCCAAACTAACCCAATGCCACCCAATGGGCCAAAGACAACTCATACTCCATAGGGAGGAGAAAAATGGGTTTCATGCATGGATAATTTGAGAATTAACCTAGGAGAGAGAATTTGAATAGAATAGGAGAGAGAAAGGATATTTTGGAGTGATATTGAGTTTGGGCCCACTTGGGCTCATGCCATCAGCCCCCACTTGGGCTGGCCGACCCCTTTAACTCATTTAGGAGGAGTATGAGCAGTGGGGCCCACCATTTCATGTTTGGAGACAAGCCCAAGCCTAAAACCGACCCACCTATTCATATGAGCCATTTCCTCCTTCCACACTTAGCCCATCAGCCCTTGACCATCTTGGACGACCCCTTTAACTCATTTAGGAGGAGTGTGAGCAGTGGGGACCACCCATGCAGCTTGGTGATGCAACCAAGGCAAACCCGACCCCCTCACTTAGGAAATATCGCCCTCCTATACTTCATCTCCTCTTCCCTCCCCTCACTCCCCTCGGTCTCATCACCCTCAGGACAAGGAGAGCAGCAGAGAGAGAGAGAGTGGGCTGGAGCTGGAGCTGGAGCCGTGAACCCGAGAGAAAAGCCACCGCCGCCGCTTCCATGGTCGTCCGCCGCTCCTCACGTCGCAAGGTTGCCGGGAAGGTCCTCCCTCACCACTCTCTTCATGTATTAGATCCTAGGATTGCTTAGGGTAGGGTTCGGGCTCGAATGAGCCCAAACCCAGCTTCCGTTTTCCTCCATTAATGGAGTTCTGGAGTTCACGGGTTGGGTGGCGCCGCCGCCTCCCGCCGCCCTAGCCGCCGGCAAAGGCTCGCCACCACCACTGTGAGGTGTGAGGAGAAGATTGCCGGGGGTTGCGCCGCCCCTAGCCGCCGGGAACCGCCCCGTGAAACACCACCGTGCGCCGGCTCGATTCCAGGCCATTTGGAGAAGAAATACAATGGTCGTTGATGCGCTTTAAGATCCGTGCCATGCATGGTTATTAATCCTGGATTTATTTAATTTCATGAATAGTGTCATTTTCTGCCTTAGATAACAAGTTTTTACATGTCAAAATTTAGGGCACTTACAGCCATTTTCATAAAACACGTTCAACATGAAAATTATAGGTCTCTGAGTTACCTTTAATTTGATATGTAGCACATAAAATTTGGTTAAGTCTACTGCCCTATAGAGCCATTTTACTAGGACTGATCCTAGGGTTGGTCAGAAAATAAATTGAGTGCCCTGACCAAACCCTAAGTACAAATTGACTGAAATTTTAGGCATGTGGCTTAATTAGACATGTATAGACCCTCACAAAAAATGGGAATTTTTGGGGAAAATAATTCTATAGTTTTAGTCAAAATATGATAAATCAAATTATGTTGATTTTTGGGGCATACCAATTCCAATTGGCCCCAAATTTTGGTGGCCTGCCCTTATGGGTATATTAGACCTATGGTAGAAAAATTAGTCAATTTAGCCTTCTACATGTGGAGATATCTTACTTGCAAGATCTGAAATGGTGAATGGCCTTGGGCTGCAAATAACAAAAATGCAGAAATTGGAAGAGATGCCCAAGCCCATCCAGAGGCCCAAATGACCTGGGATTTTGGGCAGTAACTGGTTTAGGACATAATTAGTCCCTTCCCAAAAATGGGATTAATTGGAATTAAAATTAGGGGGAAATTACTAAAATACCCCTAGGCTTGTTTAGGTGATTTTTGGAGTAGTTCAACTCCAAAAGGCCCCAATTTTTGGTGGCATGTCAATGGGTACATTGTTAGGGCATGGTTAAATTTTCAGCCCATATGGACCACAACAAGTTGGGTGAATCCTCTTGCATGTCTTGACTATATATAGCCTTGGGGTTGTAAATAACAAGAAATGAAATGTGGTGTATTCAGCACAATTGAGGCACCCAAAAATCATGGAATGGAATCCAGAGGTCCATTAGGGTTAAGTTCACCCCCTAAAATTAATTAAGGGATTTTTGGGATCAAAAATCCCATTATTTGGAACTTTTGAAATAATAGATCTTTTTGATAAATAAATTGAGAAAATGGATTAGCATGGAAATAAATCCCCAAATTTTGTCATGATCACATAGAGGGCATATTTAAACCCTAGAAATTTTATTTTTCTGTTTTATGAACTTTGTAGCTGGAATTATGTGGATTTACCGTTTTGCCCTTATTTACTTTTAATTGGAAATTGATAGAATTATGTGGTAGAAAATTGTGGAAAATTTCTAGAGATGTGTTATTGTATAAAGAACCTTGTATAATTACTTCAATATTTTTGGATGTCTCAGTAATGTTCAAAACCCCATAATAATATTTTGGTAAATTACTTAAAAATGGAATTGATAGGCCATTGTACTTTAGAAGTTTGTGAAACTCTGTATTTAGCCTTATCTTATGAATACATAGACTCTGTAATTTTCCCAGAATTTTTATTAATGAATTCTTTATACTTCCTTTGGAAAATGATAAATATGTTGATTTTGTGATAATTAAAGAATAAATAGAAATACTTAAAGAAAAATTATGAATCTTTGAAAACAGTGATATTTCACCATGTTATAGGTCAGGAAAATTTCTTACATCAGTAAAATTATGATATATTATACTTCATGTGTAAAATGACCTGAAGAATTATTGGAAGAAATTAATTTAAGGGTGTAATTAAGTTGGAAAATTATGAAAATCATCATGGTCATTATATAGGTCCATAAAACCCTAGGATAAATAATTTGAGACATATGGCTCAAGGAATTAGAAGTTCGATTCCGGGGTGGTGTTAGGTCATGAGCTGCACATAGTAAAAGTAGGTTATAACTTATGGCCCACCGAGGGATAGATCGACAATTGGGTTAGAGAATACGATTGTAAGTATAATCCTGTTGGTTAGTGTCATCTTAGTGACGAGAGTAAAAGTGCAAGTCATTGGGTAACAACTGGAGTGGAGGCCAGCGGAAGACCGTCGCCCTCCCGATAATAACTTAAGTCATTAGGATCGCCCAAGAGAATAATGAGAGTTGGTCGTGGGTCATGGGTAGACATCAACTAAAACTAATTATCCTTGCGAAAGGGAACTTTGGATTTTTAATTCCATCTTGGTTCCTAGTGCCCCCGAGACCCCTTCATTGGGCATACCCTGGGCAGTCCTGGGATTAACCCTAAAATACTAAGTGTAAAAACCGGTAGGCAAGAGTAGTCTAATAGGCTAGGTAAATTGTACATGTTCTCACTCGTGACGGGTTGGAGGGATTTGGAGTCTGTTGAGTACTTGCTCACCCGTGCAGAGTTGGAGGGAAATGGTTATGTCATCCCGAGGTGTTCAAAGGGGCGTCATCCCGCGGTGTTCAAAGGGATGAGGTTTGGAATTTGAGCCGGACGGGTTAGTCTGGGGAGCTTTGGCTCGGTTGTTGGCTATTACGGACGGGTTTGTCCGGGGAGCGTTGGCTCGGAGGTTGATACATCAAGGTTGCATGTGCATAAGAAATACCTAAGGTGGCGGGTCTTCGGTGTTGGAGGGTCGTTGAACCGACGCCAATACGATGACTCGGCAAGTGTGGTTTTACACTTCGCCAAACTTAAGTCCGGCGGTCTTGTCGGCAAAGAGTACACGTAGTCCGCTTAGTGCACCAAGCGTTGAGGCGTACGATAGGTCAGACCGGTAGTGCTATTACTGGTTTTGAAGTGGGCGAGGCCCAACCCACCGCTTCCGTCTGCCACTACGGAGGTATCCTGGGAGGTAACGGCTCCGAAAGGGGGAACTAAAGGTTTGTGTACACAAAGTCGGGTGGGTGAGTTGCACTGCTTGAACATAACTTGAACCCACCATATAGATGCATATCATAATCATTCATAATAACCTATGACACCTAATGTATAAGTTTAATGGGACGCTTATACATTAGGACTTGCTAAACGACTCATTGGTCTATAAGCTTGTGTGGGCAAGTTTATAAATTAAGGTTAGTTCAATATATATATACTGCTTGTGATAACCGACACCCCAACGTATAAAGTGGTATGGGACACTTTATACGATGGGAGCCTTGTAGAAGATCCCTTTGCTTATGTGTACTCACGCAAGTGAAGGTTAAATCCCTTTCTTACTTTACATATTACAACCTGTTTATAAAATTGTTAGCTAGGTCCACCTGTCACCTATTGTTTTTACTCTCCACCTTCACATCCTTTCCTCTCTTCCTCACCGCTCGGTGCCTAGGAGCATGGGGGAAGGGGTAGGGGATGATAGAGCTTAGTCTTATAGACTAATAGTTTTTGAACCACATCATATTAGGGGATCGTGGAGCCCAGCATGGAGGAGCAGCCCAGGAGACCGGTGCGATTGGAGACAGGGTAGTCTAGCTCAGGAACACAGCCAGCTGGGACCGTGAGTGTCGACTTCTAGTAGTTGTTTTATTTTGCTTCCGCATGAGAGGTCTATAGTGAGTTTATTGATGTACTGGGCTTAAGCCCTTCATTTCTGTACTCTGATATATTATTCTGTGGACACTCCCTTCGTGGAGCTTTTGATTATATGTGATCTGGATGTGGACTGCATTTTCTTACTATTCTACAGCTACTTTTGTGATCAATAAGGCCGACAGAATCGGCGGTTTGTAGTGACGATCTTCCCGGGTGAGGAGGCGTCACCGCAAAGCAGCGGTTCTGGGCATAAGACCCCGATGTTTGAAAAAAGGGGGGGGGGGGCGTCTTACACAGATGGGCACAATCACATACAAAAATGATCTAATTAAAAGTCTGGAAGCTAGACTTCAAAAAGAAAAAGAGTTGGTTGCTAGTTATTCCAAGCCAAAATAAGTTTTACCCTTAATAGATGAGTTTGTGGCTCAAAAGGGTAAGACTGGAATAGGCTTTAAAGGTGACACCAGGGCTGTCCTATTTAAGAGAAAGGGCAAAGCCCCAGTCCAACCACTGAACTTTAAAGTCCCTGTAGTTTTTAGAAGGTACAAGTGCCTTCTAACAAGTATGACCTTGAGAATACTCATGGTCATAGTGAGACTAAAGTTCTGAATGACAAGGGGGTTTATGTCAATAAGACAGCCCATGTCCATAAACCACATGTTCTTAAGAAAACAGTGGGTGTAGCTGCAGCAGTACCAGCATAAAACAAAAGATTTGCTGTCAACCAGACTACCAAGAATGTATCTAAAAAAAGATACAATAAGTATTAATGTTGGTGCTGTGGCAAGACAGATCATTATGCCTTAGATTGCTGGCACAACATTAGTGTCAGGAAGAACAACAGTCTACCTGTTAGAAGAGCAACAGGTAGATTTGTTAAGTATGAAGCTTACTTGAACCAAGGACCCAAGACTTACTTGGGCTCTAAGGTTAGGTAATTCTTTATTGCAGGTGAGTCCAGGTTACCATGCCCCTATATGGTACTTGGACAATGGATGTTCCAAGCACATGACTGGAACAAGGGGGTTGCTGAAGGAGTACTTACATATCATAAATGGGCCTAAAGTAATCTTTGGTGGTTCTAAAAAAGAATCATTAAAGGATTTGGTAATATTTCTAATAACCAGATTACTATCACTCAAGTGGCCTATGTGAAAGGTTTGAAACACAACCTTATAAGCATAAGTCAGCTGAGTGATTTAGGATATGACATTTCATTTATTAATAATGGATATCATATCAAAAGGTCAAGTGATCAAAATGTCATATTGACAGAATATAGAAAAAGAAATGTGTACTGTCTTAACTTTGAGTGTGAGAACAAAGATTCTCCTATTTGTCTTGTAGCTGATGAGAGAGCCTCTCATTGTGTCAAAAGACACAAGAGGTTGGCCCATCTTAACTACAAAATAATTGGCCAACTCTTTAGCAAAGAGTTAGTGAGGAATGGTCCTAAAGTTAAGTGTATAAAGGATGGGATATGCTCAGCTTGTCAAAAAGGAAAGCAGACAAAATCCTCCTTTCATAGCCTTAAAAACAAGGATTCAGTGAGGTGTCTATACCTCTTGCATATGGATCTATTTGGTCCTATGCCAGTTCATAGTCTAGGTAGGAAGGTCTACACTTTTGTGATGGTAGATGACTATTCTAGATATTCCTGGGTGTTCTTTCTGAGACAAAAATCTGAAACCCTAAGTGTTTTATATAGTTTTGTCAAGCAAATTCAGAATGAACTTGATAGTATAGTGGTCAAAATCAGAAGTGACCATGACACTGAATTTCAATCTGAGAGTATGACAAGACTGTGTAAAGAATTTGGGATTTTTCAAGAATTCTCCTCACCTAGAACACCACAGAAAAATGGTATTGCTGAAAGGAAGAATAGAACACTGATAGAAGCTGGCAGAACTCTATTGAGTGACACTTCTCTCCCAGAATATTTCTGGGCTGAGACAGTAAATACTGCATGTCATGTGATCAATAGGGCTTCTATCACCAAAAGCCACAAAAAGACTCCCTATGAGATCATGAAGGGTAGAAAACCAAACTTATTCTACTTTAGGATCTTTGGTTGCAAGTGCTATGTCCTTAACAATGACAACTCTTATCTAACTAAGTTTGCTGCCAAATCCCAAGATGGAATATTTGTTGGGTACAACAACAATAGTAAGACTTATAGGGTCTACAACTTGATTACTCAAGTTGTAGAAGAGTCTGTACATGTTGTCTTTGATGAAACAAGACTGATTAACAGTGAGTTGCCTTGTAGCTCATGCAGTTCTACAGGTATAAATGAGAGAATGGACAAGCTTACCATTACAGAAGACTCAACTGTAAAGCAGGAAGTGGAAAATGGTGGCTACTGTCCAGGAGGAGTACATGACTCTCTAGATGCTGATGAAAACCAAGAGGTGCAACATATTGAAGAGGCTGGAGGTGTTCAACCTGAAGATAGTCTACCTCCAGCTGTTAGACACTTAAAGTATCATCCAGCAAATCAGATAATTGGTGATCCATGACATGGAGTGCAAACCAGAAGCAGGAACTTGAATACAGTTCTTTGCTCAAGCTTCCTATCTCAACTGGAGCCAAAGAGATTTGAAGAAGCTATTCTAGACCCACATTGGATTGATGCCATGCAAGAGGAGCTGAATCAGTTCAGAAGGTGCAAGGTCTGGGAGTTAGTTCCTAAACCAAAAGACCACAACATCATTGGAACAAAGTGGATCTTTAGGAACAAACTGGATGAGAGTGGGATCATTGTGAAGAACAAAGCAAGACTTGTTGCAAAAGGATACAAGCAGAAAGAGGGTATTGACTTTGATCAAACCTTTGCCCCAGTAGCAAGACTGGAAGCAATTAGGATGTTTCTTGCCTATGTAGCATATCAAGGCTTCAAGGTATTCCAAATGGATGTAAAATCAGCATTCCTAAATGGAAATCTAAAAGAAGAAGTCTATGTAGAGCAACCCTCAGGTTTTGTTGATTCTCTCAAACCTGATTATGTTTATAGACTTAGGAAAACTTTGTATGTGTTAAAGCAAGCCCCAAGGGCTTGGTATGAAACCATGTCTACTTTCCTTATTGAGAACAAATTCTCAAGGGGAAATAGACAATACTCTATTCCTAAGGGAGTCCAAAGGAAAGATAATCTTAGTCCAGATTTATGTAGATGACATAATATTTGGGTCTATAGAAAACAACCTTTGCAATAAGTTTGCTAAACTTATGCAAGAGAAGTTTGAGATGAGCAGCATGGGGGAACTTAAGTTCTTCTTGGGACTTCAAGTAAGACAGACTGTTGATGGCTTGTCCATATCCCAGTCTAAGTTCACCAAGGAGTTAATTAAGAAGTATGGTATGGAATCATCCTCCACCATGAGAACTCCTATGTGAACAAGTATGCCTATATGCAAAGATGATGCAGGTAAGCCTGTAGATGAGTCTTTGTATAGAGGAATAATTGGCTCTCTTCTATATCTGTCTACTAGTAGACCAGACATTATGTATGCAACATGTGTCTGTACTAGGTACCAATCATGCCCTAAAGAATCTCATTACACTGCAGTAAAAAGGATTTTGAGATATCTAAAGGGCACACCTAATCTAGGCTTTTGGTACCCTAGGAATGGAGATTTTCTACTGACAGGCTATTCAGATGCAGACTTTGCAGGTTGCAAAGAAGATAAAAAAACACAACAGGCACCTGTCAATTTCTAGGAGGAAGATTGGTGTCTTGGAGCAGTAAGAAGCAGACTAGTGTGGCAATTTCCACAACTGAGTCTGAATATGTGGCAGCAGGAAGTTGCTGTGCACATCTGTTGTGGATTCAGCACCAGCTAGAAGACTATGGTATTCAGGTAAGTAGAACACCTTTGTTTTGTGATTCTAAAAGTGCTATTTCTATTGCTAATAATCCTGTTTCACATAGTAGGACTAAGCATATAGAAATTAGATACCATTTTCTTAGAGAACATGTAGAGAAAAAGGACATCTCACTAGAATTTGTCAAAACAGATTATCAAATTGCAGATGTGTTTACTAAGCCTCTAGATGAAACTAAATTCAATAAATTTAAAATTGAATTAGGAATGTTGAACATAGATTAGTTTAACAAAATTGGCTAAGTAAAACTGTGTCAACACATCCAGAGAAGTGATGTCAGCACTTCAGAAAGTGGTGTCGACACATCCAGAGTAGTGGTGTCGACACATCCAGAAATTGTGTTGACACTTATAATAAGAGTCGACGCAGAATTTCTGTTAAACTACTGCGTATGTCAAGTGTCGACACATCATCAATTGGTGTCGACACATAGAAGTCAACACCGCTGTCGAGACATTAGAAGTATATGTCGACACATTTCAACAGTGTCAACACATTTAGACTGTTTTTGCCCGCCTTTTGACCTTCTTCGTTTAGAAGGGTATAAATAGGTCAAGAACAAACTCTGTCGACACACTCTCCAGGTTTTCGAGACCAAAACCTTGTGTCGACAATCTCTCTCCTCTCAATCCAAGCTTTCTCACCATCCCAATGGTGCCAAAGGTAGAAGATAACATCAACAAAGGATATGAGTTGGTTCGTCACGCCTTTGATGATGCAGAATCTGAGATTAAAGGGGTAATTACCCTAATTGCTGAAAATGGTTTGGAGTTTTTGGTATCCGAACCAACCAAGATATGGAAGAAAGAGATACTTGAGTTTTATGGCACAGCTACAGTAGATTCAACTGGCCTTAAGATTAAATCAACGGTTCATGGCGCTAGAGTCAAATTGACCTTGAAGAGTTTGAAGAAAATTCTTAATCTTCCAAGGACTCAGGATGAAGAAGAGGTACCCGTATCTAAGACCAGGGAAGCACTAAAATGGTGTGTATTGGATCCCACCTTGAAGATTGGATCTGCTATAAACAGGAAAGGGATGAATCAGCAAGGGAAATTCCTCTCTAAAGTGGTTGGCAAGGTAATTCTATATAAGCCAGGGGGACATGATAGGATTTCAGCTTATATGTTCAGCCTCATGACAAGGATTATTTTTAGACTAAACACAGATTGGTCTATAGTAATTTTTGAGAAGATTAAGGAAGGCATAAAGAAGCCTAATTTGGCTAGAGTAATGAGTTTATACTTGGCTTGAGCAATTCCAGAAGTAATGCACCAGATTCTTGGTTCTAAAATCAACCATATGAGAAAAATGGACATCAGGATTATCTCCAGATGGGATAGGGTCCTAACAAAGGACATACCTGATTTAGACAGACAAGAAGCTGCCGAGAAATCACCTGCACAGGCCATTACTGATAATGCATAGGTGCAGGGGGAGCCAGATAATACACAGGCACAGGACATTACTGATAATGCACAGGTGCTAGGGGAGCTAAATAATGCACAGGTGCAGGGGGAAGAGAGAACACACTTGGCAAGTGAAATGGCTTCACAAACAATTCTTGAGAGACCTCATGTCCACATTCTAGCACAAGATGTTATCATGGAGGATACATCTGTAGTTGCTGATGCTCCTGAAAAAGAAGTACCACCAGTCCACACTCAACAGGAGTTTACTCTTGAAGAGTTGTTTCCTGATATTGAGGGAGCAACAAATAAGGGGGAGCAAATATGGAATGAGGGGGAGCAGGCTGACCTTGAGGGGGAGCAGATTAGGACTGAAAAGGAGATCCCTCCTAGTCCTAAGGAAAGAGTAGACATTGTTAGTTCATCTGCTTCAGAAGATGAAGAAATCACAAGTGCAAAAAAGAGAAAACTGATGGTTTTCAAGAGAAGGAGCCAAAGCTACAAGAAAGCATTCCAAACTGCTGCTCCAAAACTTTCCCCAGAGGCTGATTACAACTCATTATTGGTGGCCTTACAAGTGAAAATAGATGAGCAGAGAGTGGCTCTAGAGAAGTATGTGAATGAAAGCCATAAGTCACTTCAATTTGATCTGGCTCAGGATATCAAATCCATCAGGTTTGAAGTGAATCTACATAAGAAAGAGATGACAGATTGCTTCCATAAAGGGGGCAATGCTGTAGTATTTCTGGCTAAGCAGCAAGCAGAAGTAAAGGCTCAAGTGGATGACATTGCTATTAAACAAGGCTATGTCCTTGAGAATCATATTAGGATGAATGACAATCTGACTGAATCTCACAATAAGATAGTAACTGACATAAAGAATACAGTCACTATAATGACTGAAGCAAGGGCTACAGAGGAAGAGGATTTTGATAAGAAGCTACAGACTGCCTTAGACTCATTTCAGATAGCCATTACTAATTCTCAGAATTTCATCTCTGATAGGCTTCTCAAGTTAAAATCCTTACATAAAGATGGTGTTAATTTTCTTGATGGACCAGTGAGATTTCAGAAAGATGACTTACGAGACCATATTGAAAGAGAAGTCATAAAGGGGGAGAGAGTATTAGTCAAAGCAGGCTCAGATCATGCCAAATGGATATCCAATAGCATCAGAGCCACTCTGGGATATCCACCCCTTTGTGATGATGATAATGTTGCTGAGTCAGGTGTGCAACCTGCTTATCTTGAAGGTGATCAACCTGAAGTTGCTCAGGTCATATACTCTCCAGCAGATTTTGATATAATTCAGCAACAGGTTCAGTCAATGTACAATCCTCCACAGGAAGTTGATAATGTTATTATTGAGAAAGCAGAAATGCCAGAAGCTGTCTTAAAAGCTCAGCAGGAAGCTCAACTGTCAAAGAAAAAGTTCAGAGAACAGGCTGAGTTAAAGCCTGATTTTGAGCAGTGGAGCCCCACTTCCAGGAATATCATTTTGACTGCCTGGAAAGCTGTGAAAGACCAGATTCATGAAAGGGGCAAATGGTATACTGAACAAGAATGGCAGAAATATTAAGCAAGGCAAGAAGCCATTCTGCAATATAGAAGAAAGGCTAAAATTGGGAAGCTACCTCCTAATACTCAGGAGCCTAGCAAATACTTCCCTAAGCCTTTTCATTATTTTGAAAGGCAGAGAATTAAGGATGAAGCACAGAAGAAGGCAGAGTTGAAAGGAAAGAATCCCAATAATGATGCAGAACCTACTGTGCAGGCTCAGATTAAGCCAGGAAAAGGCATAGTCATCAAGGAGCCTGATCAACCTTAGTATAGATTTACTAGATTTTACAAGAATAATGTAATCTTTTGTATTAAAGAAATCTATGTAAACAATTGTTAAGAAACTTTTTGATAGTATAAACAAAACATTGTTTCATGTTCATTAAGTTTGCATCATTATTCTGTAATGTCATTTTGGTTTATGTTTTGTTTATAAGTTACCCTGTCATATATTGCTTATATACATCATAATGTTTGTTTATTATAAGTGGTGTATATCATTGACTAAAAGGTTATGACTTCTCCAAATAGGGGGAGATTGTTGGGTACATAGGAAAATGTGTACCTGATTTGAAGAAGTCTCTTTTAGCTCAATGATATACATCAAGGTGTATTTGATGTTATTTTGAGTTTATATGTGCAGGTTAAGTATATGCTAAAATGCAGGAAAAAGTTTCTAAGTCCATGTGTCGACACTTAAGAAAGCCTGTGTCGACACTTGGAAAGGCAGTGTCAACACCAGAAGCAACTGTGTCGACACACAGAATTTTTAGTCGACATCAACTGTGTCGACACCTGGAGGCAGTGTCGACACACAGAATTCTTAGACTACATCAACTGTGTCGACACCTGGAGACTGTGTCGACACACAAAATTCTTAGACTATATCAACTGTGTCGACACACAGGACTTGTGTCGACACACTGCAGAGTTTCAACAAAGTTGATTGCTGTGAAGTAAAGAAGTGACTATGTCGACACAAAGAAGCAGTGTCGACACATTTTATAGATGCAGTGTCAAGAAGCAGTGTCGACACCAAAGAAGCTGTGTCGACATCACCAAAGCTTGTGTCGACACTTAATCTACTTGTGTCGACACATAATGAAGATCAGTCTCAACACTTTGCTTACAAAGACAAAGGTTCAAGAAATGACTGAAGACTTGACAGCTGTGAATTCCAACAAGTTTGCTGAAGCTATCAGAACTGTCAGAGGTTCGTTAGAAACCGGATCAGCCGGTTACCATGGATGAAGTCTATATAAAGACGGATTCTGTCAAATCAAAACAACTAATGAAGTATTGATCATTGATCAAGAAAGAGCACGTCACACAAAAGAAGATTTTTGTGAGAAGATCTAAGAAGACAGTCTGAAGTGGCAATCTACTCAGAATTTGTCTATGGAGAATTCAAACAAGAATTCAGGAGAAACTTCAGAAGATTTGGAGAATGAGAGAGAGCTCCAGCTGATTGAACTAAAGAAGGAGACATTTACAAGTCTCTTAAGAAGCAGATCCTGAACAAATCTGCTACGAAGAATTCAGATCTATTTCTGAAATCTATGAAGGAAGCTGCCAGCCAGTCAACTTCAAGGGATGTACAACCCCGTACCCGGCCAAGTGGGACCCTCCCCAGGTGGCGGGCCCGGGGCGTGCTATAAGCGGCAAGTTGGCGCGACCCCGTTCGAAGACGTGCGGGTGCTCGTGCGTACGGGCGGAGGTTTTGTGGGCATAGACTTTTAATGTATTTGGGTTTCATATTATAATATATATATCTATATATTATATAGATATTGGAGAGATATATTATAAGGGAAATGGGAGGGATAAGAGGAGAGGCGGCAGGTAGAGGAGAGAATATCGGGCCTTTTTCCCAGGGCTAGGGCACGACCGCCTCTCCCCCCCCGTCGGCCAGCAAGCCAACCCGAGCCCTGCCCCTTCTCTCTCTCTCGTCGGCCAGCAAGCCGACCCGAGCCCCGCCCCTTCTCTCTTTCCCGTCGGCTAGCAAGCCAAGCCCGAGCCCGCCCCCGCTCCCTCTCTCCCGGTAGCCAACAAAGGCAAGACCGAGCCCTGCCCCGTCTCTCTCTCCCATCGGCCAGCAAGGAGAGCCCGAGCCCGGCTCTCTCTCTCTCTCGCCGTCTCCTAAGCAAAGGCAAGTCCGAACCCCGCCCCCTCCATCTCATGCAGCAGCCCACCACTTATTCTTGTATAGACTGCCATCGCCGTAAAGGAAGAATGCCGCCACCTCTCCCTATATTTTTTGTTCGGGCCGCCTCCAGCAACTGCTGCCCAAGCTTCTCATGAAGGTGGTTATTGTTATCGAGATCCGCGGCGAGGACAAGGATCAGTGTTCGTACTACGACGCTCGGATTTGTACGCGTGCAGTTGATACATGGTTGCGGCTCCGCCAAACACGCGTCAAGGGTAACGAAATTTCTACTTGGGCAGGTGAAGCCCTTATTTTCCATATTCGCATAGAAGCACCTCTCCACCAACGGGTGGGGGAAGGGAGCTCTCCGACGGGTTGATGTGTACATCCCCGTAGTTAATTGCATTAACACCCAGAAGCGTGAGTACGGGTTTAGGCATGCTGTGTGAAGCCCATCCGGACGTGTGAGCCGGATTGGTGATGTTCTAGGGTTCCCGGAGAAGACTATGAGGAAGTTGTGCATTCTTTATTTAGCGAAAAGCAGCGGGCTTAAGCCCAAGTTCGTGTCGGCCCTTGAAGGCCTATTTTGTTTATGTTGCCGGCCTGCGTGCCGAGGTATGGAATGTATATTCCTGTAATGTGGAATGCTCGCGATGCTTTTGATAGCCCCGTGAGGTTTATGTTGCGTTGGTGGCGGCCCAAATGGGGTTACGGAAAAATATATCTGTTAGGCGAGGTTATGTTATTAGGAGAGCAGTTGAAGGGCGTTGTGCATAGAGCCGAGGTGGCATCTTTAGTTAAGAGGGAGTGGATTTTGAGATCCTCCCTAGAGGTTCTGGACGACCAAGAGAGCCTTCCAAAGGTGCCAAATTAGCTCAGCCTTTGGTTTGGGAGGGGAAGAGTTTGTTAGTCTTCCGGGTATGTGGTGGGACCTCCACGCTGAGACTTTGGGTATGTCCCTTACGTTCCTAGTCTAGTGCCTAGATTGTTCGCTTGAGTGTAGTAGGTGTGTGTTCACCCCTCTTTTGGGACCTCGAACTCCACAGAGACCGGTTTCCGGTTTCAACAAGGGAGATCAACCCTACTGAGTTCAGATTCAAGAAGCTTTGAAGAAAGCTAAGAACAGGTTGATCTCAGCAATCAGTTTTATCAAGAAGCTGATCAAGAAACCTTTTATCTCTTCTCTCTCAACAAGGGTAAGAGTCAAACTATAAAGTTTTTCAAATTCGTAGGATCTTTCAAGATCTGAGTTGTAAGCCTATAATATAAAGACTGAGTGTAGGAGATATAGATCTCTGAGTGGTAAGACTTTTGAGTCTGAGTGTAGGAGAAATCAATCTCTGAGTTGTAGGCCTTGCGTAAAGGCTGAGGTAGGGCTGTTATCCTGAGCTGTAGGAGTGTGGATACATTCTGAGTTGTAAGAACCTTTCAGGGTTCTGAGCTGTAAGATCTGTGGATCTGAGAAGAAGGAAGAAGTTAGGCCGAATCTAGCACACTGCTGGATAGGCGAAGGGGGGAAAGTGGATGTACCCAGACCTTGGGGAACCACTATAAACCAGTGTGCAATCTGTGATGTGTGTGTGATTGTGAATTTTGTGCTATGGTTGCTGTGCTAGCTGTAGAATAGTTAGATTCTCTTTAAAGAACTGAATTCTTATTCTGCCTTAGGAGAAAAAAAGATTGAACCTATTCACCCCCTCTAGGTGTTTGGGTTATCTTGAAATCGAATTATATCATTCTCCAAGACAGCCATGCCGCCCTGTCTGGCCTTCTCGGCATCGCCAGACCGAAGAGGCCGCGCGAGGAAGATGCCGTGGTCGATTTGTCGTCGTTGAAAAAGAAGAAAACCAAGAAGCTCAAGAAACCCGCTTCTTCGCCGATCGACCCGCCTCCGCCATATGAGCCAATCGTGGCGGCGGCGGTCAAACCCGCGCCTTCCACTAGTACCAAAAAGCTGCTCAGCGACCTTGGGTTGGACGATGTTCCTGACTCGGTTGCCCTCAGTCCACACGAGAATCCCGAAGTCGCCAAGGAGCCGACGACGTCCCAAGTCGAAGTTGTTACCGTGACATGTCGCCGCTCCGACTATCCTTTTCAATCGTTAATCGCCGCGTGCTTCTCGCTGACCTGATTTTCTTGTGCAGACTCCCCTCCGGGTGTCGTCGATATTCCGCTGGACTTCGCCCCTCTGAGCTCCGCGCCGTTGCTCTCCCTCGCAACTGGTAAACCGCTCCGGACCGCGCATATGGTCCGGATTAATATTGTTGCTAAGAGGATGACGGGGGCCTCTGAAAGTGAAGGGATAGATACAACTCTAGAGGGGGGTGAATAGAGTAATCAAAAATTGCAACTTAGCAAAGCTGACTATCTACCCAACTCCCTTGGAGTTAAATGCGGAATGAAGATTATAGATATTAAGAATAACCCTAAAGCCTAACACAAGTGTGTGCACGAGAGAAGCCAACTGTAATTACAGTTTCGGCTTGGGTCCTAACTAGCAACTAGTAATCCTAGTTATCTCTATTCACAGCCACAGTACAGAGAATAAATAAAGCAACCAGACGACACAAGAGATTTTATAGTAGTTCCCCAAACAACTTGGGTACGTCCACTCTTCTACCAACAAGGTAGGAATCCACTCAGGTTTTTGATCAGGTGCCCTGCCACCAACAAGATCTGCTACAGGTAGATCTAGAAACCCTTTAGACTTTTGATCAGGTGTCTAAAAACCAACACATGTTTTTGATCAGGTGCCCTGCCACCAAGCTTTACTTTTGAAGGGAGTAAAAACCCTTTTACAGGATGGGGAAGAAGGTTAAAGAGTCTTCTCTATTTTAAATAGAATTAGAGAAGCACAAGACTTGCACTGAGCTAGAATGCTCTAAAGAATCAAGGCTCCCCCTGGCTAAAAGAATGTCCAGGAAAAGTCTTGCTTCAGTGCAGAAACTCTTCAGAAAATTCTGAAGGAAAAGCTAGAAGAAGACACAAGATATAAAATGAAATGTTCTTCTTCAGGCAGCTTTCTTCTTCTTCTTCTTCAATATATATCTCTGAGTGTAGATCTTTCTGGAACAGGAGAACTCAGGTTGAAGAAGAGCGAAGAGCTAAAATTCTTCTCAGTCGAATGGAGATTGCTGAGAGCAGTAAATCTTTTCTTTCTTTCTCGCTGTATGCTGTTGTGCTGAATATCAGTTGTATGAACTAGTTGATTTCTTTCTTCAAAGAACTCTTTATATAAGAGCAGCAACAACGACTCTATTTTGATTGAGCTTTTTGTCTTCTTCCGAAGTCTTGAACCTGGGCTGCAAATATCACAAAGACAAAACATATCCGCAGGCAAATATTCTATATAAAGAATAAAGCTTTTTCTAAGAAGCTTCAACAAGCCATCTGATAGAAAGAATGATATATAAAGTCACATCAGATAAAAACTCTTTACAGCCAAGAAGACTTTTTAGTCTAACGGCTATAAAGGACAGGCATGGCAGGATAAAGTAATATATAAGTCAACTACAGGACAAACAACTATATCAAATAAGAAAGACTTATGCATAAAGATAGAAGCAAGGATTTGCTTTGAAATGATAGCATAAAATCAGTCTAATATATTTTAATAAAATATGCCAGCTAAAAGGAATTAAATATTCAGAATTATAGCGAATATAAATTAACTAAGGCAGACAGAAAACGTCGAACGACACTCGGAGATAGTCGAACGACCTACAGCAAGCGTCGAGCTATCAAACAGATAGTCGAACGACACAGATAGTATAACTATCAGAATAGATAGTTGAACTATCACACAGATAGTCGAACTATCTCACAGATAGTCGAACTATCAAGGACAGACAGATAGTCGAACTATCGAAGCAGATAGTCGAGCTATCACACAGCAGAAAGACAGTCGAACTATCAAGATAGATAGTCGAGCTAACAACAACAAATAGATAGTCGAACTATCACACAGATAGTCGAGCTATCAAAGCACGGCAGATAGTCGAGCTATCACACAGATAGTCGAACTATCAACAAACAACGGATAGTCGAACTATCACACAGATAGTCGAACTATCAAAGCGGAACGGATAGTCGAACTATCACACAGATAGTCGAACTATCAACAAACAACGGATAGTCAAACTATCACACAGATAGTCGATCTATCAACAAACAACAGATAGTCAAACTATCACACAGATAGTGGAGCTATCAACAAACAAGCAGATAGTCGAACTATCGAAATAGATAGTCGAGCTATCAGATAGATGAACTATCCAGGCAGATAGTTGACCTATCAAAGCGGATAGTCGACCTATCATACAGATAGTCGAGCTATCGAGACAAGGCAGACAGTCGAGCTATCAAGACAGATAGTCGACCAACCAGATAGTTGAACTATCAAGATAGATAGTTGAACTACCCCACCAGATAGTCGAACTTACAAGAAGTTGAACTATCAAGGAAGATAGTCGAGCTATCAACAAGATAGTCGAACTATCAAAGACAACGCAGAAAGTCGAACAGAGCTTGACAAAAAGCGTCGACCTGAGCTTGATAGAAAGCGTCGACCTGAGCTTGACAGAAAGCGTCGACCTGAGCTTGACAGAAAGCGTCGACCTGAGCTTGACAGAAAGCGTCGACCTGAGCTCAGAGGGAAAACGATGAAGGCAGAGCGCTGAACTGAGCTCGACGATCCAGCAGAGGCAGATAATGCAGAACAACTGGTTAACGATCGTCGACCAGTCGACAGACGATAGTCGAGCGGCGTTCGACTATAGTCGAACCAAAAGACTTAACCAGATTTTCACTGGAAAATCGACAACTCTAAACAACTAGAGAAATCTAGCCTAACGACTAACCTTTGACCATAGATAAATCTTTGGGTCAAGAGACTAAACAAGAAGACTTAACTCAAATCCAAACTAGGGTACCAACAATCTCCCCCTATTTGGGTTAAGTCTCTCAAAACCTAAAACTACAGGAAATAAATAAACTAAACTAAACTAAGCATACAGAATAGAGAAATCAAAACTAATGCATAAAGAAAATCTCAATCTGGGATTGGAGGAGGAGCAACAACAACTTTCCTTTTTCTTTTTGCTGTTATCTTCTTCTTGATTGATCAAGAGCATCTTGCTTAGCTTTCTCTTTTGCTTTCAAATGTAGCTTTCTCTCTTTCTTCTTCTAAGGCATCCTGTGCCAGAAGAGTAATCAAAATTTGGTCCTTTTTCTTCTGATACCAATTGAAGATGAAAACTCTAATGAATTTCTGTAACTTCTGTAACTTCTTGAACTTCAATAACTGTCATAGAGACCAGTTTTTCTTTCACAGCTATCTTAGCTGGTTGACTTAGGTACTTCAAGCTTTTCACAGCAAGTTTTGCTGGAGCTGACTTTTCTGATACCAATTGAAACAACTAACAAGAGTAATCTTCTTGTGTAACTTCTGATACCAATATAACTTGAACAACTTTCAGAATTTCTTCTTGAGCTTTTATTTCTGAACTTCTGATACTAATTGTAAGACCAGTTCTTCTCTTTTGTAACTTCTGATACCAATTTGAAAAAGAAACTGGCCAATTGAAATTGAAATACTTATTCTGATACCAATTGAATATCAATCGAAATACTTTTCTGCAACTATCTGATATCAATTGGATACTTAAATACAAAATATATGATACCAATTGAAAACATTTACAGCCATTTTCTGATACCAATTGAAAGGGCTGATTTTTCTTAACATCTGATACCAATTGAACTTCTGATACTAATAGAAAGATCAGAGACTTCTGATGCCAATAATAAATTCTGATACTAATTGAAAAACTCTCCTCTCAAATTTCTGATTCCAATAGAAAGACTATATTCTCAAATTTCTGATACCAATAGCCAATGAAATTGAAAAACTCAGCTGGAGGATCTGCTGGAAGATAAATAAAGGCAGCATGAGGTATCTTATCTCAAATATCTCCCCCTCAAACAAACATCTCCCCTGAAGAGAAATAGGGGGCAAATCTGAGGCATCTTCCTCAAACATCTCCCCCTGCCTGATTTCAGTAGATACTGAATTCAGGCCCCTTACAGAAGAGGGCTCAGCAGATATAACTTGAATCAGTAATCGATCTATTCTTTCTTCCAATCAATCAACACAGGCAGAATATATACTTAGTCTTTTCCATTAATCATGCCTAGTTGATGCAAAAAGAACAGATGCTTCTGCTCATCTAACGGCTTGGTGAAGATATCACCTCTCTGAAGATCAGTGGGTATGAACTCAAGACTAATTTTGTTCTTCTCCACACAATCTCTCAGGAAATGGTGTCGGATCTCAATGTGCTTCGTTCTAGAGTGGTGCACGGGATTTTGTGCAATGGAGATAGCACTGGTACTATCACACATGATTTTTGTGTTCTTATGCGTGTACCCATAATCCGAAAGCTGGTTTTGTATCCACTGGATCTGTGAACAACAGCTAGCAGCAGCTATATATTCAGCTTCTGTAGTTGAAGTTGATACAGAGGCCTGCTTCTTACAGAACCAAGAGACTAATCTCTCTCCCAGGAACTGACAAATTCCTGAGGTACTTTTCCTGTCAACCCTACAACCAGCATAGTCAGAATCTGTGTATCCAATTAACTCAAATTCAGATTCAGCTGGGTACCACAGTCCTAAATTTGGACATCCCTTCAGGTATCTCAAAATTCTCTTGAGAAGAATTAAATGAGATTCCTTCGGGTTGACCTGGAATCTAGCACATAGGCATGTGGCAAACATTATGTCTGGCCTACTTGCAGTCAAATATAATAGGGAACCAACATTGGCCCTATAGTTCTTTTGATCAACTGGCTTGCCATGATCATCAGAATCAATGACTGCATTGGTAGCCATAGGTGTAGGCATTGCTGAAGCATCAGCCATCCCAAATTTCTTTACCAATTCCTTGGCATATTTGGATTGGGAGATGAAGATGCCATCAGCATCTTGCTTTACTTGGAGACCAAGAAAGTAAGACAGCTCACCCATACTACTCATCTCAAACTTAGAGTGCATCAGGTCGGAGAACCTTTTGTAAAGTTTGGGATCAGTGGAGCCAAAGATAATATCATCTACATAAATTTGGACTAACAGGATGGTGTCCTTGTGGTGCTTGACGAAGAGGGTTCTATCAACTACTCCCCTAGTAAAGTTATGCTCTAACAGGAAACTAGCTAGAGTCTCATACCATGCTCGGGATGCTTGTTTAAGTCCATAAAGAGCTTTTTGCAACTTGAATACATGTGAGGGATGAGTTGAAGAAATAAACCCAGGGGTTGTTCAACAAATACCTCTTCCTTTAGCTCACCATTTAGGAAGGCACTCTTGACATCCATCTGAAAAACTTTAAATTTCATATAGGCTGCATAGGCTAGAAAGATCCTTATTGCCTCTAGCCGTGCAACAGGAGCAAAGGTTTGGTCATAATCTATACCTTCCTCCTGTCTGTAGCCCTGGGCTACAAGCCTAGCTTTGTTCCTTATTATGATTCCATTTGCATCCAACTTATTTCTATACACCCACTTGGTGCCTATGATCAGTTGGCCTTTTGGTCTTGGAACCAAAGTCCACACTTTACATCTCTCAAACTGATTGAGCTCTTTTTGCATAGCTATGATCCAGTGGGGATCTTGATCAGCATCGGTTATGGTGATGGGCTCAATCTGTGAAAGGAAACAAGCGTGCATCACATCCTGTCTTAACTGATGTCTTGTTTGAACACCTGCTGTTATGTCACCGATCACTTGAGATGTGGGATGATCTCTAAGTGTGACAATGTCAGCTGGTGGGATGTGATCTTCAGCAACAGTTGGGATTAATTCCTCCTGAGGAATTTGATCTACTGTTGGTGGTACAGCAGCTACTTCTACACAGTCTTCATCATTGTCTGATTCAGTGATCTGAAGAGTTGAAAGAGGCAGAAACTCTTGAATTAAATCTTGGGTAGATTTGGGTACCTGCAATGAACCTGAGGAAGAAGAAGTTTCCTTCTCCTTGTAATACATCTGAGATTCATCAAATGAAACATGCACAGACTCTTCAATTTTAGAAGATGATTTATTATGTACTCTATAAGCTTTGCTTACTTGGGAATATCCAAGAAAAATTCCCATAGAAGCTTTTGTTTCAAATTTTCTAAGGTATTCTTTATTGTTGTTATGAATATAAACTACACGACCAAATACTCTAAAATAATTTATTTTAGGTTTCTTTCCTTTAAGCAACTCATAAGGAGTTTTACACTTAAGCTTGTGTATAAGACTTCTGTTCAAGACATAGTTAGCTGTATTAACAGCTTCTGCCCAAAAGGAAAGAGGCATGTTAGCGTCTGCCAACAATGTACTAGCAGCTTCAATTAGTGTTCGGTTCTTCCTTTCAACTACACCATTTTGTTGGGGAGTTCTAGGAGCAGAGAAGCTATGTTTGATACCTTCTCTCTCACAGAATTCTTGCGTGAGAAGAGAATCAAAATCAGTACCATGATCACTTCTGATCAAGGCCACATGAGTAGAGTACTCAGTCTGCATACATAGTAGAAAATCTGTAAGAGCTTTGAAGTTATCAGCCTTAGTTCTCAAAAAGAACACCCAACTGAACCTAGAGAAGTCATCTACAATTACTAAAGTGTAATACTTCCCTCCTAAACTCTGTACATTTATTGGGCCGAATAGGTCCAAATGTAATAAATACAGGATTCTAGGAGAATCACTTTTATTTACTGATTTAAATGAATTCTTGGTTTGCTTGCCTAATTGACAAGCCTTGGCTCTCCTTCTTGTAGGGGCGAGAAGGTAAAACTCTAACAAGGTTGTATTTAGATAACCTAGATATGTTCTTAAGGTTAACATGGCTAAGCCTCCTATGCCATAGGGAGTTATTATTAGTTACTTCATTAAACAGGCAGATTTCGGATACAGTTGATTTAAAATCTACTAAATAGATATTGCCTTGTCTAATTCCTACTAATACAACATTATTATTTAAAGTAATATTACAAAGAGAGTTAGTAAACGATACCTGGTATCTAGCATCACATAACTGACTTACTGAAATAAGATTATGCTTCAGTCCAGTTACATAAGCAACTCTCTTGAAAGTTACTGCTCTAATGGTAATTCTACCATAGCCTTCAGTTTGACCACAACTTGAATCTCCAAAGACCACCTTTGGTCCGAGCTTGGCCTTGAGCTTTGACAGATTTTCCTTATTTCCTGTCATATGCTTGGAACAGCCACTATCCAAATACCACTTATTTTGAGTGATAGGATAGGTCTTCACCTGCAAGAAAATCAATTAAACATTATGGATCCAGGTAACCTTGGGTCCCTTGTTTTTCACATAAGAAAAACTAGAAATAAATGAATAAGCAGGTTGAGGGTGATAACCTAACGGGTAAGATCTCCTAGGTGGGATACTCCATGCAGATGATGGGTCAATGAACCTAGGGTTTCTATTTACATTCAGATTTCTAAAGTACTGGTGACGGTTTTGAAATTCATATTGAAAACGTCGATCTGAGGTCGACGGTTGATGCTCAAAGCGTCGAGCTTTGTTCGACCATTGAGCCTTCAAACGTCGAGCTGCGTTCGACGCTTTTTGTATTTCCTTAAACTTTTGCTTCCTCTTTTCTCTCTTAGCTTTATTTAAAGCTTTATTAACCTGATTAACTTGCTCAGTGTTTTTTATTCCACTAGCTGAAACAAAATTCACTGGAGTTGAAAGATGGTTTTTAAGAATGATTGGAGGTTCACTAGGAGAAGCTCCTAAGCCTAATTTGTTGTTGTCTGACCTAGTGTTAGACATGCTGGTAATTTCAAGCAGCTTAAGGCTTCTACCATTCAAAGATTCTTCTAATCTTTTGGACTTAGCTAATTCATTTTTCAGAAATTTTATTTCTTCACTATAACTAGTGAGATCTGCTGTTAACTTAGAATTTTCAATAGAAATCAATTCAGATTCAGCTAGTTTATTTCTAAGTTCTTTAATCTCTTTTTCTGAACTAATTAAATCTAAACACAAAGATTTAAAATCTAATTTGAATTCAGCAGAGGTAAAATCGTAAGAAGACAATACCTCATCTTCTCTTGGCATTTCTTCATCAGAATCCGAACTCTCTGCAGCAGAGTGATTGTTGCAGGCATCAATTGCCATCAGGCAAATTTCCTTTGCCTTCTTTTCTTCCTCATCCTCACTGGAGCTTGAGGAGGAAGATTCCTCATCTGAGTCGCTCCAGGTTTCAGCAACGAAACCTTTCTCCTTCTTTTTGTTCTTGTAGGAGGAAGGCTTGGAATGCTTCCTGTGATGTTCTTTTTCTTTCCTCTTTTCTTTGTTCTTTTCCTCTGGACAATCCGGAAGAATATGTCCAGGCTTCCTGCAACCATAACAAATTATTTCTTTAGCAGGAGAACGATCATACCTCAGTTTATCTTCATATCGTGAAGATTTCTTTCTGAATTCTTTTCTTCCCATCTTGAGAAACCTTTTGGCAAATAATGCCATCAGTTCCTCATTGGACTGGCTTCCTTCAGAAGCGTCAGCAGCTTTGAGAGCAAGAGATTGCTCTTTTCTTATTGGAGTTGGAGTCTTTGCTTCAGCCTCAGCTTCCCTGGTCTTCAGCACTTGCTCAAAGGACTTGAGCTTGCCAAGGAGAGCTTCGGTTGAGATTTCAGTTGTGCTTCTGGCTTCCTTGATAGGCCAGATCCTCAGATCCCATGTGCTAGGGAAGCACATAAGAATCTTATCATCGACCTCTATCAATGATATATCCTTATCAAGAGTTCTCAGCTCATTGATGATTGAGCTGAGCCTTGTGTACATGGCTTCAACTGATTCAGCTTTAGTTTTCTTAAAGTTTTCATACTGGGAGATAAGGTTAGACCTTCTGTCCTTCCTTTCGTCAGCTGAACCAGCTACAATCCGGTTCAGTGAGTCCCACATGGCTTTTGCAGAGGTGCAATCAGCCACTTTCTAGAAGACTTCATCAGACATAGTCTGAGCTAGAATATTCATCGCTTTAGCATCTGCTATCTTTGCCTTCTTGTAGTCATCATTGTAATCTGGAGGAGGCACTGCACTCATATCAGTTGAGGATGAAGTTGAGGCAGTAGCTGCAGCAGGTGCTTTTGGTGGTCCTGTCAAAATAGAAGAAAAAATAATCTCATCAATAGAGTTCATATATAATTTAATCCTTGCCTTCCAGATGCTAAACTTTGCTAAGTTGCAAGCTGGAGGTCTGGTGCTAGAGTAATCCTTGAACTGGGCCATGAAGTATATATCTATAAGCTAGGTATCTATCAGGATCTTGTGACTCAGGTGTTAGCCTGTACAGTCAGTTAACCTCCCTCTGATACCAATTGAAAGTGAAGGGATAGATACAACTCTAGAGGGGGGTGAATAGAGTAATCAAAAATTGCAACTTAGCAAAGCTGACTATCTACCTAACTCCCTTGGAGTTAAATGCGGAATGAAGATTATAGATATTAAGAATAACCCTAAAGCCTAACACAAGTGTAGTGCACGAGAGAAGCCAACTGTAATTACAGTTTCGGCTTGGGTCCTAACCAGCAACTAGCAATCCTAGTTATCTCTATTCACAGCCACAGTACAGAGAATAAATAAAGCAACCAGACGACACAAGAGATTTTATAGTGGTTCCCCAAACAACTTGGGTACGTCCACTCTTCTACCAACAAGGTAGGAATCCACTCAGGTTTTTGATCAGGTGCCCTGCCACCAACAAGATCTGCTGCAGGTAGATCTAGAAACCCTTTAGACTTTTGATCAGGTGTCTAAAAACCAACACAGGTTTTTGATCAGGTGACTTGCCACCAAGCTTTACTTTTGAAGGGAGTAAAAACCCTTTTACAGGAGGGGGAAGAAGGTTAAAGAGTCTTCTCTATTTTAAATAGAATTAGAGAAGCACAAGACTTGCACTGAGCTAGAATGCTCTAAAGAATCAAGGCTCCCCCTAGCTAAAAGAATGTCCAGGAAAAGTCTTGCTTCAGTGCAGAAACTCTTCAGAAAATTCTGAAGGAAAAGCTAAAAGAAGACACAAGATATAAAATGAAATGTTCTTCTTCAGGCAGCTTTCTTCTTCTTCTTCAATATATCTCTGAGTGTAGATCTTCCTGGAACAGGAGAACTCAGGTTGAAGAAGAGCGAAGAGCTAAAATTCTTCTCAGTCGAATGGAGATTGCTGAGAGCAGTAAATCTTTTCTTTCTTTCTCGCTGTATGCGGCTGTGCTGAATATCAGTTGTATGAACTAGATGATTTCTTTCTTCAAAGAACTCTTTATATAAGAGCAGCAGCAACAACTCTATTTTGATTGAGCTTTTTGTCTTCTTCCGAAGTCTTGAACCTGGGCTGCAAATATCACAAAGACAAAACATATCCGCAGGCAAATATTCTACATAAAGAATAAAGCTTTTTCTAAGAAGCTTCAACAAGCCATCTGATAGAAAGAATGCTATATAAAGTCACATCAGATAAAAACTCTTTACAACCAAGAAGACTTTTTAGTCTAACGGCTATAAAGGACAGGCATGGCAGGATAAAGTAATATATAAGTCAACTACAGGACAAACAACTATATCAAATAAGAAAGACTTATGCATAAAGATAGAAGCAAGGATTTGCTTTGAAATGATAGCATAAAATCAGTCTAATATATTTTAATAAAATATGCCAGCTAAAAGGAATTAAATATTCAGAATTATAGCGAATATAAATTAACTAAGGCAGACAGAAAACGTCGAACGACACTCGGAGATAGTCGAACGACCTACAGCAAGCGTCGAGCTATCAAACAGATAGTCGACCGACACAGATAGTATAACTATCAGAATAGATAGTTGAACTATCACGCAGATAGTCGAACTATCTCACAGATAGTCGAACTATCAAGGACAGACAGATAGTCGAACTATCGAAGCAGATAGTCGAGCTATCACACAGCAGACAGACAGTCGAACTATCAAGACAGATAGTCGAGCTAACAACAACAAACAGATAATCGAACTATCACACAGATAGTCGAGCTATCAAAGCACGGCAGATAGTCGAGCTATCACACAGATAGTCGAACTATCAACAAACAACGGATAGTCGAACTATCACATAGATAGTCGAACTATCAAAGCGGAACGAATAGTCGAACTATCACACAGATAGTCGAACTATCAACAAACAACGGATAGTCGAACTATCACACAGATAGTCGATCTATCAACAAACAACGGATAGTCAAACTATCACACAGATAGTCGAGCTATCAACAAACAAGCAGATAGTCGAACTATCGAAACAGATAGTCGAGCTATCAGATAGATGAACTATCCAGGCAGATAGTTGACCTATCAAAGCGGATAGTCGACCTATCATACAGATAGTCGAGCTATCGAAACAAGGCAGATGGTCGAGCTATCAGGACAGATAGTCGACCAACCAGATAGTTGAACTATCAAGATAGATAGTTGAACTACCACACCAGATAGTCGAACTTACAAGAAGTTGAACTATCAAGGAAGATAGTCGAGCTATCAACAAGATAGTCGAACTATCAAAGACAACGCAGAAAGTCGAACAGAGCTTGACAGAAAACGTCGACCTGAGCTTGACAGAAAGCGTCGACCTGAGCTTGACAGAAAGCGTCGACCTGAGCTTGACAGAAAGCGTCGACCTGAGCTCAGAGGGAAAACGATGAAGGCAGAGCGCTGAACTGAGCTCGACGATCCAGCAGAGGCAGATAACGCAGAACAACTGGTTAACGATCGTCGACTAGTCGACAGACGATAGTCGAGCGGCGTTCGACTATAGTCGAACCAAAAGACTTAACCAGATTTTCACTGGAAAATCGACAACTCTAAACAACTAGAGAAATCTAGCCTAACGACTAACCTTTGACCATAGATAAATCTTTGGGTCAAGAGACTAAACAAGAAGACTTAACTCAAATCAAAACTAGGGTACCAACAGCCTCTTTGGCGAAAGAAATCCCTCCGGCGAGTAAGGATCTCCCGGCGAGCAAGGATCTCCCGGCGAGCAAGGCCGCTCCTGCCTCCGTTCGAGATTCGACACTGCCAGCGGCGAGCATTCCCTTGCCACCGCCGTCGCCTCTGAACGCGGCTTCTAATCAGCCGGTGGGCACCGTTTTACTACCTCCGCCGCCTTTTTCCTCCTAGCAGAAAGTTGTCCTGCATCAACATCCCCCGCCTCCTCTGTTGAAGACTCCGCAACAGCCGGCGAGCTCATCGCAAGATCCCCCCCCCCGAAGAAGCCAGAAAGGTCGCGGCCGAGTTATTTCCCTCCGCGAATTGGGGACCCCGATCATGGAAGTCGCGGGCAGGGAGGTCGCGGTTAGGGCAAATCAGCCGAGCAACCTGGTGGCCCATCTTCGGGTAGGCGAGATGTCTCCGGTCGCGTCTCTTCACCGCGCCGGTCTCGGTCTCCTTGCCGCGGTGAGCCTTTTTCGTTGTCGCTTTCGATCTCGTTTAGATGCTGACTTCTGATCGTGCGACTTGTCTACCTACTATGACAGATCGTCCGACGACTCCTGTGGCTGCCTTCATCGACGCCATCGGGTTGTCGGCGAGCGAGTATCGCCATGCCGCAGCCCGCGCCTACATGGAGCTGGAGAGTAAGTTCGATCAGCTCGTCATCTGCGAACCTCATCGCCGAATTTCTGCTCTGGAGGTGCGTATGGTGAGGATGGAGAAAATCCAGACCACCTTGGAGAGCAACGAGGCTCGCTTCCATATGGTGAAGGAGAATGATCGTCAGTTGGCGTTGAACAACCACCGCCTTCAGCTCGTCCTCGACGAGTTGGTCGGGATTCGGGCGAGCATGGGTTCTGTGGGGTGGCTGACGAGGATGGAGGAGCAGCTGCGGCTCGGTGATGACGCGATGGCGTTCGCGACGGAGCACTTCCGGCGGGCGCGCGAGATGGGCTGGGCCGGGCGACATCCTCATCCTCCGGAGCGACCACCTAGGACGTAGATGTTTTCTTTAAAGCTGAACTCGCCATCGGCGACCTTGTAATAAACGTTATTATTTTAAATAAGCGACTATGCATCTCGCCACTTGTTTTTTCGTTCATGCTTGTTTATTTCTGCCGTATGCCAAGTTTAGTTGTGCAGGTTCTGGCGGGTATCAGCGCCTTTGCTTTGTCGCGCGAGATTGCGTTAACATCCCCTGTGTGTTGCCTCGTCCCTCAAACACGACTTCGACCGATACTCGCGGAGATGAATACCCCCCCCTCTCGCCTTAGGCTTATAAATAGGAGGGGTAGGTAGAACATAAGTATGTTGCTGCGAACTTCACAATCCGTCTCGCGAGTATCCATTCTGCTCGCTTCTTCTTCCTCTCTTATTCCGCTCGCCCCTTTTCTTATACGTAGCTCGCGAAAATGGTTGGTGACGACGCTAGTGCTCGCCGACAAGCTCACGCCATCAATTTTGCTGACGCGGCTTTCAAGAAGTCGATAACTTCAGACAAGGATCTGGAGAGTTTCAGGGAGCGTCTACTGCCGGAGGGATACTCAGTGAGGCTTCCTGCTCGCGGCGAGCGACTCAACACCTATGTTGAGGGCGGGCTAGTGTTGTCGCTGCGTCATTTTGATGCTGGCCTGCGACTTCCTTTCTGGCCTGAGTTCTGCGAGATTCTGCGATATTTCGGGATTGTTCCTGCGCAGATCAACCCCAACGGAATGGCGATTATCATGGGGTTCCTCTGCTACCTTCGGGAGAAGAGGATCGTCTTTGACCTCTCAGTGTTTCGCCGAGTATTTGCCTTTGCAACGACTTCAGAGGGGGTCATCTTCTTCAACAGCCATGTCTGCACTTTGGTGGGGACCGCGAACAAGGTCCACCGCTGGAGAGAGCTGCTGGTGATCGTGCATGGCAATTTCGGGGGTCTTCTTGGGAGGCCGCACCAACCCGTCGATGTCGCCTTCCTTCCGCCTATCTTGGAAGGTATTCGCGAGCAGCTATTCGAATCATTCCGAGGTCGGCGGTTCGACGTTATCTACTGGCAGCTCAACATCAACTCGCTAGAGGCGATTCATCCCAACGAGGGTTAGGATTGAGTCGAGATGTCGTATGCTCGCCGGCTCGCTCCAATTTACTGAAGCTTGCACTAACCATATCGCGTGCTTTTTCCAGTGGCCAACGAACTTCCGGAGAAGCCGCTCCCTCCGGCAAAGGAAGCCACCACCCCTCTCTCTGAAGCTCACCCTCCGCCTGATGTCAGGGAGAGGAAGAAAATCGCCAAGGGGGAAGCGAGGGCCAGGTCGCTGGGGCATGCGAACAAGAAGGCGAAGGTGTCGTCGCCTCAGTCTGACGACCACGAGTCGCCGTTGGAGGCTCGGGCACCTCGCTTCCACCCCAACTATAACCTCGGGCGAGGGGTGGTGGATACCCATGGTCGCCCGCTGGCGACCTAGTCGGCGGAGGATCATCTGGTGTCGTTGAGCACCAACCTCCCATCCTGGTCGACGGATTGGGAGGACAAGGGGAAGGCCTTTGCCGTCCTCCTGCCTTGTATGGGCGGGTCGACGCTGAGTCGATGATGGAGCTTGCCCCGTCGGAGCTCGCCCATCAGTCTGCCTGCTCGCTCGCGCAATCTGCCGAGTTAGGGCATTATACGGCGAGGAAGCTGCTGGAGACGATGGAGGCTTTGAAAGCCGTCTCCAAGAAGGCTATAGATCTCGGCATGCAGTCGGTCCGCTGGAAGGACTTTGAGGTAAGTCGCCTTCGGGTGGCGACATTTGATTTGTCTCACCTGGACATGTACTGACGTTTGATGTCTCATAGGCCACTGAGATCGAGGCTGCGAAGAAGTTATCTGAGTGCGAGGAGAAGCTCGCCGTTTTGCAAGCTGAGCTAGAGGCGGCCCAAGTTCGCGCAGCCGAGATAGAGACTCGGCTAGTCGCCGCCGAAGGATGCGCGAGCTCCTCTGCTCCGTTGTCGGGGGCGCCGCGGCCGGAGGACGATCCGCTGTTGGTTGTCAAGCGGTCCCGAGTTCTGTGGGAGGAGAGGTTGTCCGTCCGCCGCAAGATAGCGCGGGCGGCCGAGAGAATCATACTCGCGCGGCTAATAATCAATGGACAGCTCGTCGAGGGAGAGAAGCAGCTCACCGTTGACGAGCTCATCCCTGAGCTGCTCGCTGAGGGGATGATCTCGCCCGATCGCGTCCCTTCTCCGTCGCTAGGCTCTAGCGGCTCCAGCAGCAGCGACAGTGGCAGCAGCAGCGGCGAGAGCAAGGAAGAAGATGGCGAGGAAGAGGAGGATGTGGACGTCGGAGATGTGGAATATCGGCCGGATACTGGCGACGATGAGTCCTAGTCGCTCGCCGATCTTCGTCGTGCTCGGATGTAGGAGCTTTTTTGATACTTTTGTAACTTGTAAAGTGACATATTTATACAAGTTATTATTCTTTGCAACTCTTTACTCGCATGATGGTTGATATCGCTCGCTAGGCTCATAGGCTCGGTGAGGAGTGCTCGCGACGTGTACTTGTTCAACTCGTCCGGACATATACGAGATACTCGTCCGTATGCTCGTCGAGACGTACTCGTCTACGTGCCCAAGACGCGCTCGCCTATTCACTTGGGGTATACCCCCCTGTTCGCCCGAGTCATACTCGCAGGCTCGCCTGAGGCACTCGCCTACTCGCCCGATGTGTACCCGTCCCCTTGCTTGAGGCATACTCGCGTCTACCAAAACAGGATCTGAGCTTGGCGGACGACGGATAGCCGTCTCCCGGAGGTTAATAGTCGGTCTACAGGAGAGGAGCTCGTGCAGAGTTGGCAGGTTACGACATCACTCCATTCGAGGAACTTGATCTCCTCGAGGAGGTTCATTGTCCGGTGTGCAGGAGAGAAGCTCGTGCTAGGACACGGACTTACGCTTCTCCTGCCACTCGAGGTCTTGATTTCAATCGAGGAGATCAGCCGATACCCCAGGAGAGGAGCTCGTGGGAGGCCGGACTTATGACTTTCCTGCCACTCGAAGTCTTGATTTCAATCGAGGAGATCAGCCGATCCCCTATGAGAGGAGCTCGTGGGAGGCCGGACTTACGACTTTCCTGCCACTCAAAGTCTTGATTTCAATCGAGGAGATCGGCTGATCCCCCTGGAGAGGAGCTCGTGGGAGGCCGGACTTACGACTTTCCTGCCACTCGAAGTCTTGATTTCAATTGAGGAGATCGGCCGATCCCCCAGGAGAGGAGCTCGTGGGAGGCCGGAATTACGACTTTCCTGCCACTCGAATTCTTAATTTCAATCGAGGAGATCGACCAATCCCCTAGGAGAGGAGCTCGTGGGAGGCCGGAATTAGAATTTCCTGCCACTCGATCGACCAATCCTAGGAGAGGAGCCATGGGAGGAGACTTTCCTGCTACTCGAGTCTTGATTTCTCGAGGAGTGGTCGATCACCCAGGAGAGGAGCCGTGGGAGGGAACTTACGACTTTCCTGCCACTCGAGTCTTGATTTCAATCGAGGAGATCGACCGATCCCCCATCTCGTCGACTTAAGCCACTCTTGATTTTCGAGGAGAATCGAGCTCGTGGGTGGCCGGACTTACGACTTTCCTGATCTGCTGATCCCCCTGGAGAGGAGCTCGTGGGATGCCGGAATTACGACTTTCCTGCCACTCGAAGTCTTGATTTTAATCGAGGAGATCGGCCGATCCCCCTGGAGAGGAGCTCGTGGGAGGCCGGACTTACAATTTTCCTGCCACTCGAAGTCTTGATTTCAATCGAGGATATTGACCGATCCCCCAGGAGAGGAGCTCGTGGGAGTCCGGACTTACGACTTTCCTGCCACTCGAAGTCTTGATTTCAATCGAGGAGATCGGTCGATCCCCCAGGAGAGGAGCTCGTGGGTGGACGGACTTACGACTTTCATGCCACTCGAAGTCTTGATTTCAATCGAGGAGATTGGCTGATCCCCTAGAGGAGGAGCTCGTGGGAGGCCGGACTTATGACTTTCCTGCCACTCGAAGTCTTGATTTCAATTGAGGAGATCCTGCTACTTGAGAGACGTCGAGGATTAATCGCATGAATATCTTGGCAAGAAGATAATCTTTTCTCTTTTCGGAGAGACGCTCTTAAACCTGCCAAATCTGGAAGTTGGCGTCCAGACCTGTTCCTAATAATATTTCCAGTCGGAGGAGAGATACACTCGGGGAGACATAGGCCAACATGCAAGGGGGGAGCTGATCTCGGCCAATAATGCAGAGGCTCGGTCTTACAAAAGCGCTTAAAGTCCCGAAGCATCGTCCTATCATCCGTACTGGGCTATTTAGGAGGAACGGGTTAAAGGCACGTATCCCGATCCGATAGTGAAGATCACTTCCCGCTGCACTTAAAAGCCATAGTGCCAGTGTACGAGCGGAGGGCTATGTTTCCCCGAGGGTCCTTTTTGACGCACTCGGGATCAACATGCACTTTTGGGCTTATCCCCGCCCATTCTTCAGCGGGTTATCCTGCTTTGACAATAATGGAGAAGACTCCACTTATGATTGCTTGGCGAGGTCGGCCTACCTTCAAGTCCGGGAGTTAGGGTGCAAGTTTGTTCCTGGTAGTTTTTCCAGTTGGAAGAGAGATGCACTCGGGGAGACATAGGCTGACATGCAAGGGGGAGCTGATCTCGGCCGACAATGTAGAGGCTCGGTCTTACAAGAGCGCTTAAAATCCCAAAGCATCGTCCTATCCCCCATCTTGGGCTACTTATGAGGAACAAACCGACCACTGATTCCAGGAGTCGATCGCGGGGCTGATCCTGGAAGCACTCAGAAGCCTCGAGGTAGACATGCTTACAAAGTATAACAAAAAAGGAGAATAATCCAGCCGCCATTGTATTTCAAAAAACCCGTTTACATAATAAATATAAGTGTTACCACTAGGGGTAGAACCTTTTCAGGTCGTCCCCACTCCAGGTTCCATTCAGCTGCTCTCCAGCTTGGTCTTGCAGGTAGTAACCTCCCATGGTCAAGGCTTCTTGGACGATGAAGGGCCCTTCCCAGTTGGGATGTAGCTTGCCGACGGTTGCCCCCCGCCCTGCGGCGTCCACCTTCTTCATGACCAGATCTCCTGCCAGGAAATTCTTGAGGCGGACATTTTTGTCGAAGTGCTTCGCCATGAGCCTCTTGATTTCCTCCTGGCGCACGGAGGCTAGGTCACGAAGCTCCTCAACGTAGTCTAGAGAGAGACTTTGGTCATATTCATTCTCCAGGCTCCATTCTTCGCCGTCGTCTTCCACCGCAACAACTCTTGGACTTCGCACCTCGAACTCTACCGGGATGAGTGCATCAGACTCGTGGGATAATTTGAAAGGTGTTTCCCCCGTGGCTGAGTTTGGGGTTGTTCTCAGAGCCCCTAGAGGACCGAGGGGAGATGCTCGGCCCAGTTCCCTTTGAGATTGGTGACCTTCTTCTTCAGTAGGTTGACGATAAGCTTGTTATCAGCCTCTACTTGCCCGTTGCTCCGAGGATGGTGCACTAAAGCGAATCGAAGGTCTGTTCCCAGCTGCTTGCAAAAGTCCTCTAGCTCCAAGCTGGAGAATTGTGGCCCATTGTCGGTGACGATGGCCAGAGGGATCCCAAACCTGCACGTGATTTCTCCCCAAATGAAGTTCTTGACGATCTGGGAGGTGGTCTTGGCCAAGGCTCTGGCCTCGATTCACTGGGAGAAGTAGTCGATCATCACAAGTATAAACTTCCTCTGTCCACTGGCTTGAGGGAACGGGCCGATCAAGTCCATTCCTCAGATGGCAAAGGGCCACAGAGCGGTGATCGAGCGGAGGTGTTGAGCTGGTTGAAGCTGGAGAGGCGCGAAGAGCTGACATTGGGAGCATTTTTTCGAGAAGGCTTCCGCGTCCTTTCAGATGGTTGGCCAGAAGTAGCCATTCCTCAGAATTCTCTGCTCTAGAGTATGAGTCCCAGAGTGGCTACCACACTCCCCTGAATGAATCTCCTCGAGAACTCGGGGGACCTCGATCTTTGACAAGCATCTGGCCAAGGGGCCCGAGATGGTATTGCGATAAAGCTCGCCGTCTTGCAGCAGGTAGTACGCGGCCTTGTATCAGAATTTTCTTCGGTCCTGCCAGTCCGAGGGAAGCTGACCCGTCGTTAAGAACGTAACGAACGGATCTCTCCACGAGGGTCGTTGCTCAATCTCCATCATTTATCCTTCCTCGATGGACGGCCGAAATAATTTGGTAACAATCCCCCCAGCCCGGGGACCGTACTTGGCGAGGTAGTCAGCTTCATAGTTATCTTCTCGGGGTACATGCTCGACGAAGAAAGATTGGAAACCCCCGATCAGACCCTTCTCCTTAACCAGGTACTGCTGTAGGATGGGATCATGGACCTCGAATTCCCCCCGAATCTGGTATGCGACCACCATCGAATCGTTAAAAGCTCGGATGTCTTTGATTGCTAGTTCCTTGGCGAGGCACAAACCAGCTACCATGGCTTCGTAATCTGCCTGATTGTTTGTAACCGGGAAGAGGATTTCGATGGCCTGCTCGATCCTAGTTCCCTGGGGGCTAACCAACACAACTCCGGCTCCCACGGAATGCTTGCCCGAAGCCCCGTCCACAAAAATCTTCCAAGAAATTGGTCGACAAGTGCCTACATCTACCTCCACCTCGGCCGAGAAGTCGGCCAGAAAATCCGCCACTGCTTGCGCCTTGATTGTTACGCTCGGAGAGTAAGAGATGTCGAACTCGCTTAGATCCACCGCCCACTTGGCCAACCTGCCAGAATGTTCCAGCCCATCCAAGATACTCCTTAGGGGATGATCGGAGACCATCTTGATGGAATGAGCCTGAAAATATGGACGGAGCCGCCGAGCCGAAACCACCAAAGCAAAAACTAGCTTCTCAAAGATAGGATACCTCGTCTCTGCTTGCCGCAATACCCAGCTCACATAGTAGATGGGGAGATGCCTCCTTCCTTCTTCTCGAACCAACACTGAACTAACCGCCTCGGCCCTGTTGAAGTATGAGACCGATCGGTCTGGCGGTCTGAGCATGACGGGTTGCAGACCGCGCGGTCTGGCGGTTACCTCAGCGGGTTGATTGCTTTGTGTTGCTGTCTACGGTCCAGGCGGTCTAGCGGTCTCACAAGTCTGCCACTCTCTCTGGCTGTTGCCGTGCGGTTAGCTCCTCTATCTAACCGCGCGGCTTGTTCGGTTTGTGTCTGTATAGTCCGCATGTAATTTTTTAGTCCCACATCTCTTATTTGTATTCTCTCTTCTCTCCTCCATTCTATATAAGGGAGGCCATACTTTTGTAATAGATACCTTTTTCTGATAATAAAATTTCAGTTATACCCGTCCGGCTTGTTTCTAGTTCGTTTACTTACATGGTATCAGAGCCATCGATCATTGGCTCCTGATTCTGTCCGCCCTGTTCGCGCGGCTTTCTTCCTCTTCTCGCGGCCTGTTTCCGCGGCTTGTTTCTTCAGCTTGTTTTCTCGCGACCTGTTTCTCGCGACCTGTTTCCTTCGCCTGCTTGTGCCCTGTTCGCGCGGCTTCTTTCCTTCCTTGTCGTTGCCCTCTGTGTGCGCGGCCTGCCTCTTCTTCGCGCGGCCTGTTTCTATTGCTTGCTTCTTTCTTGCGACCTGTTCTTGTCGCCGCTCCCTCCTTCTCTTCTCTAGTCGCCGCGACCTGTCTCCGCGGCCTCTTTTGCCTTGTTTGCCTTTTTCCTCCTTATATCCTCCTCTTCTGTTCGCGCGGTCTGTCTGCTAGCCGCCTGACTTCTCTCCCTCTGTTTGGTTCTGCGGCTTGGTCGTGGCTTCTCTAGCCGCTGGTGTCTGCCATCGTGACCGCTGCAGATCTTTTTCTTCCTATCCGCGTGATTTCTCTCTGTTCGCGCGCGTTCTTCCTTGTTTAGGCGGCCTCTCTGCCCTTCTTCCTTCGCCGCTCTCTCTTGTCCCTGCGACCTGTCACTAAGTCGCAGCGGCTTGTTTTTCTCTGTGCGGCTCTTCCCTTAGCCGCTCCTGCTTGTTAGTCGCTGCGACCTCCTTTTGATTCGCGCGGCTTGTGCTTCCCTCTTCTTCCTCTTTACCTTGTTCTACAATTTGGTCGTGGCCCTTCTTGCCGCTGGTGTGCTGACACCGTGACCGTTGCAGCTTCTTCTCTCTGCCCGCCGCGGTTTGCTTTTTTGTTCGCGCGGTCTTCTCGCTCTCTCTATCCGCGCGGCTTCTCTTCTTCTTGCGCGGTTTCCTGTGTTTCTCTATGGACAATTCCGATATCTCTACCTCCACCCTCTCTCGGCCAATTGCCTCTGTTGCCACCACTTCTGGTATTGCCCATGTCGTTACCCAAGGAAAGTGGCTGATTGACTCTGGTGCTACAAATCACATGACTGGCAACCCTCAATGCTTCTCTCTCCTAGAAACGCATGCTCGGTTGCCCCCTGTTCTTGTTGCGGATGGTTCACCTTCCCCGGTTCATGGGACGGGCGTGGTTCAAGTCACCCCATCGCTTAGCTTGTCGGACACCCTCTACGTCCCAAAGTTCCCTTGCAACTTAATATCTGTCACTACTTTATGCAAGCAACTTCAGTGCTCTGTCTTATTTACTCCAACTTCTTGTTCTTTTCAGGACCCGAGGACCCAACGGACGATTGCTACTGGGACTGAGAACGGCGGCCTCTACTTCCTCGACAACGTTTCCGCCCTATCCGCTTTCTCCTCCTCTTCTACAGATCTGCTTCAATGGCATCTTCGCCTTGGGCATCCTCCTCCTCGGATTCTTCGTCAACTTCTTCCCCACCTACCTCCGACTAGTCCTCCCCTCAACTGTGAGGCATGTCAGCTTGGCAAACATCACCGCTCCTCTTTCCCGCCAAAGCATGACCGTAGCTTTTCTCGCCCGTTTGATCTTATTCATTCTGATATCTGGGGTCCTGCTCCTACTCTCACCGTTGGTCGGGGTAGCTCTTACTTTGTAACCTTCATTGATGATTTCTCTAGATGTACCTGGGTATATCTTTTAAAAGATCGCTCTGAACTCTTTTCTGTTTGACAAACCTTTTATAATATGATTCACACTCAGTTTGATATTTCTATCAAAGTCTTACGCTCTGATAATGCTAAGGAATATCTTAATCATGAGTTTTCCTCCTTTTGTTTGCATCATGGTCTTATCCATCAGACCACCTGTGTTTACACCTCTCAACAGAATGGGGTTGCGGAGCGTAAAAACCGTCACCTCCTCGATGTCGCTCGCTCTCTCCTGATGCAGATGCAGGTGCCTCGCTCCTATTGGGGATATGCTGTTCGCCTTGCATGCTATCTCATCAATCGCATTCCCTCTACGGTTCTCCATGGACGGACCCCTTTCTCTCTTCTCTACCCGGGCAAGGAACCCTTTCCTCTCCCTCTCCGTATCTTTGGGTGTACGGGCTTTGTGCATGCTCCGTCTGCTACCCGTGATAAGCTTTCCCCCCGTTCCACCAAGTGTGTCTTTTTGGGTTACTCGACCACTCAAAAAGGCTATTGTTGCTTCGACCCCGTTCTGCGTAAGCAGTTTGTCTCCACGGACGCGACCTTCTTTGAAAATGCGTCCTACTTCTCTCCTCAATCTCCTCATGATTCTGACTCTCCTCCGCTTCACTCTGTTCCTTCCACACATATCGACGTCTCTACTCCTATCTCATCTCCTCCTCCGTCTCCTCCTCTTTCCGTTATACCCCCTCCTCCCCCTGCTTCTCCGCAGCCGTCTCTCTCCAGTCCCGGGCCAGCCTTCTCCGCCACGGACGCTCCGGTCACTGAGGCACGAGATGACTTGGATCTTCCCATTGCTCTTCGCAAAGGGGTGCGAGCGTGTACTCAACACCCGCTTGCGGCCGTTGTCTCCTATGATCAACTCACTCCTTCTCACAGGTGTTTTGCTCTGGCTATCTCAGCTACCACCACTCCTCGCACCTACCAGGAGGCCCTTTCTATTCCTCATTGGAAATCTGCCATGGATGAGGAAATCTCCGCTCTTACTGAACGGGGTACCTGGACTCTTGTTCCTCCTCCGGTGGGTACTGATGTGGTCGGCTGTCGCTGGGTGTTTGTTGTGAAGTTTCGCCCAGATGGCACTGTGGATCGCTATAAGGCCCGGCTAGTGGCCAAAGGCTTTACTCAGACATATGGGGTTGACTACTTTGATACTTTCTCTCCAGTTGCTCGCCTCAGCACCATCCGAGTTCTTCTCTCGGTGGCGGTCAACCGGGATTGGGCTATTTCGCAGCTTGATGTTAAGAATGCCTTTCTCTATGGGGATCTTCAAGAAGATGTCTACATGTAGCAACCTCCTGGGTATGTTGCTCAGGGGGAGACTCGTGTATGCCAGTTGAAGAAGGCCATCTATGGCCTAAAACAGAGCCCTCGGGCATGGTTCGACAAGTTCAGTGGTATTGTGGCTGCCATCGGCTTTGCTAGAAGCTTGGCTGATCACTCATTGTTTGTTCGCAAAACCGCATCGGGACTGGTGGTTTTGGCAGTGTATGTGGATGATATTCTTCTTACCGGTGATGATCAGTCTGGGGTGGACTTGACAAAGAAACACCTTCGTCAACACCTGGTCACAAAGGATATGGGCTCCCCGAAGTACTTTTTGGGGATAGAAATATCTCGGAAGCCCGACTCGTTGGTTCTCTCCCAACGGAATTATGCTCTTGATCTTCTACGAGAGGCCGGATTGACTGGTGCCAAACCAGCCCGGTATCCCATGGCTACTGGAGAAGACAAAACTTGGGCAGATGACTCGCCTCTTCTTTCTGATGCCACGAGGTACAGACGTCTGGTAGGCAAACTTATTTATCTCACGGTGACCAGACTCGACATTGCCTATGCTGTAGGCAAGGTTAGTCAGTTCATGCAAGAGCCTAGGGAATGTCATCTTCAGTCTGCCTTAAAAATATTAGAGTATGTCAAAGCAGCACCAGGAAAAGGGCTTCTCTTTCAGAATAATGGTCATCTAAAGGTTGAAGCCTACTCAGATTCAAGCTATGCGGATGATAAAGGTGACCGTAAATCTACCTCTGGCTACTACACATTTGTTGGAGGAAATCTTGTGAGCTGGAAGAGCAAGAAACAGTCTGTTGTCTCCAAGTCCAGTGCAGAAGCCGAATATCGGAGTATGGCGTCAACCACGTGTGAGTTAAAATGGTTGCGTGCTCTCATGCTTGACCTAGGAGAGGTCTACGACTATCCTCTTCCTATGTTCTGTGACAACAAGGCCGCTATATACATATCCAAAAATCCGGTCTTTCATGAGAGAACGAAACATATAGAAGTCGACTGCCATTTCATCAGGGAAGAGGTCTTGAAGAAACAGATTTGCACACCGTTCGTCACCTCCGACAAAGAGTTGGCGGATATCTTCACTAAGCCGATTTCTACTTCCTTCTTCCACATTTGTGACAAGCTGGGCATGATTGATATCTATGCTCCAGCTTGAGGGGGAGTGTTGAAGTATGAGACCGATCGGTCTGGCGGTCTGAGCATGGCGGGTTGCAGACCGCGCGATCTGGCGGTTACCTCAGCGGGTTGATTGCTTTGTGTTGCTGTCTACGGTCCAGGCGGTCTAGCGGTCTCACAAGTCGGTCACTCTTTCTGGCTATTGCCGTGCGGTTAGCTCCTCTATCTAACCGCACAGCTTGTTCGGTTTGTGTCTGTATAGTCCGCATGTAATTTTTTAGTCCCACATCTCTTATTTGTATTCTCTCTTCTCTCCTCCATTCTATATAAGGGAGGCCATACCTTTGTAATAGATACCTTTTTCTAATAATAAAATTTCAGTTATACCCGTCCGGCTTGTTTCTAGTTCGTTTACTTACAGGCCCCTAATCCCAGATAGAGTAAAAGTTCCTCGCCGCCCTGTGGACCTTGGAGGAGAGGAGCTCGGGTCAGCTGCTGCTTAAGCTTTTTGAAAGCCTCCTCGCACTCCGTGGTCCATTCGAATTTCTGATTACCCCGAAGGGCCTTGAAGAACGGGGAACACTTCTCTCCGTCCTTGGAGAGAAAACGACTAAGGCCTGCCAGCCTTCCGGTTAGCCTCTGGACTTCCTTGGAGTCTCTCGGGGAGGCCATCTCCATGATGGCTTTTACCTTGTCGGGGTTAGGCTCCACTCCCCGGGGAGTAAGGAGGTGACCTAAGAACTTACCCCTTACCGCGCCGAAAATGCACTTGGTCGGATTGAGCCACATCTTATACCTCCTCAGGGTGGCAAAGGTCTCCGCCAGATCAACTATGTGTTCCGCGACACTCTTACTCTTGACGATAAGATCGTCCACATAGACCTCCAAATTCCGCCCTTTTTGCTCTTTGAAGACCTGGTCCATCATTCTTTGATACGTCGCGCTGGCGTTTTTGAGCCCGAAGGGCATCATATTGTAGCTATAACAGCCATCGCTGGTGATGAAGGAAACATCGCGGCAATCGGGGGGATGCATCCGGATCTGGTGATATCCTGAAAAAGCATCAAGGAAACTCATCACGGGAAATCCGACGGCGGAATCAACCAGCGCGTCGATTTGAGGCAAGGGGTAACAATCCTTCGGGCAAGCTTTATTCAACATAGAAAAATCAATACATAGCCTCCAGCCCCCTCAAGATTTCTTCACCATTATAACATTGCAGACCCAGCCTGGATACTGTATCTCCGAGACAAACCCCGCCTCTAGCAGCTTCTTCACTTCCTCCCGGATCGGCCCAGCCAGCGCGGTGGCGCTCTTCCTCTGCTTTTGACGAACCGGAGCTACCACGGGATCCAGGTTGAGGTGATGACAGACAACATCAGCGTCAATCCCCGACATCTCGGCGGCACTCCACGCGAAGATGTCAGCATTCTCCTGCAGGCAAGCAGCTATCTCCACCTTCCCTTCCAGGGGCAAGGCTCCTCCGACCTTCAACAGCTCATGCTCTCCTCTTGGAGAGATCACCTCCACTTCCTCCAGCTACTCGGCAGCTTGCAGGCCCTCCTCCTTCTCCATCATACTCTCCAACCTTTCCGCGTCACACATCCAGCTGATGGTGTTAATAGCGTTCAGGTAACACTCCCTGGAGGCCTTCAGATCTCCCCTGATCCGGACTTGGACATCATCTCGGCAGTACTTCAGGCACTGGTGGTACGACGACGGGACGGCCTTGAAATAGTTGATAAGGGGCCGCCCGAAGATGGCATTATAACCGCTGGGTGCGTCGAAGATGACGAATCAGCGTCAGATTGAAGTGCCCCCGAGAGTGACCAGCAGCTCCACTCCCCCTTCCACCTCTTTCTTCTCTCCCGAGAAGCCAAAGAGAGGTCCATCCGCAGCTTGTACCCTGGACGCTTCCACCTGAAGCCCTACGAAGGTTCTCTTGAAGATGATAATCACGGAGCTCCCGTTATCCGCGAGGATCCGGTCGACGGTGAAGTCTTCGATTGTAGCTTGTATTATCAGTGCGTCGTGGAAGGGATTCTCATTCCACAGCATATCCTCCTCCGAGAAGGTTATCTCGTTCAGCAGCAGAGGAGTCTGCGACGTCGAGGCGACGCTCCTCTTGTAGATCTGGTGGAGACTGCCCTTGCGGGAAGCTCCAAGCCCGGCACCTCCATTGATCACCCCGACATGTCCTCCTCCCGGACTAGGAATAACATTCCCTCGACCTCCCTGGTCAATCCTGTCCACATTCCTCCTCCTCTGCGGAGCTTGGAATGCTACTTGCCCGACCGGGGCCTCCTTCCTCGGCTGCTCTCTCTCTGCCTCCGTTGCTTCCAGCCTCCTCCTTGTCTCCCAAAACTCTGGGCAAGCCAAGGTCCCATGCCCCTCTACTCGATGGATATTGCAGTAAAGGGGGATTGCCGCCTCCTGCTGCCTCTCCTGACGCTCCTCCTTTCGCCGACGCTTGTTTGCCTATCGCCCGACAGCCATCATATCCCTTCTTCCTCCTCCCTGCTCACCCGGGTTGTTATCCCTCCTCTCCTGCCGGATCGGTCGCCTCCACTGAGGACGATCCCTATGATATTGGATTCTTCTTTCTTCCCTTCTTCCTTCTGGAGCCTCGACGGGCCTCCTTTCTTCCTGCCTTCGAGGCCTCTCCTGCCTCCTCTCCTCCACCCTCCTAGGCTATTCTCTTCTCTTCCTTTGTTCTTTCCCCTTTGGCTCCTCCCGCCTTCTATCATCGCGCTTCTCTGGCCGCCTCTCCTTTTCCCGCAGTCTTCCCCTATTCTCCCCCAACGGATTATCCCCATCCAGCCTTGCCAAGAACTCCTTGTTCCTCTCCTCCCCTTTTATAAAGACGTTCGCCCTCTCCACCATCTCCTCGAACGATTTGGGCGGCATATGCCCCAACTCCATGTTGAACAACCCCTGCTTTAGGCCGAACTTGAGGGCTACCATCAAGGTGAACCCATTTACCTCCTCCACCTCCAAGACCTCCTCCTGGAACCTGTCGATGTAGTGACCCAAACTCTCGTGCTGCCCCTGCATGATTTTGAAAAGGGCCGTCGCTTCCTTCTTCCGCTTCTTGGATGTCGCGAACCTCGCCACGAGGCCCCGACGAAGGTCGGAGAAGCAGTAGATGGAACCTGCTGGCAGTTGGTGGAACCAGTCTCTCGCACTACCCTTGAAGGTGATGGAGAAGAACCGACACTTGAAGGCGTCGGACATGTTGCATATTGAGACCACGTCCTCAAACCACTGAAGATGCCTTACCGGGTCATCTCTGCCGGAGTAGTAGGTGAGGGCGGGCTCTCGAAAATTGTCGGGGACGGGGGCCGCGAGGATCTCGTCGCAGAAGGGGGTCCTCCCTTCTGGCGGCAGCGAGTATCCTCCTCGCTTGAGTAATCATACTCACTCCATCGGAGAGTATTCCCATACCTCGCCGAGAGTTCAGGATCTCGGAATCGGATGCCCTGGCTGCTCGCAGGGTGCTGACGCGGCGGCATCGGTCGTTCCTCTCTTGCCCAAGCGGTCTCCTTTCCTGCTCACCGGGTCGGGATTTCCTCGCCCGGTGGGGTCAGGCGACAGGGAGAAGTCGTCGTGACCTCGGGGGGGGGGGGGGGGTTGGCGAACCTGATGAGTATCGCCATTTCCATCCTCTTCGCGAACTCTTCAAAAGATGTTACCATCACAAACCCACCACCTCGCTCCGAGGTGCCAACTCCCGCCGGGTTGTCCGCCAACTCGCCCTGATCGCCGCCATTGACCATCTTTCTCAACCACGAAACTTTCCTCCTTGGCTGCTATCCACGCTCACCGCACCAAGTGTTAACGCCAGGAAAATCCCGACCTCAGAATCGGACTAGGCGGCCTAAGGATACTGGTCAAGTAGAGAAGTCAGATGGTCTACGGAGACTAGAACAGAGATGAGCTTCGGGAACAAGACCCCAGGCTGCTGCGGCAGGAAGGTCCCACCACATACCCGGCTGCTTAGAAGAAGTAGCTCCTTCACAACTAGGATGGCCGAGCTAGGTATGAGGGGAAGGAGCGAGCTGGGGTTCGCGAGTATCTATCCGAGATTTTCCGGTCCTCTCCCTCGTATCCCTGGGGTCCTATTTATAGGGAAATCCAAAAGAAAGGGGGGTCATACTTATACCCCCAACCAGGCGACTTCCTGGGGGAACTCGCACGGGATGGGTGAGTATATCGCCTAGTCGCCTACCGGGCGAGTATGCGTGGGGAGCTCGCCATGCTCGCCCAGGTCTCCTGCTGGCTCACGTCTTGATCTTGACTCCTGTCTTGACTGGTTGACTTTGACTCTTGATGAGCTGGCTGCGGTAGGGCCCCTTCCTCGTCGAATATGGGTTGTACACGACTCTTGGTAGAAGGTCCGGCGAAATCATAAGTAAATTGTACTTTTCATTAGCCTTGTCTCTAGCTCTATAGAGATTCTTTGTATTCACATTTAGCGCGTTTGAAATATATTATTATTGTTTTTGTTGGTATACGTTTCAGAGTGTTTAAGTTTGCTTATGAAACTTAGTATTTATTTCTTAATTACATTGTTTTATTCACCAAGTAAATTTGTTTACTTTAAGAAAAATTAATTAACCCCTATTCACCCCCCCCCCCCCCCCGCGCTAAGGGTTACTATTTCAAGCACAGGTCCTGCTCTGACAAGCAGTTATTTGTTAGGCTGAGCCTTAATTAGTGATAACATGAGTTGACTTGCTCCTCTAGGGTTAGCCCCAAATAACGTGCTTCATTGCTCCTTATTGAAAGTTAAGTCGAATGCCGCCCGCCCGAATTATCTAAAGCATAGTAGGGTAAGCCGTCGTAGACCCGATGCGTGCCAACATAATTGATCAAAAACGATTGCTTGTAAATTTCTTGCAGTAAAATAGTGACGAGTCAGTCACTTCCGCAAACCGTTCGTACCAGTACGAGAAGTTTGATGACTCAAGGATACATGGAGATGGGTAGCACGGGTGATCGGCCGTTATATCTTTCCCTGTTGGGTTTCCTCCGCTAGTCAGCCAAAATGTAGTATCACCGGATTTTGCTCACATTCAAGAGTACAAATGGTTATATGTTGTGGCAGGGGTAACACAGTACGATCACCCTCGGAAGTGGAAGGACTGACCACTGTCACCGACGACCACATCGGCGAGGCCCGTGGGGATTACTACCCTGCTTGAAGAAAAGTGGTTCATGTTATGTCGACATAGGGGGGGGTGCGGCATGAACGCATGCAGTGTGTTGGTGGGTTTGAATACCTACAATGTGATATAAGTTGTGAATACCTGTTGTGTTGATATCTAATGGAGTGTTTATTATAATTAACATATAATGTTAATGTTATCCCAGTTATACAATGATGCACTTTCATTCGATAGTTGTTCCTAGCTTACATATGAAATGTTGTATTAACCCTATCAGGTTTTAACTATTTACTTTTGTTAAGTGCGTGAGCTCGTCCCCAGGATATGAATCCGGGGAGGAGATGTGTTTTTACTTAGCTCTATGACTAACGATTATTTTAATAACCATTCACAGAAGACAGAGCACCATGATGTCCAGCTGCCACGGGACGATACGCTAGCTGATAAGACTACCCGGGTAGAGGCACCTCCATCGTCTCCTGACTTTCGAGATGTGAGTTACTAGTGTGTAAGCTTGCAAGAGAGAAAAAGTGTTAGTAGTAGTAGTCTTTTGAAGCCTATATGCTCGATGTATAAACAGTGGCTATGACCTTTGCTTTCTTTGATATATATATATACACACATGTATATTATGATATATATTTTTATTGGCTTTCTGTTATTGTTTCCACAAATCTATGATGTGATGTGAATGTTATGATTTCAGTCATGCAAGATGACCAACTAGTGCTTAATAGAGTGAGTTGTTGCCTCTTGGGAAGCACTGAGTGGAATTCTTGGGAAGTAAGGCATGTATCTGACTCGACCTGAGCAAAGGTTGGGGGAGAAGGTCTTACAAGTGAGGGTGTCAGCGAGATCGTTGGGATATCGCTGGTGCCAGAACAATGGGATTGTGAGAAACTGATGTTGAAGGGGCACTAGAACTTCAGGCTTGGCGAGAAATAGCGTGACGGTGTCGACGATCCCCAATTGTTTTGGGACTAGGGAACTAACAAGGCTTCCACCTCTAAACTCCTTCCATCCTGACAAGATCAGGAAACCACCAACGACCAAGCATATGCCTTCGCCTTCGGGCTCTACGGGCGAGAGAACGATGCGATTTATGATGATGTGACCCACATGCACTCGCGCATGAGAGCACACGAGCCCAGTTTCGTGCTCTTGGGCTCACTCACATGACGACACACTGCAACATTCACCTGGCGCGGACCTTACAAAAGTCGACGAGTCATGTGGTCTAGCGTCGAAAGAGGTAATAGTCCTAAAGCAAAGGTTGGAGACCTCTGAAAGGGGATTATCGTCGGCCACTCAGACGGAGTGGTAAGTGTTAATTCACCCACGTTCCCACGCAATCATGTTTATCTTGTATTAATCTTTGTCTCCTTATTTTTCTCACAGGATGCCACGACCGCTGAGTGATTACACGTGCGGATCACCACTCTAGAGAAGGAGAACAAGAGGATATATTCCCAAAACAAACAACTGCTTGAGGTCGTCCTATCACCGGTTCCCGGTAGGAGGTGTAAGCTTCAACAATACTCCAACCACTTGATTGTGGAAATGATGCAGCAGAACGCCATCAAGGCGGCATAGCACACGCTTCGAATGATGTACAGGTCCGACCTCATGAAGAGTAGCAGTGAGAGGGTCTCGGTAAGAGACCTGGTACTGAGCTATTTCTCCCCATTAAGGAATCTGAGGATGACACCGACTCGGTCCTTCGTGAGAGAGAGAAGTCCAGGGGGGTCTGCATGAAGCGTTAACCGGTATCTTTCTTCAGCTTTGTTCTTGACTTTGAATTTTACTCTTTATGTATTTTTTGGGTGAGACTCTCATTTTGTATAACTTTTTTCTGTGAATGTTTGACTCGGATGTGTTCGTCGAAATAAATGGTCTTTCAACGCATAAATTCTTCTTACCATATGGTGGTTAGATTGTGGAGCTCTTCCATTAGGTCCGACAAGAGATTTTGTTCCTTTTCATTTTCCACCAGTCATTCCTCATCACCTTCTCCTACGACGACCACTCGCGGGGACTTCACTTCGAACTCTACTAGTAATAAAACTTCAAAACCATGAGAAAGTTTGAAGGGAGTTTCTCCTGTTGCTGTGTTAGGTGTAGTTATTAAGGCCCAAAGGACAAAAGGGAGTTTCTCCACCTAGTTACCCCTCAGATTCTCAACCTTCTTTTTCAGCAAATTTACGATTATCTTGTTCGCCGCCACCACCTGCCCACTGCTCCTAGCGCGGTGGACCAATGCGAAATAGAGATCTATACCCAGCTGGCCGTAGAAGCTGGCAAACTCCTCGTTAGCAAACTGCGGCCCATTGTCCGTGATTATGGCTAGAGGTAGCCCATGTCGTCAGACTATCTCCCACCATACAAAATTCTTGATGAATTAAGAGGTTACCTTAGCTAGTGCCTTTACCTTCAGCCATTTTGAGAAGTAAACGATCATGACTAGCAGGAACTTTCTTTGACCGCTAACCTGGGGGGAAAGGACCCACCATATCCATTCCCTATATGCAAAGGGCTATGGGGCCGTGATGGATCCATTCCCGCCCAGCAAAATCTTACTCGATCCCCTCGACTACTCCCTCCTTCCTAGGTTGCTGGCCTTAGGAGTTCTTGCCTAAATGATGGGATGCAACCACCAGAACGATAGGCGTCAACCACTCTCCCCTCGCAATGAATGTGTGATGCAGGGTCTGTAAGACCTCCCTCTTGGAATCTTCAAACATACCAACCTTAGCCCCTCCTGCCAGTAGAGGCGGGTTACCTGGGTTATTTCCTTCTCCTTCACCTCCAGCCATGAGGATTATCTCAAGATTTTCTTGTGCAGGCTACTGTCTACGCTCACCATACCAAAAATGTTGAAACCAGAACTCGGTCTTAAGAAGAGTTCGGACTCTAAGGGGGTAGTCCACACCTACTTCTCTCGAGCAAGAGCTCTTGATCGACGACTTGGAAATATAAATATACCCTCAGCTTGTAGCGAGGATGTCCCGCTACACACCTGGAAGATCGAAGAAAGCTTTCCCTCCCAAGCCAATGCTAAACTGGGCACCTTGGAGGGCACAAGAAGCCAACAAAAGCTGACCAGGGGTGGAAGAAACCAAAGAAAACAGATTCCCTCCAAAGGTGCCCTTAAGAGTCTATTTATAGTTTTTCAAGTCTAGCTTGCACATAAAGGAATCCCGCCTTTTGTTTCTGCTATATATAGCACAAAGTGGTCTGCCAATAATGAAACTCCACTGTTGGAGAGGCTATTAGCAAGCCATATGTGGGTTCTTCTAGAGGGAAACTACTAAGCGAGCTGACCTCTTGCCTGAGGTGACGAGTGCTTGATGAGGCTCACACTCGCCACCAGTCCCTCCCTCGAAGCGAGTGTGGGTAAAAACACCCCACTCGACACCTGCTTGCTCTCGACATACACTACACGCGAGCTGGGGCGAGATCAATCCACTCACCCACTAAGCTCGCCTTGACCTGAACGACCCTTCCTGGCCTTGACCCCATCTGAGGGACCCACTTGCCAAATACGGGGTTGTACACCCGCTGTGTTAGCTAACTACGTATCAACTAATTAATTGTTATTGTTATTGGTTCATTTTCGAGGGCAAGCTCAGAGCAACAAGTGCTTTATACCCCTCAAGTGTTCTTTAATGTTGCTTGCGGACGAGAACCCTGTGGATGCCCCATGACTGAGTGGTGCCCTTAACCTCTGACAACGGACCCCATGAAAGTGAGTAGTGGACGGATTCTTAGAAGGACTAGTCCCTCTAGATTCTAACGATAAGTGTTGAATTTATTGAAGTGGGAGTGGAGGTTGTGTGACCTGATTGGGCAGGCCGCGCAAGCCCCAAAGATCGTCGTCGGTCAGGCGGTTAACTTCCGACTAAGGCTCTCTCTCGCGCGGTCTAGTTCAGCAAAGCACCCTGAGTAATAAACAAGCTGTTAGAATTGTTTGGCCGCGGCTGTGGCGGGCTGGTTGGTGAGATCACACAGTCCGCTTGTCGCCTTCAGTTTCGGGCGCAAGAAGGCTAGCAGTGTGACAGACTCTTCTAGAGTTCGCCGAGTTCGGCTTGGTTCTAGAGACCGTGGTGTCTGATGTTATGGAGGGTTGTCCGACAAGGTGTTGTGCTCGCGGATTGCGAAGTCTGCCCTTATTGTGTTTGTGTTGGGTTCAGTCAGAGTTTGCTAAAGGTTTTGGGACTTGGTCACGGTGTTGTGTCAAGTCTGGATAGATTGCCTTATTCGTCGAGACCGTTTGTCATGCATGACCTGGATGCGGAGCTCCCGATGATCTTACAGATTGTCTTGCATAATCTGTTTGTGTCCGCACTCTTGTGCGGTCTAGTGCGACTAGTCATACGTTAATGGGTTGTTATCCTATCAGATGGGCGGTGACCACACTCCTATCTGCACCTATAAATAGGAGCCCTGACCTCGTCATAAATAACATGAACAGTAAGCTTTTGAGCTCTGTTTAAACCTTGCGGTCTGGATTTTCTATCTGCGTGACTTAGAAAAGGTTAGTCAGTTTTGTTATATTGTATATTGTGCGACTAGTGCTAGGAAACCAGAGACTTGGTTCTGACAGTAGTCAGAGATCAATGCGACTTAGCGAATAACAATAAGCAGTTTGCAATATGTTGTGGTTTGCGGCCAAGAGGTTTTCTCTTTGACAAGTTTTCCCAGTTCAATAAGTCAGTCCGCCTCTGGCAGTTTGACTATTCAGTTCGGCAGCAGCTCTGTTCGCAGTTCTTATAGCTAGGAGACCATGCGGTCAGGCGGGTTGTGGACAACTTTCTTCAATATTTAGTAACAGGCAATTCGCTTGGTTAAGTCGCGGTTTGTCGACTTGGCAGTTTCAGCGGACAACTTTGTGGGTAGGCGATTTGGGCGGCTTCTGGTGTCAGTTTGCCCGGTTTCATCTTGCTTTGTAATTTTGTGTTAATCCCAACGTGTGTATTGCAAATCATGTCTCGCAATGCGTACCTCGTACTGTAAAGAAGATTTTTTAGTACAAGATTTTCTTGCTCTTCTGATTGCTTCTGGTTGATTTGAACTTGATTTGGTTAAGTGTTCCTGCAACTTGGTTCTTATTTTCTTCTTATCATAAATTTTTACGTGGTATAATAGGGACAGAGATTTGAGCAGTAACCAACCATATAACTTGCTTTTGCTTTTGGTAGTCAAGTGAACCAGAGTTATTGCAATGGAAGGTGGATATGCAAGAGGTCTTGGAATTGAACTCTTGATGTAGACAAACTTTAAAAAGTGATCATGTATGAAGAGTTATCTTCTGGGTGAGGATCTTTGGGAGGTCATCGGTGGAGATGACATGCAAGAGGTGATAGCTACGGCTGGGAATGCTGAAATGGTGAGAGTTTGTAGGAGAATAAATGATAAGACAGAGTTCACTCTAAAGCGGTGATCTCATCAGATCTTTTTGACTACATCATTGGATGTCGGTCGGCTGCTGAGATTTGGACTTTCCTTGATGGGTTGTTAAACAAGAAGAATGTAGTGCAACTAAAGTTCTTGAAGAATGAGTTGGCGAAAGCCACTCAGGGAGAATGAGTTGGTGGATACCCGAGTTTCGGCTAAGGTGTTCTCTTTTGCAGTCTGGTTTAGCAAAGTACCCAGGGTAGTAACCAGGCGGTTAGACTCTTCTAGCCGCAGTTGTGGCGGGCTGGCTAGTGAGATCGCACAGTCCATTTGTCACCTTAAGGTAAGAGTTCGCAAGAAGACTAACAGTGTGGCGAACTCTTCTGGAGTTCGCCGAGTTAGACTTGGTTCGGCAAGGTGTTGTGCTCGCAAATTGCGAAGTATGCCCTTGATGTGTTTGCGTCGGGTTCAACCAAAGTCAGCTGAAGGTTTTGGGACTTCGTCACGCTGTTGTGTCAAGTCCAGATAGATTGCCTTATTCGCCGAAACCGCTTGTCATGGGCGATCGGGATGCGGAGCTCGCAGCGATCTTACAAATTGTCTTGCATAATCTGGTTGTGTTTGCACTCTTGTGCGGTTTGGTGCAGCTAGTTGCACGTTGATGGGCGGTGAACACACTCATATCTGCATCTATAAATAGGAGCCCGAGCTCGCCATAAATAATGTGAATAGTAAGCTTTTGAGCTCGGGTTAAAACTTGTTGTTTGGATTTTCTATCTGCATGACTTAGAGATGGTTAACCGATTTTGCTGTATTGCAGATTGTGCGGCTTGCGCTAGCCAACTAGGAACTTGGTTCTGACAGCAGTCAGGGATCAGTGCGGCTTAACAAATAACAATTAGCGGTTTGTAGCAGGTCGCAGTTTGTGACCAGGCGATTTTCTTTTTGTGAAGTTTTTCTCGTTCAATAAGTCAGTCCGCCTCTGGCGATTTGACGGTTCAGTTTGGCAGCAGCACTGTTTGCGGTTCTGGCGGCCAGGAGACCTTGCGGTCAGGCTGCTTGCGGGTTGTGGACAGCTTTCTTCAGTATTCAATAACGGGCAGTCCGCTCGATTAAGTCGCGGTTTATCAACTTGACGGTTTCAGCGGACAACTTTGCGGTTAGGAGGCTTGGGCGGCATTTAGTGTCAGTCCGCCCGTTTTCATCTTGCTTTATAATTTTGTGTTGATCCCATCATGTGCATTGCAAATCATGTCTCGCAATGTATACCTCACATTGTAAAAAAAATTCTTAGTACAAGATTTTCTTGCTCTTCTGAATCCTTCTGGTTGATTTGAATTTGGTTTGGTTGAGTGTTCCTGCGACCTGGTTCCTGTTTTTCGCTTATTAGAAATTCTTACAATAAGTGCCCGCTCGACAATTCACAGCACTTCGTCAGGGTTTGTCAGCAAGTGTCTACTCGACAGTTCGCAACACTTCGCCCGAGTTTGTGGGTAAGTGCCCGCTCGATAGTTTGAACCATTTTGCCAGGGTTTGTCGGCAAGTGCCCGCTCCATAGTTCGCAACACTTCACCAGGGTTTGTCGGCAAGTGCCCGCTCCACAGTTCGCAGCACTTCTCCAGGGTTTGTCAGCAAGTACCCGCTCGACAGTTCGCAACACTTCTCCAGAGTTTGTTGGCAAGTGCTAGCTCGACAGTTCGCATCACTTCGCTAAGTTTTACCATTGATGATTCACAACACTTTGTAGAAATTTTGTGTACAAGTACCCGCTTACTACGTGACGATTATTTGGCACGCGATCGCGTGGACATCCACTTGACTCTCTTATTCTACACGATGATTATTCAGCACGCGATTGCGGGTGGACGCACAGTGCGGCGACCGCCGGTCGCTGGGTGCAATGGCGGTTGGCTCCGTGGATTGCGCATGCGGATCACACGAGTGGTAGTTTTGATGGTTTTCTCCATAATCCCCACTAAGTTAGCCGGGATCATGAGAATTCTGACTATTTGCAGCCAATAATCCATAATAATTAAGGGAGACTCCATCAAAAATATAACTTTTCTCACCATCCGAACGTAGACATAGGCCCCGTTTGGCACAGTGGTAGCGATTGTGAATGCGGTGGTTATGAATCATTGTTCGTGAACGCCCAACCTCACCTAAAGAACTTCATCCTTTTTTATGTTCAAAATTAGTTTTCTTTTCTTGGTGATGTTCATAATCTATCACCCCGTTAGTTTCTTCATCACGGAGTTATTATTTCATTAATTCACAATTTTTATTTACTTATTTTCGGGTATGGGTTGCGAGTAAAGAAACTTGAATAAGAAATATTAAGGCTTCCTTTGTTTCGGCGTTTTCGCCGGGTGTTTGGAGCAAACGACGCCGGACAGCGGGTAAACAAACGGGGTGTCAGCGGCATTTGCTCTGTTTGCACCCGCCGTAAGGAGGAAAATCCTCTCAAACACTGCTTTTTCAACCCCTCCTCTCCCCCTCCGGTTCCAACTCTCCATTTTGAGCCGCCGGCTGCTCCCGACACCGCCTAATCAAATGAAGCCTACTTTTTTTTGAGGGGGGACCCAATTACCAAAAATTAGGTCACCATTCTATGAAGAAAAATCTTTTTTTTGTGCAACATTCATGATCTCAATTATATCCCTAATTTTTAAATTTAATGACTATATTTTTCTTTCTACTCATTTCAAATGATTTTGAATACTTTGATTTCTAGACAATTTTTTTTATTCTAGCTAACTCTTCCCAGCCAAATAATGATTCTCATGCCTATCAATTTAGATTTTACCCCCTCCCCTCCTCATTATAAAATTTTTAATTTCTTTAATTCATGCATTTTTGAATTTTTTTAAAAAATGAGCTTTTATATATCTTTATTATATAAATGAATATAGATATCTCAAAGTCACACCATAGATCTAATAACAGCCGTTCGATTCTGGAGTTCAGTTATGATAACAGCCATTCGATTGGATCACCCCCCAACGCTCTACCATTTGCACTTTTTCACCTGCTCCCATCTTTTCCACCGAAAGCAGCGGGCATCAGCTCTTTCACCCCTCCCATCGGCAACAGCGAGCTCTCCTCCCACGTCTCTCTCTTTCGCACCCGCTCCCATCTATTCTGCCGAAAGCAGCAGTAGTGATCACGTCTCCTCCCGTGCCTCCCGCACAGCCCAAAAGCAACAACAAACCTCCTCCTGCACGCCAGCAAACTCCTATCTTCCTCGACTTCCACCCGTAGAAGGCAACCACTCTCCGATTAAAACAACCCCTCCGCCCCCGCTACTCCCTGATTCATTTCCCCCTCCAGTAAACGCCTACGACATCACCGAACCTTCTTCCTGCAGACGCTGACAAATAGCGAAAGAGAGAGACATCAACGATCGACACCTCTGGTAAGATCCTATTCTCCAATCGACTTACCTCCCATCTTCAGAATATATTTTCCTCTGTTTCTTCACACAGACACCGGCTAGCAGTCGAAGGCAGCTCTCTTCTCCATCTTTCAGCAATCTTCTGTACGTTTCAGCAGTCTTCAATAATTTTTACTGTCAGCTCCCTGTTCTAAAGTACCAGGTGCCAATCTCTATTCCTTAATACCCTGTTCTAAAGTACCCTATCTTCGGCTTTTTATTTCTAATTACATGTTTGACAAATGTACCGTTCCGACGCCATCTCAGGCTCACAGTCGCTGTGCTCTTCCTCAGCAGGTATGTCATCTTCCATTTCTGCTTCATCTTGCAAACCTCCTTTAGTTTTGGCCTTCTTGAGTCTCCGTTTGGTACAAATTCGTCTTCTTGATTTCTTCTCAACGCCATCTTCTTCCCACGCTCTGCCTTCTTTGTTTCTCATTGTTCTTCCTTATATGTTGTTTACAAACTTTAAAAACTCTGTTTTATTGTTTTTTTAGATCTCAGCAACCTGCCATCCACTCCCGCTCACGTCGTCAAAGCCGGCAGCTGGCAGCCGCGCCTCTGCAAAAGCACACTTCTACCCAAAGGCCGCAGCTGAAGCTCTCTCCGCTTGGTATTTCTCCTTCCTTCTTCAGCTTTACTACTTCAACACCACCATGCTTCTCCAAATGGCCTTAAAATTTTCTTCTGATTTGTATTTTTCCGCTTGGTATTTTTCTGCATGTTCTTTGGATATTTTCCTGCTTCAGGATATTTTTTTACCCTGCTGTTCATTGTAGTAGTTGTTGCTGCTACGTCTATGACATTGTCATTGTTCCTCTTTTACCCGGCCTCTCTATGACATTTTGAAAAATCAAGAGAGGCCGGATAAAACATTAACAATGACAATGCGTAATTTATAAGCCTGTCTTCCTTGACCGGATCTAAAGCTTTCATGTCGATCATCATAAACTTTTTTCCCCTATTTGGTTGTACAGAAAAATAAACATACTTTAATTTATAAGAAAAATGCAAGTAATATAATAAAGGAAAAGAGAAATAAATAGCCTGTAAATTTTTATTTGGTCCCCTGACTGGAGTTCATAGTTCAATGTTTTCTCAGCATGGGATTGCTTCCGTATTGCCTATTATTGTTTGACTTTTCCTAAATAGTTAAATGTGATTCACCAGTTAGTATAGGTAATGAAATGCTTAGATAAGATATTCAATTTGATTATGAATGAGATGGTTGTGAGCCAACCATGAAGCAGATTATGAATGAGATGGTTGTGAGCCAATCATGGATTCAAAAGCTTCCATGTGATAAAATACATATGGTGAGCAGTGCCAGGTGCCCAGTAGCTGTTTTTACAAATTCGAACCTCTTTATCTCATTCTAAAGCTTCCATGTGAAAAATGTAAATATGATAAAATAAGTTCTTTATCGCATTCGAAGCTCTTTATCTCACTACAATTTATTAGCTTTTCATGATAGAACCATATGCTCGAGTGCTTATTTCTTTTCATCGTATATGACATACATATGGTGAGCAAATCACAGATATTAGATTTAGTACATAATATTTGATGTGAATGCTTTTATTTCATGTCTCCTCAAAAACTTCATAGTTGTTACCAAAAAATATGGTGATAGGTATTGAGGCCTTGAAATTTTCTTATGAGATGTATTTTTCTGCCTGCAATTTGTTTCTACTTCTTGAAATAGTTAAGCTCTTTTACATGTTCTTTGGGCCGCACTCGAAGAGAAAATGCACATATCACTACAATTTTCTTATGAGAAATAAACAAGGTATGTTATGTTTATGTTTAGGAAGACCTGAAATAAACAAGGATTGTGAGAGAAAACCGTGGCTCTCACTACAATTTTTTACCTTCTCATGATATAACTATGTGCTTAAGTGCTTATTTCTTTTCATCATATTTGACAAATATATATGGTGAGCAAATCATAGCTATTAGATTTCGTACACAATATTTGATGCCAGACCTTATAAGAAACTGCTTCAAATGCTATTAAAATTGAGAACCTTTAAAGTTTAATCTACGAAACTTTAAACCGTCGCCGCCCCCGAACATTGTTGCTACCCCTGACCATTATCGCCGCCCATGAACAATGTCGCCGCCATCGAACAATGTCGCCGCCCACGAACAATATCGCCGCCCACGACCAATGTCGCGACGCACGACAAATGTCGCACTCACGACCAATGTCGCAGTCCACGACGCATGTTGTCGCCCACGACCCATGTCTTTGCCAAGTGGGCGAAGCCCGCTTGGTTGCGGGCGAAGCCCGCAGCGACGCATCGAGAACGGGCGGAGCCCGTTCGAAGATGCTAGTATAATCAAAATTCATTAACTACAATAAAAAATGTGCTTGTCTGTCACCTGCAAACCCCCTAATTTCTAATAAATGAGACAAAATGACAAATCTAGTAATCTATTTTTAGAATGTTAATAATTATAATAGGCCATTGTTAACCACAACTCATTTTTGACTAATATATATCTATTTTTCTATGGTTAATCCCAACCCAACACCTCTTCTCCATCCTCCCACTGAAGCCGCCCACTGAAGCCGCCCACTTTCTTCCTCCCGTTCAAGCTATTGTATTCTGAATGCCAACTGACGACAACGCCTCCACAGAGGATTGTGTTATCTGGCATGTTGTACTTGTATTTCCCAATTTTCTTAGCTTTTCGATCCCCACATTTTAACGTTAAACTCTGACTTTCCGTTATTATTTCTCACAGGAAGCAACAACATCAAGCTGATCAACGACTAGATTTCTCTGGTTGTTGGAACTCTACTAGCATCGACTCCTCCCCCGTAGAGCTCGGTTAGAACTTTTCAAAATTGAACTGAATCTTCTTCATCATTATCGTCGAGAAGTCCTGCTTATCATGTGCCCATATGCTCAATATTGCAAGGTGGAAGAATGCTCTACAACAACGGAGCCCAGAATGCGTTCTTACTGCACTGGTGACCGAAAGAACAACAGCAGGCAGACTCTTTCAGCAGTGGTAGGATTCCTAAGGGTTGGGTCAGGAGGCGTTGGCGATGAGATACCGCAGGAAAGAGCGCCACTAGTTGAGAGATTAGGCCCAACTGGTGACCAGGATGGAGACACGCTTGGATGCGGAAGTTGAGCGAGGCAACAATGGGGTGCGGTCTTAAATTTTTTTTTATTGCGGGTAAATTTTCGGGTTGTGGATAATAATGGGGTTCAGATAACTAATTCTGGCTTGCCATTAACAATCGCCTTATAATATAAGGTGATTGTTATGGTCAAACCAATTTTCGATAGGTGCAAACCAATTTTATGTGGAAATCAAAAATTTATATGTGCAGACCAATTATTACGTGCAAACTAATATAAAATCTTTCTAAATTCTTTAGCAAAATTTGAACAATTAGTTTAGTATCAATATTATAAAATTTAATGTTTTGCAAATTTTTCTAAATCTTGTACCGCGCGGCCTTTAACAACATCAACACCAACACCAACAAACAACCCGCAGGAGCAAGCGGACTCCAACACCAGTCCGCCGAAGTGAGCGGACACTACATTAGTCCCCCACAAGGACGAACTTCACCAGACTGCATTAGACCGCGGATACAAGGCCTATCCGCCTGGAATTCGCCTGATCAAGAAGACAGAACACTGGCCAACTTGACTAGTCACCAGCTCCGTCCGCACAGACCGCGGATATTCATCCTATCCCCACGGCTACCTCCAAGAACACCAACAGGCCGCAACACCATACCGCAAAGGCCGTGCGGTCTGTCCGATCAACCCCCACTTTCACTTCAATAATTTCAACAATTCTCTCATCATTTTTGTATTTGTACAATTATAAACCACTGCTGGTAAGGGAATTCATGGTAAAGAATTGAGAGCTTAAAACAGAAATGAACAAATCCTTGCCTCTCTGAGATCATGAGAGGAGATGAGTTCATATCTGAGGAGGAACCTTCCCTCTCAGTGGAAATCTGACAAACTAATGAAAGACTTGGCAGTTCAACCATTCCTAGATAATTTCAAGCTTAGTTAAAGCATGGTAAAGAATATAATTTGGGAGTGAGAGAGAGATGGGGAGAAGTAGGGAAAATTAATTTTGACTCGCCCTTAGCTAGCTTAGAATTCAATCGCCATAGCAGAAATTAAAGCTCAAACAGAGAATGAACATCCAATATATAGCTGAAATCCACCAATCAAGCAATTGTCTTTTTAGTAAGTGGAGCATATTATATCTCCAAAATCCACCAATCAAGCAATTGTCATTTTTGATCTAAAATTTTTGTTTATATTTGTAATTATAAAATCTGATTCCTTCATTATATATATATATATATATATATATATACTTTTTTGTTATTTTTTTATGTGCATATAAATATGTCCATCTACTATTATTTCGACACTCGGTTTTTTCACCAGTATGAGAGAAAAAAATGTCGTTTCTACTGCCTCCGTCGTCGCCAATATCGGACTACTACGATTTATACCAACCGACGGATGTCTCCGACGGAAAAAGCCACGGCTTTTTCACGCATACGGTCGTGATCATCATCGCAATCACCGTCGCAATCACTGTTCTTGGAGTCATAGTTTGTGTCGCAAAAAAATGTCGTTTCTACCGCCGCCGCCGCCGCTGCAAGGGATGGAGATAGCACCCCCTGTTCAGAAGATTATCGATATATCAGGGGACAGATTGCCGATTTGCAGTATTCGTTGCAGTATCTGATAGGGTCAAGCCAAAATTAGCGTGCACGATACATTTATGAATGAGGAGATGGTTACAACATATAGATGGGGTTTGAAAATCATTTTTGGTTGCTAGAAATATTTTGAGATGTTTTTATTAATATTATTTATGAGAAATGTTATGCTTTCATGTATGTTGATAGGTTTCACCATCATTTATAGGAGAAAAAGACCCCCCCATGATCTCCTCCAACAATGGATCATGAGCGTGTCATCCCCATGAACTCTCATGATGAGAGAATCATGGGGGAGCGGGACCCACTCCCTCTCCCCATGGAAGGAAACCGCCTAGCCGCCACCACCTAGCCGGCCTAACCGCCTGGCCGCCTGACAAGACCGCCGCCTGGCCGCCTCGCCAGGCCGCTACCTAGCCGGCCTAACCGCCTGGCCGCATGGCCGCCTGACCAGACCGCCGCCAGGCCTCCTCGCCAGGCCGCTGCCTAGCCGGCCTAACCGCCTGGCCGCCTGGCCTCCCGGCCAGATCGCCGCCTGGCCGCCTCGCGAGGCCGCCGCCTAGCCGGCCTAGCCGCCGCCTATCCGCCACCGCCTAGCCGGCCTAACCGTCTGGTCGTCGTCCGATTAAGGGGGTAACCACCCACTATCCCACCACTTTAGTGGTGGGGCCCGCCATGATCCTCCCCTGGAGGCTATAAAAGGACCCTCAGGGGCTCCTCATTTCTCACTTTTCTCTTCTCCGGCTCTTCTCCTTCTTCCTCAGGTGAGAGCTCTCCAACATCCTCCACCAAGTCGGCATCCGCTCGCCGTAAACCACCGCCACCCACCAGCAGCCTCCAGCGACCACCAGCGGTTACCGGCGGCTATTGGCAACCCACTAACGCGCTGACAGCGAGGGGACACTCAAGATCCGAAGGAAGTTGAAGGAAGAAGACATCTGAAGCCAGCAAGCACGCGCCGCCCCAGGCACGCGCACCAGAAGCATCCCACGCGTTCTATCGTCTAAGTCGCTCCTGCAGTGCAGCCTGTTGCCTGCAGGAAGCTACGCTCTCTCTATCCCCCCCCCAAGTTGTAACGGGAGCGGCCTGTCTCCCCGATTCACTAAACATACTGTAACCCCCGGAAGCTAGTGGAATTTGACTGGCACAGATCCGGTCACGTGGGTTTTTACCCATTTAAGGGGTTTTTCCACGTCATCAAGACTTGTCTTCACTGTTTCATTTTCATCGACTGTGTGCGCGCTCGACTGCTCCGTGAGCTGAGACGGTCCAAAATTATCCGGTCCGACCGGGGCCTCGAGCTAGTCTTCAACAATTTGGAGCCGTCTGTGGGAAACATTCCCAACATCCTTCGCAGAACAAGTTCATCATCCATACCACCGCGATCGCAAAGAGAAATGCCCGCACTGCCGAAGGATTCGCACTTGGCGGACATACTGAACCAGCACGATCTCACTCTCTGGTAGACGTGCCACTGACCGCTGAAGAAGCTTTCGCCCCCGTCACCGCCTTGGAAGGGCGTGTCCGCCAAATGGAGGAGCAGCAGATAGAGATGCTCGCACTACTTCGGAACCTGGGAGCACCTCCAGCTTCACCAAGGTCGCCTCCGCCAGCTAACAATCCTCCACCACTCAATCCACCAAGCAACCAGGAAGCCCCTGGGGGGGAATAAGAGCTTGAAGACTACCCTGACGCCGCCAGTTCAGCTCATCCCCCTCCAAGGGGAACAAGGGCGGAGCGCCCCCTCCACGATCTAGTTAATGATGCTCACATCCACCCTCTCCTCACCAATGAAGAGATCAGGGAGGTCGTTGCTGAAGAATACCGCCAAGCCGCTCGGAGAGATTTTCACCCACAACGGCCGCTCTGCCATGGCTCCCCCTTGGCCCCGCAAATCCTCGATCATCCGATCCCTCAGGGTGACAAACTCCCAAACATCGAAACATTCGATGGAACGGACGATCCACTCGAGCATGTTAATCATTTCACCACTATCATGAGGATCTTCCATGCCTTTGATTCGTTGATGTGTCAAGTATTCTTGACCACTCTCAAAGGGCAAGCTCGAACGTAGTTTCACTCGCTAAGAGCAGGCACCGTTACCAGCTTTGCCGAACTGACCCGACAGTTCTCCGACCAATTCATCGCTAATCGAAGGATCGTTCGTGATCCATCACATCTTTTTGGAATCCGCCAAAACGAAGGAGAGACCCTCAAAGAATTCTTCCGACGTTTCACTGCAGAAGCCCGCCAAATCCCAGGAGTCGACCCCGAACTCCTGCGGGGGGTGTTCCTGGGAGGTCTCCGCCCTAGCGGTTTCTACTCAGTGCTTATGAGGGAAACTGTTCCCAACTATCCAGATCTGGTGCACAGAGTCGAAGCACAGATAGCCGCAGATGAGGCTATTGAAGCTCATCGACGACAGTTCGACGAGGTGCAGAAAAGAAAAAGGGACAAAGAATAGACCCCTCAGCGGCAGGAGGGAAGATTCCCTCCGGAGCATCGAAACGGAGAGCGCAAACGAGATTTCCGGAGAGATCCACCTAGAGATTATACCCCTCTCAATACTTCTCGTACCAATGTATTATATGCCATCCACTCTCAAAGGGCAAGCTCGAACGTAGTTTCACTCGCTAAGAGCAGGCACCGTTACCAGCTTTGCCGAACCGACCCGACAGTTCTCCGACCAATTCATCGCTAATCGAAGGATCGTTCGTGATCCATCACATCTTTCTGGAATCCGCCAAAATGAAGGAGAGACCCTCAAAGAATTCTTCCGACGTTTCACTGCAGAAGCCCGCCAAATCCCAGGAGTCGACCCCGAACTCCTGCGGGGGGTGTTCCTGGGAGGTCTCCGCCCTAGCGGTTTCTACTCAGTGCTTATGAGGGAAACTGTTCCCAACTATCCAGATCTGGTGCACAGAGTCGAAGCACAGATAGCCGCAGATGAGGCTATTGAAGCTCATCGACGACAGTTCGACGGGGTGCAGAAAAGAAAAAAGGACAAAGAATAGACCCCTCAGCGTCAGGAGGGAAGATTCCCTCCGGAGCATCGAAACGGAGAGCGCAAACGAGATTTCCGGAGAGATCCACCTAGAGATTATACCCCTCTCAATACTTCTCGTACCAATGTATTATATGCCATCCAGAATGAACCAGAACTACAACGACCAAGACAACCACCTCCTAATCCCAAGAACGATCAGTCTAAGTATTGCGAATACCATCGGAAAACCGGGCACATCACTAAAGATTGTGCTCGCCTAAAAGAGGAGATTGAGCGTCTAGTCCGGCTAGGACTACTCGGTAGGTTTTTGCAAGGAAGGGTGCAGGAGCAGCAGGATCAGCCAAGGCATCCCGGGGACCAGCAATGTGCCCCACCGGCACCAGGAGGAGGAAGACAGGTGGTAGGAAACATTGAAACCATTGTCGGGTCACCTGTTCTGACTACACAGATACTGTCAGTACACACCGGAAAGGAATCCCATGAAGATAAGAAGAGTAAGCAAGACACCACCATATCATTTGGAGATGAAGACCTCATCAGTATCCGAATGCCACATCAAGACCCACTCGTAATCAGTGCTGGCATCGGAGACCCCTGCTACAATGTCAAACAAATCCTCGTCGATAACGGCAGCTCGGTCGACGTCCTTTTTTCCACCACTCTCCAAAGTATGAATATATCCCGGTAGCAACTAACTCCAACAGCTGGCCCAGTGTACGGTTTTGACAACCATCCAGTCCAAGTCATCGGAGCAATCACCCTACCAATCACATTGGGAGAATTTCCCAGGCAGATCGCGCGTGAAGTCCAGTTCGTGGTAGTGGAATCAAGCTCAGCATATAATGCTATCTTTGGAAGGCCTGTTCAGACCATCTTCAAAGCTATCCCATCTATCCCTCACCTAGCGATGAAGTTCCCTACTCCCGGAGGAATTGGAGTAGTGCGCAAAAATCAGGAAGCCGCTAAGAATTGCTATTCCAAGCAAGCACAGCCCACCAAGCCCACCACACTGAATATTGATGATTTCGACCTCAGAGATGAAGCAGTTCTGCAAAAGGGGGCACCCATCGAAGGCCTAATCGAGGTCCCCCTCTCTCCGACAAAACCAGATCACACCGTTCAGCTCGGATCCCTCTTACCACAGCGTGAGAGGGAAGAGTTGGCATCCTACCTTCGAGAGAATAAGGATATCTTTGCCTGGTCCCCGGAAGATATGCCTGGAATCGACCCTCAGGTCATCCAGCACTCCCTTAACATTAATCCCGCTTGCAAGCCCGTCATCAAAAAGAAGAGAAATTTCGCCCCCGAGAGACTCCAAGCAATAGAAGAAGAAGTTGAGAAGCTCCTCCGCGCCCAATTCATTCGAGAGGTTAGCTACCCCGCTTGGGTGGCTAACGTTGTCCTAGTAAAAAAAGTCCTCAGGGAAGTGGAGGATGTGTGTGGACTACACCAACCTTAATAAGGCTTGCCCTAAAGACAGTTTTCCACTTCCCAGGATAGATCAGCTAGTTAATTCAACTGCCGAACACTAACTACTCAGCTTCATGGATGCCTACTCAAGGTACAATCAGATTCGAATGAACCCGACCGACGAGGAGCACACGGCTTTCCGTTCCGACAAGGGAATCTACTGCTATAAAGTAATGCCATTCGGACTTAAGAATGCAGGAGCTACCTATCGACGACTCATGAACAAAATCTTTAAAGAGCTCATCGACATATCCATGGAGGTGTACGTAGAAGACATGCTAGTAAAAAGCATTCGTCGTGATGACCACTTGAAAGATTTGGAGAAATGCTTCAGAATCCTTAGACAGTATGGAATGAGACTTAACCCTAGCAAGTGCTCCTTCGGGGTCACTTCGGGAAAGTTCCTAGGGTTCATGGTTACCCAGCGAGGAATAGAGGTCAATCTAGAGAAGATTAAGGCTCTCGAAGAAATGTCTTCGCCCAGATCTCTCAAAGATGTACAACGGCTGAACGGAAGAATCACAGCACTATCCCGATTCCTGGCTCGCATAGGAGACAAGTACCTCCCCTTATTCAAGATCCTTCGAGGAGCGCGAAACACAGGATTTCAATGGACAGACGAGTGCCAGACAGCCTTCGAATCCTTGAAGCAATATCTTGCCTCCCCCCCTATTTCTTTCCAAACCAGCTCCTGGAGAGATTCTCTTTTTATACCTCGCAGTCACGCCAGCTGCGTTGAGTTCAGTTCTAGTTAAAGATGAAGGGGGAGTTCAACGCCCCATTTACTATCTCAGCAAAATCCTTTCCGATACAAAGACCTGGTACCCGGCTGTGTACAAAACAGCCTTAACACTTGTCTTCTCCGCCAGGAAACTCCGCCCCTACTTCCAAGAACACACCATTAAAGTATTAACCGAGTTGTCACTCCGAGCCATTCTCCAGAAACCTGAAGCATCCGGTCGACTAGTCAAGTGGGCCGTTGAACTTGGAGATTTTGACATCCACTTCCTCCCACGCCCTGTCATCAAGTCTCAAGTCTTGGCTGACTTCATCGTAGAAAACACTCTACCAGCAGAAGCAGAGGTCGCCCCAGCGGAGGTCGGGCAAGCATTGACACTATACGTGGATGGGGCCTCAGGAGCTGAAGGCGCTGGAGCAGGCCTGCTCCTTATTAGTCCAGAACTCGTTACTATGGAATATGGACTCCGGCTAAAATTCCCTGCTACGAACAATGCTGTGGAATACGAAGCCCTCATCAAAGGACTCAAGCTCGTCGTCAGCTGTCATGTCAAGTAGCTGACCGTTTACTCTGACTCACAACTTGTTGTCTCGCAGGTAGAAGGAGAATTCGAAGCAAAGAATGAGCAACTAGCTCAATACCTGCAGCTCGTCAAGTCCCTTTTCACCCGAATCCCACAGTTTCAGATTCTACATATTCCCAGAGAACAAAACAACAAGGCAGATGCCCTGTCAAAGCTTGCCACATCTTTAACTCGGTACCAGACAAGAAGACGCCAGATAGAAGAAATAGCCTTCCCCAGCATTCATGGCCCGTGGGAAGTGACAGAAATCAATAAAGCAGAAGAGTCATGGAGAGCCCCGTTAATCGCCTACTTAAAAGATCAGCAGCTACCTGAGGATCACAAGGAAGCTCGCCGCCTGAGAATGAGAGCGGCATCGTTCACCTTGATAGACGGAGAATTGTACAAACGGTCCTACGCAGGATCTTACCTGAAGTGCCTATCAAACGAAGACGCCGAATATACGCTCCGCAAGGTCCATGAAGGGATATGCGGCGATCACCTTGGAGGAAAAACCTTAGCCATAAAAATCCTACGACAAGGGTTTTATTGGCCAACTATGAAGAAGGAGGCAACGGAGTTCGTGCAAAAATGTAGAAGCTGTCAAGTGCACGCCAGGGTTCCCCGGCAACCGCCGGTAGCCCTCACACCACTATAAGGAGCTTGGCCATTTGCACAATGGGGAATAGATCTTCTCGTGCCGCTGTCACTAGCCTCTGGTCAGAGGAAATTCATTATTATGGCAATCGATTACTTCACCAGGTGGGTCGAGGTAGAACCACTAGCCAAGATAACCGAAGAAAATGCCAAGCAATTCGTCTGGAAGAACATCGTGTGTCGCTTTGGCATTCCGGCGATCATCATCACTGACAACGACACCAAATTCACCGGAAAGTCCTTTACCAAGTTGTGCGAGGAATTGAAGATAGATTGCGGCACATAGCAGTATCGCACCCGCAAGCTAATGGGCAAATTGAAGTGACAAACCGTACTATCCTGAAGGGGTTGAAAACGCGACTAGAAGGAGCTGGGGGGCAATGGGTCGACGCTCTCCCTAACATGATATGGGCATATCGTACAACATAAAGGACGCCTACAGGAGAAACACCTTACAATCTCTGCTATGGAACAGAGGCCATTATCCTGGTCGACATCGACGTTCCTAGCTTCCGGACATCCAACTTTAATCTCCAGTCAAATGATGAAGCACTCCGTGACAACCTCGACTTGGTCTTCGAAGTACGCGAAGAAGCCGCCCTCCGCGCCGCCGCCTACCAACAACGCACGGCCCGCTACTACAATCGAAGGGTGAAGCCCCGCCCAATCAACGTGGGAGACCTAGTCCTTCACACCTTGGAAGCCGCCGGAAAAGGAACACAAGGCGACAAGCTATCTCCGACATGGGAAGGACCGTTCGTTGTCGCCGCTATGGTAAAACCAGGCACGTACAAGTTACGGAGCGCCGAAGGAAAAAACTCTTCCCCATACGTGGAACGCGCAGAACCTGCACAGCTTCTATCAATGATACGTTATGATTTTCTTTATGTAGTAATTTTACCATTCAAAACTATGTGATTTATATAAGTCGTGGGCCTGATCTCGTGCAAACTATTATTTATTCAAAGTATTGCATTTTACTTGCTGCAAACATTGTGTATTCAGTTAAGATCCAGGGTCTCCCTAACTTACGCAACCTGGAGAGGGCCTGCCCTCTTTCTCCACCAAAGCAGTGGACCAGCTCCACGCAACCAAGCCGCGAGCCAGTCTTGCGCATAACGCAGTGGACCAGCTCCACGCAACCAAGCCGCGAGCCAGTCTTCGTATAAAGCCGTGGACCAGCTCCACGCAACCAAGCAGCGAGTCAGTCTTGCGCACAAAGCCGTGGACCAGCTCCACGCAACCAAGCCGCGAGCCAGTCTTGCACATAAAAGCCGTGGACCAGCTCTGCGCAACCAAGCCGCGGGCCAGCCTTGCGCACAAAGCTGTGGACTAGCTCCACGCAACCAAGCCGCGAGCCAGCCTCACGCACAAAGCCGTGGACCAGCTCCACGCGACCAAGCCACAGGCCAGCCTCGCGCAAATGCCATGGACCAGATCCACGCGACTAAGTCATGAGCCTGACTCATATACCCTCTAAAGGCCTACTCCCTCTCTATCTTTATAGCTAGGCCGAAAAATTAAATGCGATTCGAACAAGCTCTCAAGGATTTGGGGAGGACGCCACCAACGCCTTCCTACACTGCCACTTTGTGGTAAAACACATATGTGCAGAACATATGACAACGGCATAAAGTTAAAGATGTCATAAAGAGACATCAAATCTGAGCCCTAAGGGCGACAATCTCAAAAGCAACGACAAAACATACAATAGCAGATAAACACCACAGCTACTCTCCATCGGCATCTGAGTCCAAGGGCTCGTCCCCGGATACGTCCGCAAAGCTGAAACTGGAGGTGTCACACCCAAGGTGCTTGCCTACAAAGCGAAAAGCCTTCGAGACGCCGCGACGGAGCGCCAGCTCGCGTATATCATCCATCTGGGGCTCCACCTCCTTGGACCAAATATCATCACGAACCTCTTCCGCAATCAAGTTGCGATCTCGAAGATAGTCCATCGACTCCAAGTACTCCTCAAGCCCTGCTGCCTTCAGCTCTGATGCATGGTCGTCAGAGGACAACATCTCCACCTGCGCCTTCGCCGCCCGAAGCTGAGTCTCGAGGCCTAAAACCTCCTCTCGCGCCGCCTGCAGCTGGCCCCCCAAGCCAGATGTCTCCTCCTTTGTATGCTTCAACATCTGAGTATTCCTAACCACTGAAGCCTTCTCCACGTCCAAGGCCGCACGCGTATCTTCCAGCTCGTACTTCAGCTCTGAGCCAATTCGACGAAGCCGCACAACATCCCGGTTATGTTCCTCCTTCAAAGAAGCAAGCGAGCTCATCGACAACCGAAGCTTCTCCTGCAAAGCGAGGTATCCGTCTTTCAGACTCACGTAATGATCGTTCCAGGTCACTGCAATCTGCGCCTGAGTCTCAATATGCAAAAGAAAGACACACAATAAGTCACTTTCAAAACAAAAAAGGAAGGAAAAAAGATAGTCACCCCCTTACCGCATCACTCATCGCCCTTAAGGAAGAAGACATCCGTGGAGCCGTTGTACTAGCAAGCATCTGGAGAACCGGGGAAACAGGTAATTGCACCTCTAGAACTGAATCTTCAGAAGCTACCACCACAACATCAAGGTCATCAACAGGAGCCATCACTGCTTTCCTCTTTCGGCCCCCTCCCTAAGAAGTCGTCGCCACCTGAACCATGCCCACCGAGATGCCACATCCTAGCAGTCGCTTTTCCTCCACGTAAACATATATGTTGAAAAGACGACTGGCCAGCTCACAAGGCTCAGAAAATCCCAGCACTGGAGAAAAGTCCCGTTCCCTCCCTTTCACACGACGGCAGCGATCGGGAAGCACATTCCACACCTCAGGGAGACCCCAGGAGTTCTTCACGTATCCAAACAAAGTATTACCGTGGCGACGATCTTTACGGGCCTCGAACCCAAGCCAAGTCTTGTTTCTACGCACCTCAATCCGCTCACCACCATCAAAGCGCACGTCGCACCAATCCCGAAACTGGTCCAAAGTGAGCGAGCTCCCATGCTCACGGAAGAAAGCAACCAAACCCATGATTCGGGCAACCCCAGTCGGAGCACACTGGGAGACAGGCACTCCACTGAACTTCAAAATCTCTATCACTTCATCGCATGGCGGAAACCGGAAGCCGAATCTAAGGGACACTTCACAAATCGTCAGCCACCCACGGGGAGGATTCTGAACCCGCTCCTCGGGCCGCGGGATCCTAAATTCTAAGTCAGCAGGAAGACCATACTTCACCCTCCAAATTTCCACACCGTCTTCAGTCAAGGAGGAGCGCAAACGCATCGGACCAGAGGAGCGCTTCGTTACCTGTACATGATGGAGAATAAAAAATCAGGTCATAGCTGTAAGGTCGCACAGTACAAAACCGCACAACACTCGCTTGAGCGCGCAAAATGCATGCAAAGCCCGCCCACGCGCACAAGACCCGCGCACACAAGCCGCGCAAGACCTGCACGCACGCGGCCTGCCTGCGCGCGCGGCCTCCGCGCGCGGCCTCCGCGCGCGGCCTGCGCGCGCGCGGCCTGCCTGCGCGCGCGCGGCCTGCCTGCGCGCGCGCGGCCTGCCTGCGCGCGCGCGGCCTGCCTGCGCGCGCGCGGCCTGCCTGCGCGCGCGCGCCTGCCTGCGCGCGCGGCCTGCGCGCGGCCGGCCTGCGCGCGCGGCCTGCCTGCGCGCGCTCGGCCAGCGCGCACGCAGCCGGCACGCGCGTAAGGCCTGCGCGCGCAGTCAGCCCGCGCGCCGCCAGCACGCGCGTCCAGTGCCCGCCCCGCGGCCCTTCTTCGCGCGCGCCGCGTTGAAGCTTGTGTACCGCATCGGCCTCCGTCCGCATGTATCCGGAGCCCGCTCGCCAAACCTCTGCGTTCTATCATACCTTGGAACCGCGATCCATCGCCGCCGCCTCAGATTTCTCGCCGGCACCCACTATGACAACAAGGAACTGCAAAAATCTCTCCTCTCGCGCTCACTTCGCTCTCGGACAGCAAAGATTTGGGGGGCAATTGATAGGCTTCACCATCATTTATAGGAGAAAAAGACCCCCCATGATCTCCTCCAAAAGTGGATCATGAGTGTGCCATCCCCATGAACTCTCATGATGAGAGAATCATGGGGGAGCGGGACCCACTCCCTCTCCCCATGGAAGGAAACCGCCTAGCCGCCACCACCTAGTCGGCCTAACCGCCTGGCCGCCTGACCAGACCGCCGCCTGGCCGCCTGGCCGCCTCGCTAGTCCGCTACCTAGCCGGCCTAACCGCCTGGCCGCCTGACCAGACCGCCGCTTGGCCGCCTCGCCAGGCCGCTGCCGAGCCGGCCTAAGCGCCTGGCCGCCCGACCAGATCGCCGCCTGGCCGCCTTGCCAGGATGCCGCCTAGCCGGCCTAGCCGCTGCCTATCCGCCACCGCCTAGCCGGCCTAACCGCCTGGTCGCCGTCCGATTAAGGGGGTAACCACCCACTATCCCACCACTTTAGTGGTGGGGCCCGTCATGATCCTCCCCTGGAGGCTATAAAAGGACCCCCAGGGGCTCCTCATTTCTTACTTTTCTCTTCTCCGGCTCTTCTCCTTCTTCCTCAGGTGAGAGCTCACCAACCTCCTCCACAAAGTCGGCCTCCGCTCGCCGTAAACCACCGCCACCCACCAGCAGCCTCCAGCGACCACCAGCGGCTACCGGCGGCTATTGGCAACCCACTAACGCGCTGACAGCGAGGGGACACTCAAGTTCCGAAGGAAGTTGAAGGAAGAAGACATCCGAAGCAAGCAAGCGCGCGCCGCCCCAGGCACGCGCACCAGAAGCATCCCACGCGTTCTCTCGTCTATGTCGCTCATGCAGTGCAGCCTGTTGCCTGCAGGAAGCTACGCTCTCTCTATTCCCCCCCCCCCAAGTTGTAACGGGAGCGGCCAGTCGCCCCGATTCACCGAACATACTGTAACCCCTGGAAGCTAGTGGAATTTGACCGGCACAGATCCGATCACGTGGTTTTTTACCCATTTAAGGGGTTTTTCCACGTCATCAAGACTTGTCTTCACTGTTTCATTTTCATCGACTGAGTGCGCGCTCGACTGCTCCGTGAGCTGAGATGGTCCAAAATTATCCGGTCCGACCTGGGCCTCGAGCTAGTCCGCAACATATGTATTGTAGTGTATTTTATCTAAAATGTTTATCTAAGTAGAACGATTAATATTGTTTCTTTTATATTATTATTAGTAGAAGAGAATTGAATTAAATATAATTTTTAATTGAATCTAAAATTGTCATATAATGCAGTGATTTAGATTTCAATTCGGCTGCAAATTTATTTAAATATTTGAATTCGGGTTTAGATTTAGATTCGTCTCGAAATCCTAGATTCGAATTTTGTTTTGTATTCGAATTTGGGGTTGGATTTGAATTAGAATTCACTCCAAATGATGATACTATAGATTTTAATCAGAAGACAATGATCATTACATTAATATAGACATTCATATTATTCGCGAATTATTTGTGAATCATACCAAAAAAGATATAGTTATAGCGATTCGGTTTTGGATGCACTCGAATCCAAATTTGAAATCGGATTTGAAAAATATGAAATTTAGTTTAATTAATTATTGAATTATTCACGAATTATTTGGTCTGACATCTCAAGTCCACTATTTGCTCGCAAATACAATCAATTTGCTGAATCGAGGGTGATAGACCGTTCCTCGTTACAATTTGGAGGTGAGAGAATACTTTGCATCCGGCAGACGACAGATTGTCTCGCTCGGTGTCTTGCAAAAATTACACTTGGCGGTGATGGACGTCTTTGAGCGTCGCGATGGCGCTGGTCATAGGAGTGGAGCACTTGGAATGGTGCAGGTAGGGACTTCCTGGAAGTTACGAAATAGGACTCGTTGGATGGCTCAGGGGTGCCTTGAACGCGATTCGTAGATGGCTTGGATTTGGCTTGAACGTGAGTTGGGCTTGGCTTGAAGACAGCTTGAACGTGACTTGAAGACGGCTTAAATGTCGCTAGTAGGAGGAACCCGGCAGAAATCTGGCATGAGGAAGAGGAAGACGACTCGCAGGGAAGAAAGATGAGAAATGAGGAGGCATGAGCCTCCTTTTATTAATTAAACTAAATTTCATAATTTTTTTCAAATTCGATGTGAAATTTGGATTCGAGTGCGTTCGAAACCAAATCGCAATAAAATTATCTTTTTGATATGATTCACAAATAATTCGCGAATAATATGAATGTCTATATTATATGTAACGATCATTGTCGTCCAATTAAAGTCTATTTGTATCATCATTTGGAGTGAATTCTAATTCGAATCCAACCCCAAATTCGAATTCAAAACAAAATTCAAATCCAGGATTTCAAGACGAATCTAAATCTAAACCCAAATTCAAATATTTAAATAAATTTGCAGTCAAATTGGAATCTAAATCACTGCATTCTATGACAAATTTTGATTCAATTAAAAATTATATTTAATTCAATTCTCTTCTCCTAATAATAATATAAAAGAAACAATATTAATCGTTCTACTTAGATAAATATTTTAGATCAAATACACTGTAATACATACATTCAAGCATAATATTTCTCATAAATAATACTAAAAAAAATATCTCAAAATATTTCTAACAACCAAAAATGCTTTTCAAACCCCATCTATATGTTGTAACCATCTCCCCATTCACAAATGTATCGTGCACGCCAATTTTGGCTTGACCCGTTCAGATACTGCGGATACTGCGACGAATACTGTGAAATCGACAATCTGTCCCCTGATCTATAGACGAATACTGCACCGGTTGGTAAGCATTCCATTTACACCAGAGGAGGGCGCAGACAAAAACTATGACTCCAAGAACACTGATTGTGACGGTGATTGCGATGATGATCACGACTGTATGCGTGAAAAAGCCGTGGCTTTTTCCGCCGGAGACATCCGTCAGCTGGTATAAATCATAGTAGTCAGTTGGCGGCGACGGAGGCAATAGAAGCGACATTCTTTTCCCTCCTACTCGTGAAAAAACCGAGTGTACAAATAATAGTAGATGGACCTATTTATGCAGATAAAAAATAACAGAAAAAGTAAATACATATATATATATATATATATATATATATATATATATATATATATATATATATATATATATAATTGTTGCGGACTAACTCGACGCCCCGGCCGGACCGGATAATCTTGGACCGCCTTAGCTCGCGGAGCGGTCGAGCGCGCACACAAACAGTTGAAGAGGGGAAATGAACACAAGGAGTTTTGACGTGGAAAACCCTTCAACTGGGTGAAAAACCACGTGACCGGTTCGCTGCCGGTCAAAATCCACTAGATTGCTGGAGGTTACAATTTGATGGGGGAATCGGGGCGACAGGCCGCTCCCGTTACAATCTTGAGGAGAGAGAGAGGGTGTATGCGACCGCTGGTGGGCAACAGACTGCCTTGCCAACGGGACTTGGATGGTGGAATGCGCGAGGTGCTTTAGGCGCGTGCGCTCGGAGGCGGTGTGTATTCCTGGGTTGTTGCTGCTTCCCTTGCTCGTCTTCTTTTGTTCTTGGAGTGCTTCCTTGGCGGTTGAGCGCTGGTGGTGTGCCAATAGCTGCTGACGGGGCCGACGGCCTATGACAAGTGCTGATGGCTGCCGGCGGGTGCTGATAGCCACTGGGGGGCCGCTGGAGGTCTCGGGCGGCGGCCGGTGGTTGGCGGCGAGAGGCGGCCGCTGGTTGTTGACGACGAGGGGTGGCCGCCGGCGAAGAAGAACGGGAGAGCTCCCACCTGATGAAGAAGAAGGGGGGAAGGCGTAGGAGAAGAAGATGATCAAATGAGGAGCCCCTGGGGTCTTTTTATAGGCTCCAGGGGGAAGTTATGGCGGGCCCCACCACTAAAGTGGTGGGGAAATGGGTGGTTACCCCCTTAATCGGACGGCAGGGAGGGCTCTCCCCTTGATCGGACGGCCGGGGGGGCTTCCCATGATGGCAGGCCGTCATGACGGCGGCGGCAGCCGGGCGGCCGTCGAGGGAGGCCGGCGGCGGCCAAGGCTACGGCCGGCCATGGCCACGGCCGGCCATGGCCGGGGCGGCCATGGCCGGGGCGGCCATGGCCGGGGCGGCCATGGCCGGGTGGCCATGGCCACGGCCGGCCATGGTCGGGGCGGCCATGGTCACGGCCGGCCATGGCCGAGCGGCCATGGCCACGGCCGGCTATGGCCGGGCGGCCATGGCCGGGCGGCCATGGCCGGGCGGCCATGGCCGGGCGGCCATGGCCCCGGCCGGCCATGGCCGGGCGGCGATGGCCCCGCTTGGCCATGGTCGGGCGGCCATGGCCGGGGCGGCCATGGCCGGGGCGGTCAAGGCCCCCGGTCGGCCATGGCTGGGGTGGCCATGGCCGAGGCCGGCCACGGTCGTGGTGGCCGTGGGAGGGCCGGCCGCCGGTGGTGGCTCGGCCTCTTGCCGGCGGCGGTTCCTATGGCGGCGGTTTCCCCGTGACGGGAGGGAGTGGGGGTCCGCCCCCATCATCTCCATGAGAGATCATGGGGGGTGGGGCCCACCCATGACTTTCCATAAAAAAGGGGGAACCCATCAATAATGAAGGAATATTTCAAGAAAAATAATGGAAAATAATTATATGGTAAGTAGAGGCAGTGGTGTACAAAAAAATGGTCCTAACCGGTCTGGTTGGGACCAGACCGGTTAGGACCGGCTAAAGACCGGTCCCGATCGGGACCGGTCCGGTCCCGGACCGATCCCAGTAGTCCAAGGGAGTCCCTATTTTTACTTCAAAAACCGGTCTCGGACCGAGACCGGTAAAAGACCGTTCTCGGACTGGTCCCCGTAAAAGACCGGTCTTTTACCGATCTTTGACCGGTCCCGGTCTGGGACAGGGACCGGTCAAAAGACCGGGTCTGGGCCAATGCAACATTGCAACGGCTCTAAAAAAAGTAGTTAAAAACAGCTCTTTTTAGAGCCGTTTCTAACGGCTCTTTAAAGAGCCGTTAGCCCAATTGGTGGGAGGCATGGCTGTCCGGCTAGGCCTCCCACCAATTATTATTAATTAATTAAAAATAAATTAATTTTTAATAAAATTTGATTTTTTATATAATTTTTAATTTTTTAAAAAAATTAAAAATTCAAATCCTAAAAATACCCCCCCCCCCCTCTTAAAAATTCTTTTCAAATCTCTCACTCCCTCACTCTCTCAACTCTCAACTCTCACTCACTCTCAAATGATGCCTTCTTCATCCATGCCGGCGTTTTCCTCTGCGTCCGTCGTGCACGAGGTAGTAGAACACCACCACAAAGTGACAATCTGGGAGAAATTCAATAAAGTGCGGATTGACGGCGAATTGAAGGCGAAGTGCAAACTTTGCGGGAAGCTAATGGTCGTTGACAGCAATACAACGCTCGTCCGGCATGTGAAATCGTGCATTTCAAAATAAGCACATTTGGACATACGATCAAGCTCGCATCGGGAGAGACAGATGCAGAACGTCATCAAAAAGGGATTTTCATTCAGCTACTACGACGATAAAGAGATGACATCATACATACACGAGGTACTTCAACCCAAATATCAGCAGGTAAGTCGTTCTACCACTAGACGCGATGCTTTAGCGGCTTATATGCAATCTAAATAATATTTAAAAAATTATTTTGAAACATTTGATGGTCGTGTTAGTTTAACGAGAGACGTCTGGACAAGCGGTATATTTGAGTGACACTCATATATTTGCATTACCGCTCACTGGATCGATCCCAATAGTTGTAAACTAAATAAACGAATAATTTGTTTTGAAGGATTTAAATATCCGCATACCGGAAAAGCTATTTATCAGGTAATTATTAAGTGTATTAGATAATTTAAAATAAAAGAAAAAATTATGATTATTTCTTTTGATAACGCTTCAAATAATGTGACCGCAATAAAATATTTGATTTCAGATTTACAACCAATGTTAGATGGTATTTTTTTTCATACACGTTGCGTCTGTCACATTTTAAATTTAATTGTACAAGATAGTTTAGTTTATATGAACGAATACGTAATTAAAATACGAATCATGCTACGAGTTATTTATAGTTCAAAAAAAAGAAAACAAGATTTTAAAAATTTTGTTATTTCACTAGGTAAAATTTTTTTATGTCCATCTTATGATATGCCTACACGCTGGAACTCAATTTATAAAATGCTTAAGCGAGCTTTGACACAAAAAAACCTTATTAATAGAATTTTATAATAGTGTAGAAGCACATGATTTATGCGCGTCCGATTGGGCTGTCCTCGAAGATTACGTAAATTTATTATAATGTTTTTATCGATCAACAACGATTTTATCTTGGGTTTATCATCCTACTTCCTCATTAGTTATTGAAAATATTTTATTAATTAATGAAACGTTTAAATCATACAAAACAAACGAAATGTGACGTCCGTTAATATTAGTAATGGAAGAATTTTTTTTAAAATATTATAAAGAAATGTCACCCATGTTTTCTTGCGCCGCAGTTTTAAACCCTTTAATGGGTGTGGACGGGGTAGAAAGTTTATAGAAGAAATTAATCGAAATTTAAATTTAAACGAATCGGCTATTGATTTTGTTAATTTAAGCGTTCCAAAATTTAATTCTGATTTTACTCGTTTTTATAATTATTATGATAATATGTATGGATCGCGACCTCGCGAAAAATCCACCCAATCTAAAACAAAAGATATTTTAAAAAACAAACTTTTAGAATTAGCCTCTAGAAAAAAATAACGAACTTCGAGTAATTTAAATGAATTAAGATTATATACAAAAACACAATTTCAAGTTTATATGACGGCAAGAGAAATAGAAAATTTTGATATTTTAAAATGGTGGAAAACTAAAACAAATGTTTATCCTATTTTGTTCTTAATGACCCGTGATTTACTAACTATCCAAGCTAGTACGGTAGCTTCAGAGTCTACTTTTTGTTTGAGTGGCTGGATTCTGAACCAGCGAAGAAGCCGTTTGAATTAGGAATCTTTGGAGATTTGCATTTGCTACAAGGATCATTTGGATACTATAAGGAGGAGACAACACATCTCGTCTATTGAAGATAGCGGTCTGAAGTGGAAGACGAGATGAATAGCTTAACTTTGGGAAGCGCGACCAAAGACTAAATATGCAAAATGTATTTTATTTATCATTTTATTTCAATTTTAAATATTTAAATGTAATTTTAAAATTTTATTTTAACTTAAATGTAATTTTCATTTTTGTTCAATGTTATTTTATTTTTGTTAAAATGTAAAATGCAAATTTGTATTTTGTAATGCTATTTAATTTTTAATATAAATTAGATTTTATTTCATTTAAAATTTTTATATTCCATTTCGTATTTTGTAAATTGTAATTAGAAGTTTAAATTTTTTAACCCTAAAAATTAAAAACTATAAAAATAAGTTAATTTTTTTAATAAAAAAATGTTTTTTAATAATAAAAACCGGTCCGGGACCGGTTAGGACCGGTCCGGGACCGGTTAGGACCGGTCCTCCGGTCCCGGCCGGTCCTCCTCTTGAGGAGGAAAACCGGTCCCGAACTGAGACTGATTTGAGTGGAATTGATCCGGGACCGGTCGGTCAAAAGACCGATCCGTGATCGGACTGACAGTCCTTTTGAACATGACTGAGTAGAGGGATGAAATTTGGAATTTTCGGATGGTGAGAGAACATTGATAATAAAAACCGTTCTCAAATTAAAAAAGTAATAAACTTCTATTAATAGATACAAATAAATTTAATTTTATGTTTAAAATAGAATAGAAATAATATAGTTTTCATTTCAGCCCACGAGCTTGATGAATTTTAGAAATATTTTATTTTTATTTATTAATAAGTAATTTAGAGAGATAAAATGTCTATGAATCAAAGTATGTTTGTAAGTGGGAGAGGCATCCCACGAACGGGTATAGTTTGCATATATATGCGGACGTATTTCACAAAAAAGTATCGAGCATAGACGTAACTCGTGCAAAGATGTTAATGTATATATTAAACAACAATATATGGAGAAAAAACATCTTGTGTCAACCAATCAAATTTTAAAATAATTAAAATGATTATTAATTTTCTACTGTATATTTTTGTTGATCAATTTTTTCTCTCATCCAAATTTTTTACTCTCTTTTGATAATATTATATGTTTTTTAAATAATAAAAACAAATATATTTTTTGTGAAATATTAGTTTTCTTTACTATATACTTTACAATTTCTTAAACAAGATATAATTTGTGATAATTGTTATGTGAAAATCTATTTTAAATATGTGCACATCATTATATTAATTAAAAATATTAAAATAATAATAATAATAAATTATGAATAAGGGCAAACCAATCCAAAAAATATATATTCTTACAATGTGATGAAACTTTTAAAATTATTCTTCACATAGTTATGAGTTGGATCTCTTGAAATATTTTTGCAATTGAAATTATAGAATTCATGCAATTAACAACTAGTAGAGGTAAATGGTGGGCAATCCTGATTTTACTCATCATTCATTTTATTTGATTACACCTCAATTAATAAATCAACATTACACTGGGCTGAGCTCAATTCACATTAAGGACTACGTTTGTGGGGGCTTATTTTCACCAGTCAAGCGGTTATGACCTCATGAATCAGACCCATACAGTCGTAACCTCTTGACCGATGAAAATAAGCCCCCCCCCCCCCCCCCCCCCCAAACAAAATCTAAAGCTACAATTTTGTTAGAAATTCATTTTAACATTCATATTTATCAAAATAATCCTTTTTGCCTCAATTTTTTTTTTAAAAAAATCAACATCAATATTTGAAAGAAGCTAGAATGGCCTGAGATTGACTCAAAGCAAATGAAATCATAAAGCCGAATTCCGATTCAACATGTGGAAGAAAAGAGTTCAATAAGCTTAATTGAGGGGGCATTCTAGCCGAATTCCGATTCATCCAAGTCAGAATTTTTTTGAGTATTAAATGTACAAGCATCATTACATTGAGAATATTAAGCATCAATAGCTACATCATTAAACCACAATTATTCAAACAATAAATTACTAGATAAGTAGACAAAACTCACATATAGTGAGAATCAAATCCATGGTGTCATTATCATATGACCTCAACTTCCTCAACAAGACCAAACCTCATTGGCCATTTAAGTCGTAAATTGGGAAGTGAGATAAGATGTCAATAAATTTACATGAAATTCATACAATTCTAATTATATCATTTTTAATGAAGGCGTTAAACAACGTGGTTGTAATTGGAATTCGGGAGTGATGTTCCAATTACTAACCTCAATTGAAGGCCTAACATGTTGAAATGGCCTAATGACAATCACTGACGGTTATGGTGAATTAGGCTCCGTTTGGCACGGTGGTGGCGGTCATGAATACATGGTTAAATTGTCATTTGTTAACGTCCACCTATGGAACTTCATCCACTTTTATATTCAAACGGATGATGTTTGTTAGGTGATCCTTAACAAATAATGTTTTAACCCATGCGTTTACGACCGCCACCACCGTGGCAAACAGTGCCTTAAGCGGAAGTAAGCAAAAGGAAATGTCATTGGGATCTCCTTCGAAAAAAGTATCGGTCTCTTCTCCCATTCCTTGACTCTGTGAGTTCAATCCAATATTATTCAAACACGGACATGAGGGTATCCGTCTGCAATTATATATTGTCCCCAACCTATTAAAAGAATTAGACTTGATAATTTTTTAGGGTCGGTTCCTTTGAACAGAATTGGATTTTTGGAATTAAAATTGAGATTTAGAAATTCAATTCTCACGTTTGGTGCGACTAAATTTACATGAATATTAGCTTTGAATTGAAAACTTTAGACTTTGAGAAACTTAAATAAAACTAAAAAAATACAAATAATATAAATACATTTATTTTTCATAGTATAAAATTGACTAAAAAATAATAGAATATACTATAATAGTCAAGAGCATTTATATTTTTAAATTTATGGAATTTAAAAATTAAAATTGTTTTATATTTCATGATTATAACTAATCGGGGGGTTACTGAAAACATAATTAGACACTTAAATAATATATCTATGTTATATTCGTTGAATCAAATGCTATGATTTAGGATGAAGATTATATCATAATTAAGAAAATTTACAATGTTATAATTATAATCAAATTTTTGTTTATATATGTAATTGTAATTACAACTTTAATTATAATTATAATTTTTAAAGTCTATAAAATTGAAATATTTATATTCGACATTAATTTACTTGATATTTTTGATGCTAAAAAATTAAGAAAAAAAGCAAAAGTTTATACCTTCATTTAATTTAGGCACGAAATAACAAGAGCTAGCTTGATTTCGAGATTCGAACGGACCGCCGCCACGAAAATACTTTGTTTGGTTATATCAGGAACTCTTGGAGCTTGCCGGAGCTATGGAATGCATTGTCTGATCGTTGCCATTGTCAAAAGCGGAGAGAGCGAGAGTTTTCTCCAGTACTCGAATTTTCAGAACCTCGCGAGCTGGCGAACCGTCTGTTCAGTATTTCTTCATTTGTTGAAGAGAAGCGCTTATTGCAGTGTGACATTTCTTCGGACTCTGGGCGGGCCCTGAGACTCCTTTGGTTTGTAATCGGAAACGGAAGGCTCTTGCGGTTTCTCGGGATGGTGGTAACACGGCGCCATGTTCATCTTCTCAGGGCGACGGCTTTCCTTCTAATGGCGGCGACGGTTTGCCTCCTGAGGTACATGTGCTTGGATCATCTGCCCCCAGTCTTTCCCTGCGGAGGCGACGGCTCCAAGGCTATCTTCTTCTTTGAAGGCGATGAATGAAGTGGTGAGCGAGTTTTGTGCAGATATGGCCAGCAAGTGGCAGCTTGCACTTTTATTTTTGTATGCTTGGATACGTTTGTTCTTGCATTGTTGTGTCTGGTGTATGTTTGTCATCGTCTTTGGTGATTTTTTATAGCGCATTTGTGTCTATATTGATATGCTAGCATTGTCATTGCTCTTTTATCTTTTATGATCTGAGTCCTGGTAGTTGGTGGAATGCAAGTTCATGGTAGCTTTGGAAAGCACCTTGCTCAATCCAAGTGTCAGAGAATGTAAGGATTCTATCTGATTGTGGGGTCGATCCTGGCCAAGAGAGCATTGTCAGAGAATGTAAGTATTCAATCTGGAGGTGCGATCGCGAGGGGGCATGCCTTGGCGATGGCGGGGCATTGTCTTGTAGTAACGGAGGAGAATGTAAGTATTCAATCCAACCGCCGAATAATGTATGTATTCAATCCGGTTACACGACCTAGCCTGGCTATGAACCGATTGCCAGAGAATGTAAGTATTCAATCCAAAAGGTACGATCACGATGGGGGAGGCCCTAGCGATGGCAGGGCATTGTCTTGTAGTAACCGAGTAGAATGTAAGTATTCAATCCAACCGCCGGAGAATGTAAGTATTCAATCCGGTTACACGACCTACCCTGACAATGAACTGATTGCTAGAGAGGGTAAGTATTCAATCTGGAGGTGCGATCGCGGGGGCGGCAGGCCCTGGCAATGGCATGACGTTGTATTGCAGTCACGGAGTAGAATGTAAGTATTCAATACAACCGTCGTAGAATGTAAGTATTCAATCCGGTTACATGACCTAGCATGACAGAAGAAGCAGATTCCAGAGAATATATATATATAATGAAGGAATATTTTGAGAATAATAATGAAAAATAATTATATGGTAAGAGAGAGGTGAAATTTGGAATTTTCGGGTGGTGGGAGAATGTTCATAATAAAATCACTCTCAAATTAAAGAAGTGTACAACCCCATATTCATCGAGTGGGTCGAATGACACCGAGAGCTAGGTTTGGTCTAGCCTTGGGCTTGCCATGGGCAAGACAAGGAGTGGAGCTCCATAGGTAAGAGACTTCTCACACGGTCCACGAGAACCCTCTCGCCCAGCCTGGGTTGGGCTCGACTTTCGTCGAGCTCAGCTTAGGTCTCGTCGAACGGGACTCGACGTTCGTCGAACGAACATTGAACAAAAAAGCTCTCACATGAGAGCAGGCGAGATCGCTCGCGCTTCAGGTAATGATTCGTCGAGCTGGGCTTGACGCTTGTCAGGAGGTAGTTCCCGCCTAGAGGCGAGCGAGAAGGCTCGCGCCTCATGAGGGCGAGAGCTCAATAGCCTCTGGACCCTCATTTGTACTCTTATCGCTCCCGCCTGACGAGGGCAGGAGAGTTCTCGGCAGCAAGGTTCTCGCCATGTAGGGTTCAGGGCAAAATTACCTGGATTCCCTCAGGTAAATTACAGGTATACCCCTAGGGTCTGCATTTAGCTCCTCAAAACAACGGAGTTTGGCTGTTGCCAGACCAAGCCTGTGGTAGTTTGGTAATTTCAGGTCAGCAAAAGCTATAAATAGACCCACATGAGCTCTTTAGAAGGCAAGCTTTCATATTTTCTCTAGAGATTTCTAGTGCTTTCCGAGGAGCTCCTAGCCCAACATTTGACTTTGGAGGGGAAGCGCTCAGAGATCTTCCGAATTAGAGGAGGGACCTCCCAGCTGAGACTTTGGGTCTGTTTCTGCTCCTTTGCAGCTAGTCAAGAGTTGAGACTTAAGAGAATTGGGTGTTGGCTTCACCCCCTTGATTTTTGAACTTTGTTGAGGCCAAATTTTGGCTTCAACAAGAAGTAATAAGCTTCTATTAATGGATACAAATCAATTTAATTTAATTTTCTGTTTAAAATATAATAGGAATAAAATAGTTTCCATCCCGGCCCATTAGCTTGATGGATTTTAGAAATATTATATTTTCATTTATTAATAAATAATTTAGAGAGAGAAAAATGTCTATGAATCAAAGTCCGTTTGTAAGTGAGAGAAACCCGTGCGCACCCAAGGCATCCCACGGACGGGTATAGTTTGCATATATATACGGGCGCAATTCACAACAAAGTATCGAGCATAGACGTAACCCATGCAAAGATGCTTGTGTATATATTAAACAACGGGATATCGAGAAAAGACATCTTGTGCCAACCAACCAAATTTTTAAAAAATTAAAATTATTATTATTTTGTTGTTGTAAATTTTTGTTGATCAATTTTTTATCTTATCCAATTTTTTTGTACTCTCTTTTGATAATATTATATGTTTTTTAAATAATAAGAACAAATATATTTTTTGTGAAATATTATTTTTCTTTATTATATATGTACAACCCCGTGTCCGCCGAGGGGGCCAAACAAGCAGGCGGGCCAGCCCCGCTCGCATCTCCTAGGCGGGCCGGGCCCCAGCCGCCTCTCTCAGGCGGGCCAGCCCCCGGCCGCATCTCCCAGGCGGGCCGGGCCCCAGCCGCCTCCCTCAGGCGGGCCAGCCCCGCCCGCATCTCCTAGGCGGGCCGGGCCCCAGCCGCCTCTCTCAGGCGGGCCAGCCCCCAGCCGCGTCTCCTAGGCGGGCCGGGCCCCCAGCCGCCTCTCTCAGGCGGGCCAGCCCCCAGCCGCATCTCCTAGGCGGGCCGGGCCCAGCCGCCTCCCTCAGGCGGGCCAGCCCCCGCTCGCCTCTCCTAGGCGGGCCGGGCCCCAGCCGCCTCTCTCAGGCAGATCGGCTGTAGTCCACCTCCCTCCAGATGACAGGGGGTGACTCGACAAGAGGTGCGCATAACCAGCCAGAACAGCGGGGTTTGGCTGTTGGCAGGCCAACCCAAGGGGCTTTTTAGTAAATTCAGGCCACCAGGGGCAGGGTATTTGCAGACCATCCAAGGTAATCTATAAATAAGACCCAAGGGGTACCTCAGAAGGGGCACGCACGCTTACTAGTTCACAAGTCTTATAGCGCTTTCTGAGGTACCTTAGCCCGGCAACTGGTTAAGGAGGGGAAGCGCTCTAAGATCTTCCGGGTGTGTGGTGGGACCTCCGAGCCGGGCCCTTGGTCCTGTTCTCTGTCTCTCTCCCTTTTGTTGTTTCTCTTGCAGGAGCAAAGTAGGTGCGAGACCACCCCCTTCCCCAAGGGTCGAACTCCACAGAGGCCGGTTTCCGGTTTCAACATTTTGGTGCGGTGAGCGTGGAGCGTGGTCAGCAAGGAAAACCTTCAGCAAGTTCGATGACGGGAGAGGAAGGACAAGGATCAGGCAGGGGCAGCTCGCCACCCCTCCCCCCACCCCCAGCGACGAGCGTGCCGGCGGAGCTTAGGGAGGAGATCCTCGGGCTCGTCAGGACCGCCCTCGGCATGCGAGCCGAGAGTGCGACACCGGCAGTCCCGGTGGTCGCCGCTCCCGCACTCGGCGATGACGCGCCGCTCAGGCGCCCAGGGAAGGAGCCGCCGAGAGAGGCGAACGCGAGTTCCAGGGGCGAGTTTTGTTCCCCGGCTCGGCCGCCGAGTACCACTTCGGCGAGACTGGAGGAAGGGAATTCCCGTCTCGCCCGGCTGAGGGGGGAGCCCCTTCAGCGAGTTCGTTTCTTCAGCCCCAGTTCCCGAGGGTTTCGCGAGCCAGAGATGACTTACTACTCCGGGAAAGGAGACCCGATCCACCATATCCAATGGTTCGAGGATATGGTCTCTATTCGACAGATGTCAGACGGCTTCAAGTGCCGGCTCTTCGCCATCACCCTCCGAGAGAAGGCGAGAGAATGGTTCCACCAGCTCCCGACCGGGTCCATCTACTGTTTCGAGGACCTGCGTCGGGGGTTCATGTTGAGGTTTACCACTTCCAAGAAGAGGAAGAAGGAGGTGGAGTCCTTGTTCCGCGTCAAGCAGAGGGTAGGAGAGACCCTGGGGAGCTACCTGGACAGATTCCAAGAGGAATTGTCTCAAGTGCAGGAGATGCCAGGGCACACTATGATGGTGGCCTTCACCCTGGGTCTCCAATCCGGGTTCTTCGCGATGGAACTCAAGAGGTCCCCCCCAGTATCTTTTGAGGCGCTCCTAGAGAGGGCGGCTAGGGAGGCCGACATGGAGGCGGCACACCCGGAGTTTGCCCGAAGGTTGGCCAGGTGGGCCGCGGAGGAAGAGAGGCCAAGGGGTGGCCGAGGGCAGGAGGAGAGAAGGGTTGAACCCCGGCAGAGGGAACAGCCGCCGCCGCCGCAGCATCAGCAGCAACCCAGGCAGGGGAGACAGGAGCCGAACTTTCGGCTGGGCTGGAGGCCCGAGTGGCAGGAACCCGGGGCAAGGAGAGGGTTCCGCGGAGGGGACTACCGTCAAGGAGGACAGGGTCAGTTCTACCCTCCAGGCGGGATGCAGGGCCAGAGGCCGGCTCTTCCCGACCAGGAGCAGGCTATGGCCATAGCACTGGGGGAAAGGAGGAGAGCAGCACGGAGAAGAAGAAGGGATGTGAGGGTGGAGTTGCCTTACTGCGACTTCCATCGGGAGGAGGGGCACGCCACAGCCACGTGCCCCGAGTTCCTCGAGATGAGGGACCGTCGGGAGCAGCAACAGCAACAACGTCCGGAAGTGCGGATCGAGGAGATTCGGCCTCGGGCAGAGGAAGGCCGGTGCGAAGACCGGGTGGATGTGGGCTCCCGAGGAAGGATCGGAGCGATCCACGGGGGGGCTGGGATCGAGGCCTCCCGCAAGTCGAGTCTCCATACCATGTACCGCAGGAGCGTTGGCTCCACGTCCCAGTCCCCGCCCCCGGACGAGAAAATCACCTTTTCCAGGGAGGACATGCCGGGTCACGAGGACCCCTTCTGCGATGCGCTGGTCATCCAGACAGCGATCGAGGACTTCACCGTCCCCCGAATCCTCGTTGACAACGGGAGCTCGGTCAACGTCATCTTCAAGAAGGCGTTCGACGCAATGAAGGTGGAGGCCCGAAGGGTGTTGGCCTCGGACGGACCCCTGTTCGGCTTCTCAGGGAGAGGAAGGAGGTTGAAGGAGGAGTGGGACTCCATGTCGTTCTGGGGGGGCAGTCCCGCAATTGCAAGTTCGTCATCGTGGACGCCCCCAGCGGCTACAGCGCCATCTTCGGGAGGCCTCTCATCAGCGCCTTCCGCTGCGTCCCCTCATCCTTCCACCAATGCCTAAAATTTAACGTCGAGGGGGTCCAGGTTCGGGTCCGCGGAGACCCCAAGGAGGCAAGGGAGTGCTATGTCACGGCGGTGAACTCCATCTCTTGGCTGGAGGGAGCCGAGGAGATGGGGCGGAGGCTGAGGGAGGAGGAGCCGGAAGCGGGCGGGGATGAGATGGAGGTGGAGGAGAGTCGCGCCCAGGAGAAGGTCGCTGAGGAGGAGAGCCAGGAGCCGGCTGAGGCGATGGCCGTTGCAGAGGCTGAGGGGGAGGTCCTCGCCTTCGACGAGGGGGAGACTGAGGAGTGGGAGGCACAGTCCCGCCTTGAGGCGGCAGAGGAGGTGGTGGAGATGGAGGTTCTCACCACCGGAGGCAGGGTGGAGAGGATCCGCATCAGCGGAGGGTTGACCCCGGAGGCTCAAGGCCGGATGCTGGAGTGCGTCCAGAAGAACGTGGACATCTTCGCATGGAGTGCCGCAGAGATGCCCGGGATCGACTCCAACATCGCCTGCCACCGCCTCAACCTGGACCCGGAGGCTCCCCCCATCCGACAAAAGAAGAGGCTCGTTGCGGACAAGCTCGCCGAGCCCATCAGGGAGGAAGTAGCAAAGCTCCTCAAGGCCGGCTTTGTATCCGAAATCCAATACCCGGCTGGGTCTCCAATGTTGTAATGGTTAAAAAAGGAGACGGCCGGTGGAGGATGTGTATCGATTTTCCCTTCTTAATAAATCATGTCCTAAAGATTGTTACCCCTTGCCTCGGATCGACGCGCTGGTTGACTCAGCCGTCGGTTTCCCTCTGATGAGTTTTCTAGATGCCTTTTCAGGTTATCACCAAATCAGGATGCACCCTCCGGACGTCAAAGACGTCTCATTCATCACAGGGGATGGGTGCTATAGTTATAAAATGATGCCCTTCGGGCTGAAAAATGCAGGGGGGCGACCTACCAGAGAATGATGGACAGGGTCTTTCAAGGGCAAAAGGGAAGGAACCTGGAGGTTTATGTAGACGATCTCATGGTCAAGAGTCCGGACCTCGACTCCCACCTCCGGGACCTGGAGGAGACCTTTGCCACTCTCCGCGGGTGCAAAATGAGGCTGAACCCCCTCAAATGCACCTTCGGGTCAAGCAGAGGAAAATTCCTGGGGCATCTCCTCACCCCTGCCGGCGTAGAGCCCAACCCCGACAAGGTGAGGGCAATCCTAGAGTTGGAGTCCCCGCGGAATGCGAAGGAAGTGCAGCGATTGACTGGGAGGCTGGCGGGACTGAGCAGGTTCCTCTCACGGGCTGGGGAGAAATGCTCTCCGTTCTTTAAAAGCCTGAGAGGAGGCCAAAAATTCGAGTGGACCTCGGAGTGCGAGGAGGCATTCCAGGCCCTAAAGAAGCAGTTGCCTCAGACCCCGAGCAGATCCCGCTGCCAGGCTCTCTCCAAGCTGGCAGGGCTGGATGTCACTCGGAGGAGTCTGCCCCAGACCCCGAGCAGATCCCGCTGCCAGGCTCTCACCAAGCTGGCAGGGCTGGATGTCACTCGGAGGAGTCTGCCTCAGACCCCGAGCAGATCCCGCTGCCAGGCTCTCTCCAAGCTGGCAGGGCTGGATGTCACTCGGAGGAGTCTGCCCCAGACCCCGAGCAGATCCCGCTGCCAGGCTCGCACCAAGCTGGCAGGGCTGGATGTCACTCGGAGGAGTCTGCCCCAGACCCCGAGCAGATCCCGCTGCCAGGCTCTCTCCAAGCTGGCAGGGCTGGATGTCACTCGGAGGAGTCTGCCCCAGACCCCGAGCAGATCCCGCTGCCAGGCTCTCTCCAAGCTGGCAGGGCTGGATGTCACTCGGAGGAGTCTGCCCCAGACCCCGAGCAGATCCCGCTGCCAGGCTCGCACCAAGCTGGCAGGGCTGGATGTCACTCGGAGGAGTCTGCCTCAGACCCCGAGCAGATCCCGCTGCCAGGCTCTCTCCAAGCTGGCAGGGCTGGATGTCACTCGGAGGAGTCTGCCCCAGACCCCGAGCAGATCCCGCTGCCAGGCTCGCACCAAGCTGGCAGGGCTGGATGTCACTCGGAGGAGTCTGCCCCAGACCTCGAGCAGATCCCGCTGCCAGGCTCTCTCCAAGCTGGCAGGGCTGGATGTCACTCGGAGGAGTCTGCCCCAGACCCCGAGCAGATCCCGCTGCCAGGCTCGCACCAAGCTGGCAGGGCTGGATGTCACTCGGAGGAGTCTGCCCCAGACCCCGAGCAGATCCCGCTGCCAGGCTCTCACCAAGCGGGCAGGGCTGGATGTCACTCGGAGGAGTCTGCCCCAGACCCCGAGCAGATCCCGCTGCCAGGCTCTCTCCAAGCTGGCAGGGCTGGATGTCACTCGGAGGAGTCTGCCCCAGACCCCGAGCAGATCCCGCTGCCAGGCTCGCACCAAGCTGGCAGGGCTGGATGTCACTCGGAGGAGTCTGCCCCAGACCCCGAGCAGATCCCGCTGCCAGGCTCTCTCCAAGCTGGCAGGGCTGGATGTCACTCGGAGGAGTCTGCCCCAGACCCCGAGCAGATCCCGCTGCCAGGCTCGCACCAAGCTGGCAGGGCTGGATGTCACTCGGAGGAGTCTGCCCCAGACCCCGAGCAGATCCCGCTGCCAGGCTCTCACCAAGCGGGCAGGGCTGGATGTCACTCGGAGGAGTCTGCCTCAGACCCCGAGCAGATCCCGCTGCCAGGCTCTCTCCACACTGGCAGGGCTGGATGTCACTCGGAGGAGTCTGCCTCAAACCCCGAGCAGATCTCGCTGCCAGGCTCTCACCAAGCTGGCAGGGCTGGATGTCACTCGGAGGAGTCTGCCCCAGACCCCGAGCAGATCCCGCTGCCAGGCTCTCACCAAGCTGGCAGGGCTGGATGTCACTCGGAGGAGTCTGCCCCAGACCCCGAGCAGATCCCGCTGCCAGGCTCTCTCCAAGCTGGCAGGGTTGGATGTCACTCGGAGGAGTCTGCCTCAGACCCCGAGCAGATCCAGCTGCCAGGCTCTCTCCGAGCTGGCAGGGCGGGATGTCATTCGGAGTCGGTAATCCCCCGCCAAGCAACCGGGGAAGGGAGGCGAGCCAAGAGGGCGAGTCTGCGAGCCAAGAGGGCGAGTCTGCGAGCCAAGAAGGGGAGTCGGCGAGCCAAGAAGGCCGGGCCCGGCGCATAGAGGAGCGAGCCCAAAGCACGGCGCGCGAGTGGAGAGTTTTGGACTCACGTCGCCGGAGATCAGGAGAGCGGGCCGGTCTGGATGACCCTATGAGGCCGCAACGCCGGCCCCAACCTTCGGTTCGGCGGGTCCACGGGGTGGATGGGAAGCAAAAGGTCGGACGCGCCAAGACCCTCCCCGGGAAGCCGGCCCGCGCGAAGTCGTTACGCGCGGAAGCCGGGCCCAGTCCGCACCTAGATACGGTCAAAATAACAAGCCCGGGCGGAAGGCGCGACTCGCCACTCGCGTCGCACCAGCGTTAGTGTCCCGCGAACCTAGATCTATGTCCCGAACCACAAACGGGCGGGTGGCCTCACTCGCTCGCTCGCAGTAACGAAAATCAGAGTTAATCAACAAGCGGTGCACAGCAACGACCGCGAGGCGGGAAGTAATTGGCAATTGAGAAGTGAATGCAGTAAATATATTAACTTTTACAAAATTACAACTGTGGCCCGCGGCGTGACCACACAAAAAATAAACAAAATACATGTCCCAAGAAGGGGGGGAGAGATAAAAGCCACAAGGCGGCGGGCCCTTCAGATGCGGTGGAACCCGCCTGGCTCGGGTACTGGAAGGAACAGCTCCGGCACCACTTCGGTCACCCGCAAGCCGGAGCACTCGTCCTTGAGGAGCTTGGCCCGCTGCAACGTCTTGAAGAGGTACGTCACCGCGTCGGCCCCGTTCTCTTGCATCAGAACCGCCAGGTCATACTCGCTGTGGTGAACGAGTGTTGACAGCCGCTCGAGGAGGCCGGCGGGACGGCAGCAGCAGCCTCGAGCGCACCCACCCGCGCCCGCAGGGTCTGGTTCTCCAGCTGGAGGGTGGCGATCTCGGTACCAAGTCGGCTGGCGGTCACCGCATCCTGCAAAAGAAATTTATTAGGACGAGTCGCGAGATAAAGGCGGTTGCGAGTGAGACGGCTTACCGCGCCGCCTTGGTACTGCGCGAGGGCGGCGTCGGCCGCTTCGAGCCGCCTCCGCAGGTCATCCGCCTCCTCCTGGGCGAGCTTGCGGGCCGCCTCCTTCTCATCGATCAACTTGTTGAGCGAGGGGGCATCTCTGTCCAACCGGAGGCACCGCCGGCCGACCATGTGGGCCAGGGCGAGGCTTTGAAATTGCGCCCGCGCGCTCTCATAGATAAGCACGCGTGGCCTCCTCGCCGTAGGTAGAGGCGTCCTCTCGCCCGTACAGGCCGAAGGAGAGATTGAAGGCGTCCCTGGAGGCGGTGTCCTGCTCCGACCAGCTAGGCAGCAGCGAGGATACCGAGATGCGGTTGCCCTCCTTGTCCCACTGAAGTAGCGGGGCACCGGTTCGGTCCGTGGGCCCTTCGCCGTAGCCGAAGTTGGGATGCCCTCGAGGAACCGGCTTCTCGGCGGGCCGAGTCGCCGCGAGCGGCCGCGACGACCCAGCCGCCCCGCCGGCGGGATCAGCGGTCGAGGGAACCGCAGGGGCAGGGGCAGAAGATGGTTGATCCGCGGGGGCCTTGCCCTTGTCGCCGACCGAAGGAGCCTGACCGCCCGTTTTATTCGGCTTCTTTGGAGGGCCCTGAGACAGCTCGCCTCCGGACCGCTTCTGGCCGACGGGAGCCGAGAGCTCGCGGTGAGCTAGGGCTGCCGCTTCCGCACGGCCAAGCTCGCCCAAAGCGGACCGCGCGCTCTCGTAAGGCGGGTGGAGGGGGACGTCGCGCTCGCCTGCAGGAACAGGAGTTACAAAAGCCAAGGTACGATCAAAGCAAAGGCGAGCGAGCCGCTTACCTTCCCCAGGCGGGACGGGGACGAGGTCGTCCAGATTCCGGCGGAGGAAGGCGACCTCGAAGTTCTTCCCGGCGAAGAACTCATATAGCTTCCCCTCATGGCCCCCCAGGCTAGGGGGCCGATAGCTCGCCTCGCCGAGTTGCACTGGCGAGAACGGAATGTTGCCGAAGTCGCCCTTGACGAAGACGAACTTCTTGAGCCAGTTGTGGCTCTTGTTGACCGTCTCCCGCACCTTGGCGTGCATGCTCGCGAAGCACGCGGTCCCGTCCTTATTCGCGCGGAAAGAGAACAGCTTGCGGAAGACCGCAAGGCTGAACTCGATCCTCTCCTCGCGCAGGTAGCAGGCGAACCCGACTACGACAGCGATGGAGTTCGGGGTCAGCTGCCCCGGGACGACCCCGTAATACTTGAAGACCTGGCGGACTTCCGGCCAGAAGGGTAGCCGGAGCCCCGCCTCGAAGTGGGCCGTCGGGAGAGCCAGCTCGTCGCCCGAAAGCTCATTGATCCGTTCGTCCTTCCCGGGCCGCCTCGCCACAAAGCCAGGCGGGATGAAGTCGCTAACGGTGTCCAGAAACTCCTTCTCCGAGACCGAGGCGGGAGGGAAGCTATGGTCTGCAAAGACCCAGGCACACCTGCCCCTCCCGTCCGCTTCGCCACTGCCGCCCGTCATCTCGCGGGATTGATAAGCTAGCTGAGCGAGAGGAGAGAGAGAAGAGAGGGTTCTCGCGAGAAGAAGGGGGAAGGGCTCTTGAATACGGTAGGTAAAACCATAAATGAAGGGCCTATTTATAGGGCCGGAAAAAGGGCGGGAAAAATCGGAAAAGGCGGGAAGCGAACTTACAGCGGGGCCAACCCCGACGCTTCGATTCCCGAGCCCCGCGCGGGCCCGCATCGAGTCGCCGGCCGGCCGCAAGAGATTCCCCACCAGCCGCGAGCCATTCCTCTCTCGCGCAGAGCGGAGGCTGAGAAGGATGCCCAGTCGAGGGGGAACGAACGAACGCCTCGCCTCTCCTAGGCGGGCCGGCCCCTCGCTCGCCTCTCCTAGGCGGGCCGGCCCTCGCTCGCCTCTCCCAGGCGGGTCGGCTTTCGCCCGTCTCTTCTAGGCGGGCCGGCCCTCGCTCGCCTCTCCTAGGCGGGCCAGCCCTCGCTCGCCTCTCCTTAGGCGGGCCAGCCCTCGCTCGCCTCTCCTTAGGCGGGCCAGCCCTCGCCTCTCTTTAGGCGGGCCAGCCCTCGGCTCTCTTTAGGCGGGCCAGCCCCGCCCGCTCTTGCTAGGTGGGCGCTCCAAGGTAGAAGCTAAGAGTTCAGCAAAATATATAACAAATGAATAATGAATGATAATCATAGCAGCATGCGCCCATAAACGGGCGAGAAGGTCCCTGAATTATTACAAGCCATTGTTTTTAGATAATATTCGCCCCCGATAATCTAGGATGGCTCGCCTCGAGACGATTCAGACCCCGCGAGCAACTGCGGGCACGGGCAGGCGAGGCAGGTGGCTTAGTACTCGATCCATTTCCACCTACCCCGCCTCTGCGAGCCGGTTCGAGGCGGCACGCGAGAGTCATGATACTCTCGAACCGCCGCCAGCTCCCGCTTGGTCTGATCGGCCTGTCTCGAAATGTTCGTCAGTCGCTCCTCTGCTCGCGTAATATGCGCGCCCGGAGATGTCGGCTCATCCTCTTCAGCCGAGCCCCTTGCCCCTTCCAAAGCAGCGAGTCGCTCCTCCGCCCTGACTCTGTCTCTCTCCATCCCCACGAAGGCCTCTTTGAGCAGCATCGTGTGTTTCTGAAACATTCGTGCCACCTGCGCCTTCATCTTCTCGCTATCGTGCGGGTCACCCAGGAAGTCTGCGATGTCTTCCGGCTCCACGGGAGGCGAGTACCCCTCGCTCATCTCGACATCGGAAGAAGCGGCGCGATGCCCTGCGGAAGCGAGGTCAGAAGCAGACGAGCGGCGAATGGGTTAATTTCAGGGGGGTTACCTGGCGTCGGTACGTCTCCCGCGTCGGGAGCAGACCGAGAGGAACCCGGCCGACCTTGGAATGATTTCCCTCCCGGGGCGACGAGCGGCTTCCCCAGACCCTGGACTCTCAGCGGGGGAGGAGTCGCAGGAAGGCTGCGCGCTGGGGAGAATGGGCTGACGCCCAGGCCGACTATCTCCATGGAGAGATCCGCCAGGTTCCCGGAGCCCCCTTCCAATGCATCTTCATGGGGCGTCTCCTGCGAAGGAAAAAGTCAGTAGAAAGCATAGGTCACAGGGCGAAACCACGCACCCAGATTCGACCTCGGAGCCGCCGGAACCCAGATCATCACTCGGCGTGGAACGGCGGACAACCTTTCCCTTTGCCTGCTTAAGCTGCGGGCCGGAGGATATGGGCGCCAACCACGGGGCGGCCGCGAGGGCCTCCTCCCGACCCTCCTCCCTCGCGGCAGCCAACCGGGCACGTATCTCCTCAGACGCAGGCATCTCCTGGCCTCAAACCACGCAGGAAGCAAGAGGAGAGGGCCAGTTATCGAAGGCCCGGTGGCTTATTTATAGCTGAAAGGCGGGTCCCACCAAAAGATTCCCTCCAGCTCAGCAAGGACGTCGCCGGACACGAGGGTTGGACGTTTCTTTCCGAGCTTCTGCGAAGCACGCAAAGATCGGGGATTGTGTACAACCCCGTGTCCGCCGAGGGGGCCAAACAAGCAGGCGGGCCAGCCCCGCTCGCATCTCCTAGGCGGGCCGGGCCCCAGCCGCCTCTCTCAGGCGGGCCAGCCCCCGGCCGCATCTCCCAGGCGGGCCGGGCCCCAGCCGCCTCCCTCAGGCGGGCCAGCCCCCGCCCGCATCTCCTAGGCGGGCCGGGCCCCAGCCGCCTCTCTCAGGCGGGCCAGCCCCCAGCCGCGTCTCCTAGGCGGGCCGGGCCCCCAGCCGCCTCTCTCAGGCGGGCCAGCCCCCAGCCGCATCTCCTAGGCGGGCCGGGCCCCAGCCGCCTCCCTCAGGCGGGCCAGCCCCCGCTCGCCTCTCCTAGGCGGGCCGGGCCCCAGCCGCCTCTCTCAGGCAGATCGGCTGTAGTCCACCTCCCTCCAGATGACAGGGGGTGACTCGACAAGAGGTGCGCATAACCAGCCAGAACAGCGGGGTTTGGCTGTTGGCAGGCCAACCCAAGGGGCTTTTTAGTAAATTCAGGCCACCAGGGGCAGGGTATTTGCAGACCATCCAAGGTAATCTATAAATAAGACCCAAGGGGTACCTCAGAAGGCACGCTTACTAGTTCACAAGTCTTATAGCGCTTTCTGAGGTACCTTAGCCCGGCAACTGGTTAAGGAGGGGAAGCGCTCTAAGATCTTCCGGGTGTGTGGTGGGACCTCCGAGCCGGGCCCTTGGTCCTGTTCTCTGTCTCTCTCCCTTTTGTTGTTTCTCTTGCAGGAGCGAAGTAGGTGCGAGACCACCCCCTTCCCCAAGGGTCGAACTCCACAGAGGCCGGTTTCCGGTTTCAACAATATACTTTACAATTTTTAAACAAGATATAATCTGTGATAATTGTTATCTGAAAATCTATTTTAAATATGTGCACATCATTTTATTAATTAAAAATTATTAAAAAAAAATAAACTATGAATAGGGGCAAACCAATCCAAAAAAAAATTCTTGCAATGTGATAAAACATTTAAAATTATTCTTTACGTAGTTACGAGTTGGATCTCTTGAAACATTTTTACAATTAAAACCATAGAATTCATGCAATTAGCAACTAGTAGAGGTAAATTGAGTGCAATCCTGATTTTACCGATCATTTATTTTATTTGATTACACATCATTTTAATATTCATATTCCTCAAAGTAATCCTCTTTGTCTCATTTTTTTTTAAAAAAAATCATCATCAATATTTGAAAGAAACTAGAATGACCTGAGATTAACTAGAAACAAATTGAAATCATAAAGTATATTGAATTTTATTGCAAAATTTTATGCCTTTGATTTCCATGGTTTGATCAACAAGGAAGAAGCATTGGGATTACGGATTCTGCGAAGTGGAGGGCAGTGATAGGCCGACGTCGATCAGTAGAGGCAGGGGAGAATAATGTTACGGTCGTCTGTCAGTTATCTTCATATATATGTATTGAGTCGTGATGTATTTTAGTTAAAGTCGTTAGTAGACTCGTCGTAATATTCTAGTATTTTAATATTGTAAGTGTCGCATGTAATTACGGGTTTACCCCCGGGGTCCTATATATATGGGTCGTGTCTTGTACTTGAGGTTACGCAATGAATGAAGAATTTCATTTATCTCTCTACAAATTCCTCTCCTTCTCTCTCTAAGTTCTTCTCTCCTTCCTTCACCCTCTAGGGTTTCTTCCTCTCTCATCTCCTCCTTCACCATTCTAGAGCTTGTCCCTTGTATCCCCACCTCCAACAATCCACAACGAAGCAAGCCCGTAACAAATAACTACGAGCCCTAGCATGTGGAAGAAAAGGGTTCAATCAGCTTAATTGAGGAGGCATTCTAGCCGAATTCCGATTCATCGAAGTCAGAATTTTATTTGAGTAATAAATATACAAACATCATTACATTTAGAACATTAAGAATCAATAGCTACATAATTAAACCATAATTAATCAAATAATAAACTACCAGATAAGTAGACAACAAAACTCACACACAGTGAGAATCAATTCCATGATGTCACTGTCATAGGGTTTCGACTTACTCAGCGGGACCAAACCTCATTGTCCATTTAAGTTAGAAATTGGGAAGTGAGATAAGATGTAAATAAATTCACATGAAATTCAAGCAATTCTAAATATATCATGCTTAATGAATGTGTTAAACAATGTGGTTGGAATTGGAATTCGGGAGTGAGGTTCCAATTACGACCCCCAATTAATGGCCTAACATGTCGAAATGGCCTAATGGCAATCACTGACGTTTATGGTGAAGTAGGCAGTGTTTGGCACGGTGGTGGCAGTCATTAATACGGGGGGTTAAATTGTCACTTGTTAACGTCCACCAATGGAACTTCATCCACTTTTATATTCAAACGGATGATGTTTGTTAGGTGAACAATAACGAATGTTATTTTAATCAATGCGTTTACGAAAGCAACCACTGTGCCAAGCAAAGCCTTAATTGGAAGTAAGCAAAAGGAAATGTCAATGGGATTTTCTTCGAAAAAACTATCGGTCTCTTCTCCTATTCCTTGGCTCTGTTACTTCAATCCAATATTATTCCAACACGGACATGAGACTATCCGCCTACAATTATTGTCCCCAAACCTATTAAAAGAATTAACTATAAGAGTCAAGAGCAATTATATTTTTTTAATTTATGGAATTTGAAAATTAAAATAGTTTTATATTTCATGATTATAGCTAATCAGGGGGCTAATGAAAACATAATTAGACACTTAAGTAATATATCTATGTTATATTTGTAAAATGAAATGCTATGATTTAGGATGAGGATTATATCATAATTAAGAAAATTTACAATGTTATATTTATAATCAAAATTTTGTTTATATTTGTAAATGTAATTAAAACTTTAATTATAATTATAATTTTTATAGTCTATAAAATTAATATATTTATATTCGACATTAATTTACTTGATATTTTTGATGCTAAAAAATCAAGAAATAAAGCAAAGGTTTATACCTTCATTTAATTTTGACATTTTTATCACCTCTTGCAACATTATGCATAGTAATAATCGATGGGATTCCCCCTAAATTTTCTAAGTCAAACCTGGATGATTTCGACATAAGACACGAAAGGAGGACTTCCCGTCCGAATGAGTCGTGCACACCTACCCGTCCTCACTTAAAGATCTGAAGTCCCCCTGAAAGAAGGGGCAGAATGAAGCGTGGGCACCCAAGCAACGCACCCGCGTACGCACAACACACAAGCAGGCGCACTGCGCGCAGGCAAGTGCGCTGCCCTGCGCGCTCGTAGCTTGCAAGCGCGCTCGTAGCTTGCAAGCGCGCTCCCTACGCACGTACGCGCGCCGACGGTCGTCACCAGCGCCTCCGGCCTCCACCGCCATCAGGCACCTTGCCCAACCGCTCAGACCGTTCGGGGGGGGGGGGGGGGGGGGCTCGTCATTTCGCTAAATTAGGTCATCTAGGTGACCGAGACGGAGCGATGACATTCACCAGCACAAATTTCGCCTGGACATAATTATCATCACATCTCTCCAAAAAACTATAAAAATACCCTCAGACCTTCAGTTGAGGACAAGAAACTTCAGTGGCTATAAAAAGCTCTGAGATTTTTCGTCGAGAACATGAGACTTAGATCGTTCCTCCGCTAGGAATTCGCTCTGCCCCTTTCTAGTGCGAAGGCATCTCAAAGCTTCCCAGACTTGACGTTCTTCCCTACATGAGTGCTCCTATCAAGAATCCAACTCAGCAAGAGTGGTTGCATCGAGGCTCCGTAGACTTAACGATTTTCCCTACTTGTAACGGAGATATGCTCTATTACCCTCAGATGAATTGTCTCAACTCTTGTAATATCAAGCAAAATAATGAATTTCGGCTTAGCACAGATCCGACCTCGTGGTTTTTCACCCTTTTCGGGTTTTCAACGTCAAAAAAACCTTTTTTTTCATTTGTTGCTATTTTTCTTTTACTGTTTGTGCGTCCGGTCCAATTTCGAGCTAAGACGATCCGATTTTTCGGACCAGGGAAAAGTCGGGTGACCTGCAATAATAATAAAATCATAGAATATATTGTATGACTCAAAAATATATTAATTATAAGAGTGAAGATCGTTTATATATTTAAATTTATGACATTTGAAAGATTATAATAATTTATTTTTCATGATTATTGCTAATTATGGCTTAATGAAGGCATAATTAGACATAAAGTTATGTTAAATAATAAATCTCTATTACACTCACAAATCAAATGTTGTGATTTACAATGAAGATATATCATAAGAAATTTTACTGTTATATTTCTAATTAATTTCTTTAATGTTTATAATTGTCATTATAGCTCTAATTATGTTTATTATTTTTCTTGTCAATTAAATTGAAATATTTTTGTTCACCATTAATTTACATGATATTTAATGCTAAAAGTCTATAAAAATAAAACAAAGGTTTATAGCTTCATTCTCATTTTGTCATTTTATCACCACTTGTAGCATTAAGCATAGTAAAATTGAGCATCCGTATTAATAAGTAATATGTGTGTGAATAAATTTTAATTTTATGATATGTTCTACAACTAAAACAAGTGATAGAATATACTCTTAAGAGACAAGAATATTTATGTTTAATTTATGAAATTTGAAATATTAAAATAATCATATATTTAATGATTATTAATTTTCTTATACCTATTAATTATATTCGACTCAATAAATGATGCATCTCAAATCAATCATAAAAAAAGTAATTATTATGGTCAACTTTTAAAATAAAAATTATTAAATAATTATTTTAAATGTTACGGTAAAATTAATATGGGCAAATCATTTCCCCATCACATTGATAGGAGCGAGCCATAGGCGACGACACCACCACCACCATCACCGTCGCCAACGTCTCTCTCTTCTATGCCGCCAACGCCGATGCCACCGCTGCTGCCGACACCGCCGCCAACGCCGACCGCAAGCCATACGTAACGACACCTATGACACATCCTCGCTTCTGACCACCGCGAGAGCACGTAACAAATTTAGAAAGGTTTTATAAATTTAGAAAAATTTGTAATACATTAAACTTTATAATATTGATACTAAACTAATTGTTCAATTGTTGCTAACGAATTTAGAAAAATTTTATATTAGTTTGCACGTAATAATTGGTTTGCACATATAAATTTTTGATTTGCACGTAAAATTAGTTTGCACATATCGAAAATTGATTTGCTCATAACATTCACCTAAAAATCATTCTTAAAATTATATCAATCTCTTGCATGAAATATTAGTGGGCCCCAATTTTTGTGACTTTTGATATATTTTAGATGAGTATGATATTTTCCTTTTATTAATATGATAGTTTAAGATATAGAATATAATCATATAAATGCTATCCAAAAAAATGAATATAATTTTTTTGATAAATAACAATTTTTTTAGCCTTTTTGTATATTTATAAATTTATAGTACAAAATTGATTATAGTCATATATTAATATATTTATATTTTTTTGACATAATGTATAATGCAAGCCATTTTGACGTAAAAATTGTATAAAGGGAAGTTCAACAAATAATATTAAAATTATGAAGAATATTCGCATCATCTGGTCTTGAGATGTCACAAACTAAATAATTCGTGAATAATTTAACAATTAATTAAACTAAATTTCATATTTTTTCAAATCCGATTTCAAATTTGGATTCGAGTGCGTCTGAAACCGAATCGCAATAACATTGTCTTTTTTTGTATGATTCACAAATAATTCACGAATAATATGAATGTCTATATTATATGTAACGATCATTGCCGTCCGATTAAAGTCTATTTGGATCATCATTTGGAGTAAATTTTAATTCGAATCCAACCCCAAATTCGAATACAAAACAAAATTCGAATCCAGGAATTCGAGACGATTCTAAATCTAAACCCGAATTCAAATATTTAAATAAATTTGCAGCCGAATTGAAATCTAAATCACTGCATTGTATGACAAATTTTGATTCAATTAAAAATTATATTTAATTCAATTCTTTTCTCATAATAATAATATAAAAGAATCAATATTAATCGTTCTATTTAGATAAACATTTTAGATCAAAATCATCAAATACACTGCAATATTGCGACGAATACGGCGAAATCGACAATCTATCCCCTGATCTATACATGGTCCTCTGAACAGGGGGTGCTATCTCCATCCCTAGCAGCGGTAGCGGCGGCGGCACCGGTTGGTAAGCATTCCATTTACACCAGAGGAGGGCGCTGACAAAAACTATGACTCCAAGAACAGTGATTGTGACAGTGATTGCGATGATGATCACGATCGTATGCGTGAAGAAGCCGGGGCTTTTTCCGCCGAAGACATCCTTCGGCTGGTATAAATCATAGTAGTCAGATGGCAGCGGCGGAGGCAGTAGAAGCGACATTCTTTTTCCTCCTACTCGTGAAAAAACGGAGTGTAAAAATAATAGTAGATGTATTTATTTATGCAGATAAAAAATAATAGAAAAAGTTAATATATTTATATATATATATATATATATATATATATATATGAAATGAAGGAATATTTCAGAAAAATGGAAAATAATTATATGATAAGTAGAGGGATGAAATTTGGAATTTTCGGGTGATGGGAGAACATTGATAATAAAACCGCTCTCAAATTAAATAAGTAATAAACTTCTATTAAATATTAATGGGTACAAATCAATTTAATTTAATTTTCTGTTTAAAATATAATAGGAATAATATAGTTTCCATCTCGGCCCACGAGCTTGAGGGATTTAAAATATTTTATTTTCATTTATTAATAAGTAATTTAGATACAGAAAAATGTTTATGAATCAAAGTCCTTTTCTAAGTGGGAGAAACCCGTGCACACCCAAGACATCCCACGGACGAGTATAGTTTGCATATATATGCAAGCGCAATTCATAAAAAAATATCGAGCATAGACATAACTTGTGCAAAGATACTAATGTATATATATAGAGAAAAGACATCTTGTGCCAACCAATCAAATTTTAAAATAATTAAAATGATTATTAATTTTCTATTGTATATTTTTATTGATCAATTTTTTCTCTTATCCAATTTTTTTGTACTCTTTTGATAATATCATATGTTTTTTAAATAATAAAAACAAATATATTTTTGTGAAATATTACTTTTCTTTATTATATACTTTACAATTTCTTAAACAAGATATAATCTGTGATAATTGTTATGTGAAAATCTATTTTAAATATGTGCACACAATTTTATTAATAAAAAATTATTAAAAAATATTAATAATAAATTATGAATAATGGCAAACCAATTCAAAAAAAATATTCTTACAATGTGATGAAACATTTAAAATTATTCTTCACATAGTTACGAATTGGATCTCTTGAAACATTTTTGTAATTGAAACCATAGAATTCATGCAATTAACAACTAGTAGAGGTAAATTGTAGGCAATTCTGATTTTACCCGTCATTCATTTTATTTGATTACACATCAATTAATAAATCAACAGTACACTATAGACTGAGCTCTATTCACATTAAGGCTACGTTTGGGGGGACTTATTTATACCAGTCAAGCGGTTATGACCGCATGAACCAGACCCATACAGTCATAACCTCTTGATCGGTGAAAATAAGTCCCCCCCAAACAAAGCCTAAAGCTACAATTTTTTTAGAAATTCATTTTAACATTCATATTTCTCAAAATAATCCTCTTTGTCTCAATTTTTTTTAAAAAAAATCATCATCACTATTTGAAAGAAGATAGAATGGCCTGAGATTGACTCAAAACAGATTGAAATCATAAAGCCGAATTCACTTTCAACATGTGGAAGAAAAGAGTTCAATAAGCTTAATTGAGGGGGCATTCTAGCCGAATTCCGATTCATCCAAGTCAGATTTTTTTTTGAGTAATAAATGTACAAACATCTTTACATTGAGAATATTAAACATCAATAGCTACATCATTAAACCACAATCAATCAAATAATAAACTATTAGATAAGTGGACAAAACTCACACACAGTTAGTCGTGTCCATAAGGCCCGATCGGGCCGGCCCAGACCGGGCTTGATCGGGCCCGGGCTTTTGCAAACTGGACCGAGCTTGGGCCCTTTCTTTATCGGGCTCGGGTCGGGCTCGGGCTTTGACCCCGGGAAGAGGTCCGATTAGGCCCTTCAAGTCGGGTCGGGCCGGGTCGAACCCGGGTCGGCCTGAAGTGAGAAGGCGGGATTCATTCCCGCCTGTAGGGGGGATTAATCCCGCCTATGATTAGGCGGCGGGATTAAAATTCCGCCTGGCACCAAGCGGGATTAAAACCCCGCCTAGCACCAGGCGGGATTTTAATCCCGCCAGGCTTTGGCTTAGCCCGGTGCCCAACTCAGGCTAGCCCGGCAAACGGGCTTTGCCCGGCCCAGCCCGGGCACCGGGCCAGGCAACTGGCCAAAATGGGGGCCCGGAAAGGGCCCCAAGCCCGGCCCTGGCCCGGGCCAGGCTTTTCCTAGGTTGGGCTTAACCAGGCTTTTGTCGGGCCGGGCCCGGGCGGGATTTCCGGGCCCGACCTTTTTGCCCACGCCTACACACAGTGAGAATCAAATCCATGATGTCACTGTCATAGGGCCTCAACTTACTCAACGAGACCAAACCTCATTGTCCATTTAAGTCGTAAATTGGGAAGTGAGATAAGTTGCCAATAAATTCACATGAAATTCATGCAATTCTAATTATATCATTTTTTATGAAGGCGTTAAACAACGTGATTGGAATTGGAATTCGGGAGTGAGGTTCCAATTACGACCCCCAATTAAAGGTCTAACGTGTCGAAATGGCCTAATGGCAATCACTGACGTTTATGATGAATTAGGCTCAGGCTGGCATGGTGGTGGCGGTCATGAATACGAGGTTAAATTGTCATTTGTTAACGTCCACCTATGAAACTTCATCCACTTTTATATTCAAACGGATGATGTTTGTTAGGTGATCCTTAACGAATAATGTTTTAACCCATGCGTTTATGACCGCCGCCACCGTGCCAAACGTAGCCTTAATCGGAAGTAAGAAAAAGGAAATGTCATCGGGATCTCCTTCAAAAAAAGTATCGGTCTCTTCTCCTATTCCTTGCTCTGTGACTTCAATCCAATATAATTTCAACACGGACATGAGGGTATCCGTCTACTATTATTGTCCCTACCTATTAAAAGAATTAGACTTGATGGTTTTTTAGGGTCGGTTCATTTGAACAGATTGGCTTTTTAGAATTGAAATTGAATTGAGCATTAGAAATTCCATTATCAAGTTTGGTACGACTAAATTTACACGGATATTAGCTTTGAAGTGAAAACCTAAGACTTTAAGAAACTTAAATAAAACTAAAAAAGTACAAATAATATAAATACATTTATTTTTCATAGAATAAAATTGACTAAAAAATCATAGAATATATTGTAATAGTCAAAAGCATTTAATTTTTTTAATTTATGGAATTTGAAAATTAAAATTGTTTTATATTTCATGATTATAATTAATCATGGGTTAATGAAAACATAATTAGACACTTAAGTAATATATCTCGGTTATATTCGTAGAATCAAATGTTATGATTTAGGATGAACATTATATCATAATTAAGAAAATTTACAATGTTATAATTATAATCAAATTTTTGTTTATATTTGTAATTGTTATTACAACTTTAATTATAATCATGATTTGTATAGTTTATAAAATTGAAATATTAATTTTCGACAGTAATTTAGTTGATATTTTTGACGCTAAAAAAAACAAGAAATAAAGTAAAAGTTTATATCTTCATTTAATTTAGGCATTTTTATTACTTCTTGCAACATTATACATAGTAATAGTCGATAGGGTTCCCCCTAAATTTTCTAAGTCAAATCTGGATGATTTTGACTGAAGACATGAAAGGAGGACTGCCCGTCCGAACGAGTCGCGCACACCTACTCGTCCTCACCCAAAGATTTGATGTCCCCCCGAAAGAAGGGGCAAAATGAAGTGTGGGCACCCAAGCAACGCACCCGCGTACGCATAACACACAAGCAGGCGCATTGCGCGCAGCTCGCAGGCGCGCTCCCTGCGTACGCTTAGCGCCCTCCCTATGTGCGTATGCGCGCCGACGGTCGCCGGCTCGGCCGCCCCTTGGCCGTAAGGCGGCGACCAAGGATGGGATGGCCGATTACCGACCCTTGGCTGCAAGGTGGCGGCCGGACCTTAGCCGCAAGTCGGCGACCAAGGAGGGGGCGGCCGACAGCCTCCCCTTGGCCGCAAGGCGGCGACCAAGGAGGGGACGGCCGGCGGCCGGCCCTTGGCCGCAAGGCGGCGGCCAAGGAGGGGGCAGCCAACGAAGGGGCGGCTGGAGGCGGCGATGCTGGCGAGCGGTGACGAATCTGAGATGGCGAATGGCAATGCCCTGCAAACTCGGGTAAAAATGTCAGAATATTTGTTGGGTGAAAGTGAGACGAAGATGCTCTAAGGAGGAAGTTGGCGAACCCATGCTCGTGCACGCGCGTCCATGGGCTTGGTTGCGCGCACGCCTTGCCACACACAAAGGTGCGCGCATGCAGGCACGACTGCGCGTGCGGTCGTGCCTTGCCACGTTCACGCGAGCGAGCGCACTCTAGGCCGCGCGTGCCTTGGTGATGGCATGTCGTTGTCATGTAGTAACGGAATTTCGTGCGTGATCGCGTGCCCTTTTTTGCTTGTGCGCTTTGGGCGCGTTGCGGGATTTTTGACTTCTTTGGGCGACGTGCCCTTTGATCGGATTTCTTAGTCTAATTTTATTTTTAATTTTTGTAACAAGGCTTGAAGCGTACCGCGATACCAATGCTTTTTCATTCGTCTCTTACGGACGATCAAATTATGTTTTGGCGGAAGAGTTACGGTTTACCTGCCGGTCTTGAAGTCATGAAGATACCGCGTGTTGACGAGAGGGTCCAAAATCCTCCTCATGGTTGGTTGACGATCTGCGAGACTGTCTTTAGATCAGGATTCCGGTTTCTTCCATGCGAGTAAGTGGTTGAGATTCTGAAGTTCTGCGGCGTGTCGATTTCCAAGTTTACTCCCTTGAGGGTAGTACGGCTCATGGGGCTGGTTGTTTTCTTTCGTGAGCATGGCGAGAAACTTTCTTTGGACTGCTTCCGGGACTGGTGCGATGTTCATTCTGATTGTGGCGAGCGTGTGGAGGTTCATAATAACAAGAGCTAGCTTGATTTCGAGATCCGAACGGACCGCCGCCACGAAAATATTTTGTTTGGTTATGTCAGGAACTCTTGGGGCTTGACGGAGCTGTGGAATGCATTGTCTGATCGTTGTCACCGTCAAAAGGGGAGAGAGCGAGAGTTTTCTCTAGTAGTAGAATTTTTAGGACCTCGCGAGCTGGCGAACCCTCTGTTCAGTATTTCTTTATTTGTGGAAGAGAAGTGTTTATTGTGGTGTGGCATTTCTTCAGATTCTGGGCGGGCCGCTGAGACGCCTTTGGTTTGTAATCGGAAACGGAAGGCTGTTGCGGTTTCTCGGGATGGTGGTAATACGACGCCATGTTCGTCTTCTCAGGGCGATGACTTTCCTTCTAATGACGGTGATGGTTTGCCTCCCGAGGTATACGTGCTTAGATCATCTCCCCCCCCCCACCAGTCTTTCCTTGTGGAGGCGACGACTCCAAGTTTATCTTCTTCTTTGAAGGCGATGAATGAAGTGGTGAGCGGGCTTGGTGCAGATATGGCCAACAAGTGACAACTTGCACTTTTATTTTTGTATGCTTGGATACGTTTGTTCTTGCATTGTTATGTCTGGTGTATGTTTGTCATCGCCTTTGGTAATTTTTTGTAGCACATTTGTGTCTATATTGATACGCTAGCATTGTCCTTGCTCTTTTATCTTTTGTGGTCTGAGTCCTGGTAGCTGGTGGAATGCAAGTTCATGGTAGCTTCGAAGAGCACCTTGCTCAATCCAAGTGTTAGAGAATGTAAAGATTCTATCTGATTGTGGGGCCGATCCTGGCCAAGAGATCATTGTTGGAGAATGTAAATATTCAATCTGGAGGTGCGATCGCGAGGGGGGCAAGCCCTGGCTGTAATGCCCCAAAACTCAAGAAACGAACGGGTAGCATCCTAAGTCGAAATTGGCCCCTAAAAAGGGTCACACGGCCTGAGACATGGGCGTGTACAGGGCCGTGTCCTGCTCTGGCTGGGACATGCTGTGTCGAGGGAGGCACACGGCCAAGGTCACGGGCGTGTCACGACCTGACATAGGCGTGTCGGGTTCGGACACGGACATGTCCCGTGTCGTGTCCTACTCTAGTTGTGCCGGGCCGTGCCGACTAAGTACACGACCTTGGACACGGGCGTGTACTGGTCGACACGGGCGTGTCAAAATTAGACACATGTGTGTGGGAAGCCGTGTCCTATTCTGGACGTGACGGTTCCTGTGTCGGTTGAGGGACACGCCCTGCGACACGGGCGTGTCAGGTCCCGACACGGGTGTGTCAAGCAGTGACAGGGGCGTGTTCGAGCTCGTGTCCTTCTATGTGTTCAACGATCGTGTCCAGATCGAGAAACACGGCCTGTGATACGGCCCGTGTCACAAGCCGTGTTCGGCCCATGAAGTTGATTTTAAGAGCAGATCGTGGTCGTTCGTTTTATTTAAAAATTGATCTAACGGCCTGGGATCTTTCTTGGTGAGTTAAGTACGAGAATTGAGGTTTTAATCCTCATTTTGTCTTAACCATTCTCTTTATAAAGAGTTAGAGAGAGGGGAGAGCAAGGAAGAAGGAGGAGGAATCCGGCCGCTGGCGGAGCATCAAATCTCCGAATCGCAAACCGAGCCCAGATCTGCGGAGGCGTGACCGTTGCGGTGCTTTCTATCCGGCTAGTTTTCCATGGCGCCAAAGCAAACTTCTAGGGTAACGATTCTTTTCTTGGACATGTGAAGTCTTCTTTCTTCTGCATAGGAAACCCGCTCTCGCGAGTGTGCGGTGAGTGTGGGGTGTTCCTTCGGGTGGATGTGAATAGTTCCCCATAGTTTATATGTAGAGTCCGGAATCGAAGTACGGACATAGGCATGGTGTGTGAAGCCTACCCGGACAAGTTGGTCTGGATCGGTGATGTTTCATTATGCATGGATTGCCGGAGAAGACTCTGTGATGTGTGTTTTTCGGGTTCTACGCGGCAGATTGCAGCAGGGAGCCTTGGGAACTAACTCTAAGGTGCATCCGGAAAACTGGGCGGAAATGCATTTCTGCCAACTTGGAGGCCTGGGATCCAGCCTTGTTACATAACTGGGTTATGTGTTGGTGTGATCGATTTGGGATTCGGGGAAGCTTGACCCGCGCCTTTGGCTTAATCTGACAAGGCGGCGTGAGCAACAGGCTTGTGGAATCAGACCTGGGCTATGCTGTTCAGTGATATAGACATAAATAGGGACTTGCCATTGGCATAGTTGGGCGGTCTTAGACTTCGGTCGGAAAGACTAAAATGCTCATGATGGTTGCCGTCCCGGAGACGGTGGTGATGCCACGGAATGGACCAGATTCACCGATTAAGTGCCCTGAGAGCACGGGGTGTGTGGTCGTGCGAGTCTACACATGTGGTTAAGTGTGCTTATGTTGTACTTTCACTAGAATGTTTGGATATGTTAATAAATGCAGGGAAGAAGCATCGCCGCCACGAGTAAGGAGCGGGGTCATTATAATTTGGTCAGCTTTAGCTGACCGTTGCTTTTGTTTATCACCGCTGCGGTGGAATGTTGCTTGCAGGTGCTGCAGAGCCTAGTGGCAAATAGTGGGCTAATGCCCTTATTGCTGAGTTGGCCCTCGAAGGCCGAAGCGAATAGTTTACTTTTTATGCTCATATGTGATCGGCATGTGTGTCGTTGTATGGAAGACATTTTTGTTTAAGTAAACTTCTATAAGGCCATAAGGCCATGTACTTTGTGTATTTGTACGTTCATTTCCGAAGATATTGTTAGTGAACATTCATGATATATATTATACAATTATGGGTTCTTTCAACTGTTTAAAAGCTTCCGCTAGAATGCTCTGAGTTAGGACTCGAGTTGCTATAGATGTTTTGGTATTAATACACAATCCTTCTAACTGTCCGTAGTATATGGCGTGGGGCCCTGGCCAGACCTTCTGTTATATGTCATGTGACAGATGGGGGTGTTATAATTTGGTATTAGACTAGGGTGTTGGTCTTGTTTATTTGAATTCGTGGGCAAATTATTTTAAGGGGTGGTGAGCACATGTATGTGCGTCATCATTATAATATAAAAAGAACCCATGAATGCGCACTTTGGAATAAAAATACACTTGTTTTGAGAAACCTGAGTGTTTCAAGAATTGCTTTTAGCAATCTGTATGTTGCCTAATCAAGTGTTTATTCTATTATAGGTGACTAGGAGCGGTGCTGGACAGTCGGAACGTCCGCAATCGGCGGAGAGCAGTGCACCGAACGATGTGCCTGCAATACCTCCTTCAGCTAAAACCATCAGAATGGTGGTTGAAGCGGTGTTTGCAATGATAAATGCCCAACCTGCAAGACAAGTGCAGTACCCAACACCTGTGATGGAGCAAGAATCGATACGAGCAACAGAACCTAGAAGAGTGGAACAAATGGTTGTAGAACCTTTAGCACCAATGAGATCTACAGAGAAGCAGCTCAAGCACGTAATGAGCTTTAATCCTCCTGTGCTTGAGGGGACTGGAACCCCAACTCAGGCCGATTATTGGCTCTCTAGGATGAAGAGATTCTTGACGGACACAGAAACTGAAGAATGGCAGAAGACCACCATAGCCACCTTCCCGTTGGCTGGAGAGGCGAGGTTGTGGTAGGACGAATTGGAACTTCATCATCTGGTTGGAAGGCAACTCACTGATGTTCCTATAGAGTAATTCTCAAGGTTATTCTTGGCAAGGTACCTTCCTTCGACTCAGAAGATCGAGATGGAGAATCAGTTCCAGAGTTTAACACAGGGAGACAGTAGCGTGGATGAGTACCTCCACGAGTTTACACGGTTGGGTCGTTATGTTGGCTCTACATTTGCTGAGGAGGAGCATAAGACCAACCAATTCATGAGGATCAGCGTGATGACCTAAAACTACTACTTGTTGGGTCTATGGCGCAGGGCTTCCTAACCTTGGATAATACGGCCCGATAGTTGGAGAAGGTTGTGAAGAGAGTCCAAAAGAAGAAGGACCCGAGTGCAAAGAAGTCGAAGTTCAAAGTGCCGACTTCAAAGTCCGGTTTCCGCAGGTGGAACACGAAGGCTAAGACTTCGAGTCTAGCCCCTTCTGCTGGTATGTCTGGGGCAACCACTGGCCAAGCCCCAGGTGCTTGATACAATTGTAGAAAGCCAGAGAATTTTGCCCCAGAATGTTGGAGCGAACGTCCAAAGTCCGAGAGGAAGCCTAGAGCAACATACGAGGAGAAAGGGAAGGCGCCGGAGTTGACCACATCCCACTATGCTCCAGCCCAGACTAGGGTGTACAATTTTGGCATGTAGGAGGGCATAAGGCAGCCTGACGTGGTGACAGGTATGGGTTAATTAATAGCAGTTTAACCTTATATATATTTGTTACTTTTTGCGTGTTAGCTTATGACTGCTTGTGTTAGGCTTTGTTTTGATTTTTGATTATCCGGCGAGAGCACCGTTCGATACTGGAGCTTCGCATTCCGTTTTGTCCGATGGATTTGTATCGCGCATCGAAGTTCCTTCTTTGATGGAAAAAGACAAATTGGATGAGGTGTTGCCTAATGAATGTTCAATGCGCGCAAATAAAGTCTGTTGTTTAAAGATACGGATTGGGGATCAGGAGTTTGAATTGCAAGCGTCGTTACTATCGTTAGTGGAGTTCGATGTGATCTTTGGGATGGACTGGCTCTCGGAGCAGCGAGCATACATTGATTGCAACCACAAGGAGGTCAAATTGGGACTGAATACTGTTCATGAGGCTACCTTTGCGGGCATGAAAGGGTCGAGAAAGACTTTGATGTCTGCTCTTCAGGTGGTTAAGGCAGTTCTGGCTGGTGCAGAGCTATTTTTCACATTAGTGGAGGATTCGATGACTAAGCCTAGTCTGGACAGTATTTAACTGGTGTCCGAGTATCCATGTGTTCCCTGACGATCTCCCTGGAGCTCCACCTCAGTGGGAGATCGACTTCACTATTTAGCTGGTGATTGGTGCCAAACCGGTGTCACGCTCTCCATATCAGTTAGCTCCTAAGTAGATGACGGAACTAAAGTTTCAACTTTAAGAGTTGTTGGAACAGGGGTATGTGCGTCCAAGTTCGTCGCCTTGGAGCGCACCGGTCTTCTTTGTTAAGAAGAAGGACGGAAGCTTACGACTCTGTATCGATTACCGAGAGTTGAATAAGCTAACGAAAAAGAATAAGTATCTGATCCCAAGGATTGATGACCTATTTGATCAGTTGGTTGGGTCAACGGTGTACTCGAAATTAGATCTAGAATCCGGTTACTATCAACTGAAGATAAGAGAAAGCGTCATCCCTAAGACAGCTTTCAGCACACGATATGGGCATTATAGGTTCACCATCATGTCATTTGGGCTGACTAATGCGCCATCCGTGTTTATGGATCTGATGAACAGGACGTTCAGAGAATACCTAGACCACTTCGTGATAGTCTTTATCGACGACAACCTGGTGTACTCGCAATGTGAGTATGATCATTACAAGCACTGCATTTGGTGTTGGAGACATTGAGGAAGAATCAACTTTATGCCAAGTTCTCCAAGTGCGAATTCTGGTTATCCTCTGTGCCATTCCTTGGTCATATAGTTAGTGGTGAAGGGATTGCGGTAGATCCAGCAAAGATAGTGGCGATATGGGAGTGACCTGTGTTATCTACAGTGGTGGAAGTCCGGAGTTTCCTGGGACTTGCCGGCTACTACAGGCGCTTCGTAGAGAACTTCCCGCGGATAGTGTTACCCCTCACGACTTTGATGAGGAAATATCAAAAGTTTGTGTGGTCGCCGGAGTGCGCGCAAGCTTTCGAAGAACTGAAGAGTCGGTTGACCTCAGTGCATATTCTATGTTTGGCGAGTGGGATCGAAGGATTTGAGATTTACTGCGATGCTTCGGGCAGTGGCTTGGGTTGTGTTCTGCTACAACATGGGAGTGTAATAGCTCATGGATCGCGTCAGCTGAAGGTATACGAGAGGAAGTATCTGGTCTATGACTTGGAGTTAGAGGCCGTGATATTCGCTCTGAAGCTGTGGAGACACTACCTGTACAGTGTGAATGTCGATATCTATACCGATCACAAGAGCCTGAAGTACTTGTTGGGTCAAAAGGACCTAAACATGCGACAGCGGAGGTGGATGAAGTTCCTGGGGGACTACACCTTCGAGATACGTTATGTGCCTGGGAAAGGCAATGCGGTGGCGGATGCATTGAGTCACAGAGCTCCCGCGTAGGCCAACTGATTGTCGGTACATGATGAGCGTTTGATTCAAGATTTGGAGGCATTGGAGATCTCTTGTGTTGACAAGCAGACTAGTGTTGAAGCGCAATTGAATTGGACAGAGGTGCAGTATGAACTTGCTGATAGGATTCGGCGGGCTCTGGTTTTGGATAACAGCATGAAGCAGATCATGGATGAGGCTTTGGATGGGTCAAATTCCCAATATGTTGTTGAAGACGGACTGTTATGGAAGGACGGTCGGCTGTGCGTCCTAAATGTGGAGAATTTACGGGAGGAGTTGATGTACGAGGCTCATCGTACTAAGTATTCGATTCACCCGGGGAGCACAAAAATGTATAGAGACATGAAAAAGTTGTTCTGGTGGCCAGGAATTAAAAAAGATGTAGCACTTTATGTGGCGAAGTGTCAAACGTGCGCCTTATTGAAGGCGAAGTGCCAGAAGCCCGGAGGTTTCTTGAAGTCCTCGCCTATCCCAGAGTGGAAGTTCGACGATATTTCAATGGATTTTGTGCATGGGTTGCCAAGGTCGCAGAAGGGAAACGACGCCATTTGGGTGGTCGTAGATAGATTGACGAAAGTGTCGCACTTCATTCCGAATAGGAAGGATTATCCAGTGGAAAATCTAGCAAAACTCTACGTGGATAACATTATTCGACTGTATGGTGTACCCCGTAGTATTGTGAGTGACCGAGATGGGTGTTTCATGTCCAACGACTTGAGGCTGGTGCATCAATTGTTGGGAACCAAACTGAGTTTCAGCGCGGCCTTTCATCCGCAGACAGATGGTCAGACCAAGAGGGTCAACAGGACGATGGAGGACATGCTTCGCATGTGCGTCTTGGATTTTGGAAAGAGGTGGGAAGATCACTTGTACATGATGGAGTTTGCTTATAACAACAGCTATCAGGCGAGTATTCAAATGACGCCTTTCGAGACCCTATATGGTAAAAAATGTCGCATGTCGTTGTCTTGGTTGGAGAAGGGTGAGTCGAAGCTGTACAAACGACAAGGAGTGGAAGACTCCACTTCGTTGGTACGTACAATACGGGAACGGTTGTTAATTGCTCGGGATAGGAAGGCAAAATACAACAATGCCAAGTATAGGAACGTTGAGTTCACTGTTGGTGACTGGGTGTATTTGAAAATTAAGCCATTCAAGGGTGTCTCGCGAGTTCGACACTTGAAGAAGCTGAGTCAGAGGTACCTTGGACCGTTTGAGATCCTTGAGCGAATTGGCGAAGCGTCTTGTCGTTTGAAGCTGTTAGAGGAATTGGGTGGTCTACACGACGTATTCCACATATCAGTATTGCAGAAGGCGGTGCAAGAGCCTTGACAAGTTATTGCGGCCGATCAAGTACCTGGTTATAATGGGTTGACGACGCAGGTCAAGCCCGTTCACATTGATGACTTTGAAGTCAAGTGACTTCGCAACAAAGAGATCTGGTTTGTTAAAATCCGTTGCGACAATTGTGGTCGTGAGGAGCTTTCATGGGAGAGAGAGCAGACCATGCTTGAGGAGTATCCCGAGCTCTTCTACTCAGGTACCGTTTAAGTTTGGGTATTTTCCATTCTGTAATTTTGGGACGAAATTCATTTAAGGGGGGGGGGGGAATTGTAACACCCCAAAACTCAAGAAACGAACGGGTAGCATCCTAAGTCGAAATTGGAACCTAAAAAGGGTCACACGGCCTGAGACACGGGCATGTCCATGGTCGTGTCCTGCTCTGGCTGGGCCAAGCTGTGCCAAGGGAGGCACATAGCCAAGGTCACAGGCGTGTCACCACCTGACACGGGAGTGTCAGGTTTGGACATGGGCGTGTCCCATGTCATGTCCTGCTCTGGTTGTGTCGGGTCGTGCCGACTGAAGTACACAGCCTTGGACATGGGCGTGTAATGGTCGACACGGGCGTGTCAAAAGTTGACACGGGCGTGTCAAAAGTTGACACGGGCATATGGGAAGCCGTGTCCTGTTTGGGACGTGACGGTTCTTGTGTCGGTTGAGGGACACGCCCTGCAATACGGGCGTGTCAGGTCCCGACACGGGTGTGTCAGGCAGTGACACAGACATGTTCGAGCCCATGTCCTTCTCTGTGTTCGACGGTCGTGTCCAGATCGAGAGACACGGACTGTGATACGGGCGTGTCAGACGCCGTGTTCGGCCCAGGAAGTCGATTTTAAGAGTGGATCGTGGTCGTTTGTTTTATTTAAAAATGATCTGACAGCCTGGGATCTTTCCTGGAGAGTAAAGTATGGGAATTGAGGTTTTAATCCTCATTTTGTCTTAACCATTCTCTTTCTAAAGAGTTAAAGAGAGGGAAGAGCAAGGAAGAAGGAGGAGGAGGAATCCGGTCACCGGCGGAGCATCGGAACTCCGAATCACAAACCGAGCCCAGATCAGCGGAGGCGACACCGGTGCAGTGCTTTCATCAGGCTAGTTTTCCATGGCGCCGAAGCGAACTTCTAGGGTAACGATTCTCTTCTTGGATATGTGAAGTCCTCTTCCTTTCTGCATAGGAAACCCGCTCTCGCGAGTGTGCGGTGAGTGTGGGGTGTTCCTTTGGGTGGATGTGAATAGTCCCCCGTTGTTTGCATTTAGAGTCTGGAATCGAAGTACGAACATAGGCATGATGTGTGAAGCCTACCCGGACAAGTTGGTCTGGATCGATGATGTTTCATTATGCATGGATTACTGGAGAAGACTCAGTGCTGTGTGTTTTTCGGGTTCTACGCAGTAGATTGCAGCAGAGAGCCTTGGGGACGAACTCCAAGGTGTATCCGAAAAACTAGACGGAAACGCATTTCTGCCAACTTGGTGGCATGGGAGCCAGCCTTGTTACATAACTGGGTTATGTGTTGGTGTGATTGATTTGGGATTCGGGGAAGCTTGACCCGCACCTTTGGCTTAATCTGACAAGGCGGCATGAGCAACGCGCTTGTGGAACCGGACCCGGGCTATACGGTTCGGTGACAGAGATCTAAAAATGGACTTGTCGTTGGCATAGTTGGGTGGTCTTAGACTTCGATCGGAAAGACTAAAATGCTCACGATGGTTGTCGTCCAGGAGACGGTGGTGAAGCCACGGAATGGACCGGACTCACCGAGTAAGTGCCCTGAGAGCACGGGGTATGTGGCTGTGCGAGCCAATACCTGTGGTTAAGTGTGCTTATGTTGTACTTTCACTAGAATGTTTGGCTATGCTAATAAATGCAGGGAAGGAGCATCGCCGCTCTGAGTAAGGGGCGGTGTCGTTATAATTTGGTCAAGTTTAGCTGACCGTTGCTTTTGTTTGCCACCGCTGCGGTGGAATGTTGCTTGCAGGTGCTGCGGAGGCTAGTGGCAAATAGCGGGCTAAAGCCCTTGTTGCTGAGCTGGCCCTCGAAGGCCGAAGCGAATAGTTTACTTTTTATGCTCATGTGTGACCGGCCTGCGTGCCGTTGTATAGAAGACACTTTTGTTTAAGTAAACTCTTGTAAGGTCATAAGGCCATGTACTTTGTCTATTTGTACTTTCATTCCTGAAGTGGTTGTTAGTGGACATTCATGATATATGTTATACAATTATGGGTTCTTTCAACTGTTTAAAAGCTTTCGCTAGAATGCTCTGAGTTAGGACTCGAGTAACTATAAATTTTTTGGTATTAATATGTAACCCTTCTAACTGTCCGTAGTATATGGCGTGGTGCCCCGGCCGGACCTTTCGTTATATGTCATGTGACAGATGGAGGTGTTACACTGGCGATGGCGGGGCGTTGTCTCGCAGTAACGTAGGAGAATGTAAGTATTCAATCCAACTGCCGAAGAATGTACGTATTCAATCTGGTCACACGACCTAGCCTGGCTATGAACCGATTGCCAGAGAATGTAAGTATTCAATCCAAAGGTACGATCGCGAGGGAGGGCAGGCCCTGACGATGGCAGGGCATTGTCTTGCAGTAACAGAGGAGAATGCAAGTATTCAATCCAACCGTCGGAGAATGTAATTATTCAATATGGTTACACGACCTAGCCTGACTATGAACCGATTGCGGGAGAATGTAAGTATTCAATCCGGAGGTGCGATCTCGAGGGGGGGGGGGCAGGCCCTGACAATGGCATGACGTTGTATTACAGTCACGAAGGATAATGTAAGTATTCAATCCAACCGCCGTAGAATGTAAGTATTAATTCCGGTTACACGACCTAGCCTGGCAGAAGAAGCGGCTTCCAGAGAATGTAGAGATTCAATCTGGAAGTGTCCGAGCCTGGTCGGAAATAGCTCACCGGAGAATGTAAGTATTCAATCCGGGGAGTGACCTAGCCTGGCCAAAGAAGTCTCAAAGTGAAAATAAGAGAAACATAATGCGGTATGATAGTTTATGCGAGTCATGGCTCACTCAGAGTTTACGAAAATAAAATGACAAATATAGAAACATAGTTAAAGTAAGGTCTTGCCGCCGGCTGGTACGAGTCCTTCTTCCTTTACGAAGAGCTTTCAAGTTGTGTGGCGGATTTGTTGCGTTTGTCCCTATAGAAATATTCTGAGGAGTACATGGCGGATGAGTCGCTCGATATCATTTTTCAGTCCGGAACATTCTTTAGTAGTGTGATCGGTTGTGTAGTGAAACTCACAGTGTTTTGTTTGTCAACCCTGAGGTTGGGAGGCATTCTTCTTGGTCGTTGGAATTGTACAACCTCGTACCCGGCCGAGTGGGATCATCCCTAAGTGGCGGGCTCGGGGCATGCAATGAGCGGCGTTTTGGTGCAACCCCATTCGAAGACGTGCAGATGATCGCGCATGCGTGTGGAGATTTTACATTTTATGTTGTAATATATATTTGTTATATATATATTTATTATAATATATATATATATATATTATATATATATGTGTATTTTAGGATATAAGAGAGGGGGAGGAGAAATAAAGAGGGAGAGAATAAAAAAAGGGAAGAGGGGGAGAATAGGGCAAGGTGGAGAGGGCATCAGGTTTTTCTGGGAGGGGAAAAAAGTAAAAGCAGCCGCATGGCTGCTCCCCTCATGCCCCCCCCCCCGATCCTCTTCCTGTCCAGGCCGCTGCTAGGAGTGCAACTCGGCTCCCTCCATCTCTTCCTGTCCAGGCAGTCGCTGCAAGGAGGAGTGCATCTCGGCTCCCTCCACCTCTTCCTGTCCAGGCCACCGCTAGGAGTGCAGCCCGGCTCCTTCCATCTCTTCTTGTCTAGGCCTCCGCCGCTAGGAGGAGCACAGCCCGAGCCGCCCCTTTCCACCCCCTGTCCAGGCCGCCGCTAACAAGTGCAACCCGAGCTCCCTTCCTGCTTCCTCTGTCCAGACCGCAGCATAGCTCGTTCCTCTCCCTCTCGTGTACAGCAGGGCTCGACCAACCAAGAAAATGGAAATAGGGATGAGGGCTAGGGCCAACACCACCTTCAGCAAAAATAGCTAGGAGCTCCTCTCCGGGCATCGAGTCTTTTGCATGATGTTCAGTTGTGGCTCCGCCAAACATGCGTCAAGGGTAACGAAGTTTCTTCTCGGGCAAGTGAAGCCCTCAATTACCATACCTGTATGGAAGCTCCTCTCCACCGACGGGTGAGGGAAGGGTGCTCACCGACGGGTTGATGTTCACATCCCCGCTGTTAATATCATTAGCACCCGGAAGCGTGGGTACGGGTTTAGTCATGCTGTGGGAAGCCCATCCGGATGTGTGAGCCAGATTGGTGATGTTCTGGGGTTCTCGAAGAAGACTCCAGAGAAGTTGTATATTATCTATTTGCAGGGAATGCGTACCATAGCCCCGAAAAAGGGGTGTGTGCAATATATTTGGCCAGCTTATGTTAGCCGACTGTTGTTCAGCTAGCAGTCGCTTGTCGAGACGTTGGCGTACAGGTATTGCAGTATCAAGTGGGGGAATCGCGGGCTTAAGCCCAAGTTTGTGCCGGCCCTCGAAGGCCTATTTTTGCTTATGTGGTTGGCCTACGTGCCGAAGTATGGAATTTATATTCCTGTAATTTAAATATCTGTGATGCTCTGTGTATGTGTTTTATCCTTCTTTTCTTAGGAGGGCGGCATGTTCGCGAACCGCTCGCCCCGTGGGGACCCTGAGGTAAGGTTACCGGGAAGCCCTTGAAGGTCAGTTGATGGCCTTTCAGAACAATGTAGTTACGTTGTTGGCGGCCCGATTGGGGCGGCATAGAGTAGAACTATTGGGCGGGTTCGTGTCCTTGGTAGGCAGTAAAAGGAACATTTTACATAGACCCGAGGAGGCACCTCTAGTCAGGAGAGAGTTGGCCTTGAGATTCTCCTTAGAGGTTCTGGTCGGCCCAAAGAGCCCTCTGAAGGTTCCTTAGCTCAGCCTTTGGCTTAGGAGGGGAATAGTTTGCTAGTCTTCCGGGTATGCGGCGAGACCTCTACGTTGAGACCTTTGGTATGTCCCTTGTGTTCCTAATCTTGTGCCTAGATAGTTCGCTTGAGGGTAGTAGATGCGCGGTCACCTCTTCCCCAAGGGTCGAACTCCACAGAGTCTGATTTTTGGTTTCAACATTATGGTGTGGTGAGCGTGGAGAGTGACCAACACAGAAGAACTCTAGAGAACGTCATGGCTATAAAAAGGGAACCAAGTGGCGACTAGGGTCATGCGTTGATACTTTGTATGTGAGGTCCTCATACCTGGAGTCGTCCCATCCTTGAATTTAGGATTTTCGGACAGTCTATTTTAAGTCTATATTAAGGCTTCGATTGTGATATAGTGCTCTTGATTTTGTAAGCACCCGGGAAGATTAGTGGGAGAATCTTCTCGCTTTGGGGTTAGGTCTCGAGATGCTCCCGCTGTCAGGCTTCCATCTAACTGGTCGGGCTGGGATCCTTGATGGACGTCGTTATGACCCTAGAGCTGAGCCCGGATGATTTTCAACACCTGTCATCAGGGCTTTCACCTAGCTGACTGAACTGGCGGTATCACCCGGGAGCCCGGACGATTCTCTGTGGACGTCGTTATGACCCTGGACATCGCTATGAAATTTGGAATGACAATACACCCGTCGTAATATATGTGGACGATCGTAGTATTCGTTTAACAAACCCCGAGCAGATCCCGCTGTCAGGCTCTCACCTAGCTGGCAGGGCTTGATGTCACTCAGTGGATGGAGATAATTTGAAATTTGGAAAAAGTTTGGATACTTTGTAGGATGCCGAGTGATGCTCGGCCCTGGGTAGACCCGTTGTCTGGCTCCTACTCGCTGGCAGGTCCGTAGGCTCTCCTGAGGGGTAAGGGACCCCGAGTGCTGCTCGGCCCCGGGTAGACTCGCTGCTCAGGCTCTCATTAGCTGGGCAGGGCTGTAGGCACACCTGGGGGGAAAGGGTTGGTTCTTAGAGATTTTTTGCAGGACCCCGAGTGATGCTCGGCCCCGAGTAGACCCGCTGTTTGGTTCCTACTTGCTGGCAGGTCCGTAGGCTCGCCTGGGGGATAAGGGATCCCGAGTGCTGCTCGGCCCTGGGTAGACTCGCTGCTCAGGCTCTCATTAGATGGGCAGGGCTATAGGCACACCTGGGGGGATAGGGTTGGTTCTTGGAGACTTTTTGCAGGACCCCGAGTGATGCTCGGACCCGGGTAGACCCGCTGCTTGGTTCATACTCGCTGGCAGGTCCGTAGGCTCGCCTAGGGGGTAAGGGACCCCGAGTGCTGCTCGGCCCCGGGTAGACTCACTACTCAGGCTCTCATTAGCTGGGCTGGGCTGTAGGCACACCTGGGGTGAAAGGGTTGGTTCTTAGAGACTTTTTGCAGGACCCCGAGTGATGCTCGGCCCCGGGTAGACCCGCTGTCTGGCTCCTACTCGCTTGAAGGTCCGTAGGATCGCCTGGGGGGTAAGGGACCCCGAGTACTGCTCGGCCCCGGGTAGACTCGCTGCTCAGGCTCTCATTAGCTGGGCAGGGCTGTAGGCACACTTGGGGGGAAAGGGTTGGTTCTTGGAGACTTTTTGTAGGACCCCGAGTGATGCCAGTGCCCGGGTAGACCTGCTGCCTGGCTCCCACTCGCTGACAGGTCCATAGGCTCGCATGGGGGATAAGGGACCCCGAGTGCTGCTCGACCCCGAGTAGACTCGTTGTTCATGCTCTCACTAGCTGGCAGGGCTGTAGGCACACCTGGGGGGTAAGGGAGAGAGTTTTGAGTTTGGAAAGAGTTTGGATACTTTGCAGGACCCTGAGCCTGGCTCGGCCCCAGGTAGACCCACTGCACAGGCTCCTATCTAGCTGGCAGGTCCGTAGGCTCGCCTGTGGGGATAGGGAACCCCGAGTGCTGCTCGGCCCCAGGTAGACTCGCTTCTCAGGCTCTCATTAGCTGGGCAGGGCGGTAGGCACACCTGGGGGGAAAGGGTTGGTTCTTGGAAAGGTTTTTGGTGGTACTTCAGATCAGAAAAGCTTGAACTATCCCGAGCCTGACTCGGCCCCAGGTAAACCCACTGCACAAGCTCCCATCTAGCTGGCAGGTTGGTAGGCTCACCTGTGGGGATAGGGGACCCTGAGTGCTGCTCGGCCCCGGGTAGACTCGCTTCTCAGGCTCTCATTAGCTGGGCATGGCGGTAAGCACACCTGGGGGAAAGGGTTGGTTCTTGGAAAGGTTTTTGGTGCTACTTCAGATCAGAAAAACTTGAACTACCCCGAGCCTGGCTCGGCCCTAGGTTGACCCACTACGCAGGCTCTCATCTAGCTGGCAGGTCTGTAAGCTCGTCTGTGGGGATAGGGGACCCCGAGTGCTGCTCGGCCCCGGGTAGACTCGCTGCTCATGCTCTCATTAGCTGGGCAGGGCAGTAGGCACACTTGGGGGGAAAGGATTAGCTCAACGTGTACAAGAGAATACAAAATATATGATTTTGTTGTTCCACAATATCATGAGAAATTGTATATTGATTGTAAGAAATAGTATAGGGGCAATTGAATAGTAGGGAGCGTTGCAGGTATCGAGTGGTTCAAAAAGATCAAAAGGGGCTTGGAGAGATTAGTGCTCTAAATACAAATTTCGGATTCTCTCAAATTTTTTCTTTGGGTCGGCTCCCACTCGCCGGATACTTTGGGGTTGGACATTTTTTCCGAGCTTGTGCCAACCTCAAAAAGAGTGGGGATTGTGTACAACCATGTACCCGGTCGAGTGGGATCCTCCCCAAGTGTCGGGCTCGGGGCATGCTATGAGCGGCGTTTTGATGCATCCCCGTTCGAAGACGTGTGAGTGCTCGTGCATGCATGTGGAGATTTTACATTTTATGTTGTAATATATATTTGTTATAATATATATATATATTTATATATATATATATGTGTATTTTAGGACATATGAGACGGGGGAGGAGAAATAAAGAGGGTGAGAATAAAAAAAAGTGAAGAGGGGGAGAATAGGGAAAGGTGGAGGGGGCATCAGGTTTTTCTGGGAGGGGGAAAAGTAAAAGTAGCCGCATGGCTGCTCCACTCATGCCCCCCCGATCCTCTTCCTTTCCAGGCCGCTGCAAGGAGTGCAGCTCCATCTCTTCCTGTCCAGGCCGCCGCCGCAAGGAGGAGTGCAGCTCGGCTCCCTCCATCTCTTCCTGTCCAGGCCGCCACCGCAAGGAGGAGTGCAGCCCGGCTCCCTCCACCTCTTCCTGTTAAGGACGCCGCTAGGACTGCAGCCCGGCTCCCTCCATCACTTCCTGTCCAGGCCGCCGCCGCTAGGAGGAGCATAGCCTGGGCCGCCCCTTTCCACCCCCTGTCCATGCCGTTGCTGGCAAGTGAAGCCCATCCTGACGTATGAGTCGGATTGGTGATGTTCTAGGGTTCCCAGAGAAGACTCCGGGGAAGTTGTATATTATCTATTTGCTGAGAATGCGGACCATAGCCCCAAAAAAGGGGTGTATGCAATATATTTGGCAAGCTTATGTTAGCCGACTGTTGTTCAGCTGACAGTCGCTTGTCAAGACGTTGGCGTACATGTATTGCAGTATCAAGCGGGGGAATAGCGGGCTTAAGCCCAAGTTTGTGTCGGCTCTCAAAGACCTATTTTTGCTTGTATTGTCGGCCTGCGTGCTGAAGTATGAAATTTATATTCCTGTAATTTAAATATCTGTGATGCTCTGTGTATGTGTTTTATCCTTCTCGTCTTAGGCGGGAAGCATGTGTAACACCCCAAAAAGCTCAAAATTGGAATTGAGGTGCAGGTTGCTAAACACGACCTGGGACACGGGCGTGTCCCATGGCGTGTCGGGGGTACACGGCCTGGGACACGGGCGTGTCCCAGGGCGTGTTCAGGATAGTCGACGATCGGAGGTCGACTATCGTCGAGCCTGGGACACGGCCTTCGACATGGGCGTGTCCCAGGGCGTGTCACTCAAGAAATAAGCGGACTGAGTCAGAGAAGGACACGGCCCGGAACCAAGCCTTGAACACGGCCGTGTCAGATTTGACACGGGCGTGTCAGAGGGCGTGTGCCTACCCGTGTACTGGTTTTGGAGCTCGATGAGTACCGTGTAACAGGGTGACACGGGCGTGTCACATGACTGACACGGGCGTGTCAGGTTCGACACGGGCGTGTCGATACCCGTGTTCTAGTAGTTTTCAGTCGGTGCGAGTGCCGCGTGTGCCGCTTAAGGGTACACGGCCTGTGACACGGGCGTGTCACAAGCCGTGTCGGCCAAAAAGTATAATTTTTCGGGCAGATCTTGGCCATTCATTTTCCTTAAAGAGGATCTTGTGGCTGGGGCTTATTCCTGGGCTGATAAGGCCGGGAAAGAAGGAGGAAAGGCTCATTTCTAAATTTCATCTTCTCTTTCTAACTTTAAGAGAGAGGTGAGAGCAAGGTGAGGAAGAAGAAGTGGAGTCCGGCTGCCGGTGGTGCTATGGTGGTCCAAATCGCGGGCCGAGTTCGGATTTGCGAAGGTAACGCTGCTGCGAAGGCTTTCATCCGTCTCAAATTTCTCTCCATGGCTCCGAAGCGAACTCCTAGGGTAACGATTCCTGCTTGGACATGTGAAGTCCTTAATTCCTGCATTGCATAGGGAAAACCCTTCCCCGCGAGTGTGCGGTGGGTTGTGGCGTCCCTTGGGGTAGATATGTGAAGTCCCCCTTGTTAGAGTCCGGAATTGGAGTACGGATCTAGGCATGTTGTGTGAAGCCCATCTGGACATGGTCTGGATTGGTGATGCTTGTTTGCATATCGGAGAAGACTCCGTGATTATTGCTTGTAGGCATGATGGATAAAGTACTGGAGGAAGTCCAGGAAATTATGAGAGTTGGACTCTCTTGTGGCCGTGAGTTGCTACTTTGTGTGAGGTTGAGCCGTTGGGCTGCAACTAGGCAAATGCCTTGGTGGTGGAACGGGCAAGGTGAAGCTGTACCCGCGTCAGTCCAGGCGTGAGTCTGACGATTTGAGCAACGGGCAAGGTGGATCTGTACCCGCGTTATGGTTGTCTAACCTTGGGTGCTTAAGACCCTGTTAGGATCACATAGCGAGAGTCGACGGCCTGTGTGCTGATCAGACTAGAATGCTCATATTGGACCGTTATGTCTGGGACCTCTGAACGGTGGTGTGACCGTGGAACTACGGAACACCGATAATGTGCCCTGAGTGCACGGAGCGTCGGGCCGTCGTGCCGACGTTTGTGATATGTGACTGTGCGGTCGTGTACGTCTTGCTTGACTTGCTATATATCATGTTGGATGATTGCTATGCAGGGATGGAATTCCGCTGCCCCGTGCCAGGGGCAGGGTCGTTATAATTGGTCAGCTGAATGCTGACCGTTGCCCTGTTTTCCACCGCTTGGTGGATTGGTTCTTACAGGTACTGGAGGTGCTGGCCCGAGCGGGACTTAGCGGGCTGAAGCCCAAAGCTGCGTTGCTGCCCTCGAAGGCACTGTTTTGTTTCTTTTGTTCATGTGTGGCCGGCCTGCGTGCCGATGTCTGTAATCCACACTCTTGTTAAGAGAAATTGTTGTAAGGCCTTAAGGCCAGACTCTTTTGATGTTTATGTACATTCCTATGTTATAGTGGACAGTGTTCTTTATCTTGAGTTCAATAATTCAACCGTGAAACTTCCGCTAGAATGCTCTGTGTTAGGATGCGTTGGTTATGATATTAGTTCGTAGCGTCTCCGCCTGTTTGTGGAATATGGTGTGGGGCCCCAACCGGACCCTCTCTTATATTCTTCTTGATGGGTAGAGGTGTTACAATTTGGTATCAGCTTGTTGGTCGATCTCTTCCGAATTCGCGGACGAATTCTTTTGAGAGGTGGCGAGCACGTGTCAGTGCTGTCGTTATAACACTTAACTTGAACTCAAGATTGTCCACTTAGGAATGCATATACACATGTTTGTTGAACTTGTGTATTCCTTTTGTATGATTGTCGTTTTTCTTGGTCGTTAACCTGTGTATTTTACACATATAGGTGACCAGAAGTGTTGCGGGTCAATCTGAACCACAACATTCTGTTGAGAGTGCGGCACCAGCCGAGGTGCCCACAACTCCTCCATCCGCTGAAACAGTCCGTCTCATTACGGAAACGGTACTTGCTGTGATGAATGCTCAGCAGGCTGGGCAGGTACGTCCTGCAGTGGTGCCAACGCAAGCTGGGGTACGGCAAGAACCGGTAGAAGCCGAAGTTGATCCGCGGATAGCAGATCAACAATGGAAGCAATTCTTGAGCTTTAACCCTCCGCAGTTTCATGGGGAGGGTACACCGGCCCAAGCAGAGGATTGGCTTGCAAGGATCAAGAGGATTATGAGAGCTATCAAGGTTGAGGAGGAACAGAAAGTCATGTTAGCCACTTTCCTACTGGAAGGAGAGGCGCGATTGTGGTGGGATGAGATTGAACTGCATCACTTGGCCGGCAGGCAGTTGGCAGAGATTACAATGGAAGAATTTTCTCGTTTGTTCTTAGCACAACATCTGCCGATGCAGCAAAGGATATCGATGGAAATGGAATTTCAACGGTTAGCACAGGGAGATCGAAGTGTGGATGATTACCTGCATGAGTTCACCTGTTTGGGAAGATATGCGGGCACGATCTTCGCCGAAGAAGAGCGTAAGACTAGTCGATTTTATGCGGGACTGCGAGATGAGCTGAGGTATTTGCTCTCGAGTTCTGTGAGTCAGGGATTCCAAGCCTTAGTCTGTACGGCTCGTTCTTTGGAGACGGACATGAAACGGGGGCAAGCAAAGGGCAACTTGGATGTTGCAAAGCCAGAGTTTAAGCCGCCGCGTCCGGACAAGTTTGGCTACCGAAAGAGATGGAATAAGAAGTCTAAGTCTTCTGGACAAGCTCCTTCTGCGACTATGATAGATACATCTGGGTTTAAATCTCGTGCTTGTTATACGTGCGGGAAGGTTGGACACTTCGCACGTGACTGCCGATCTGGTCCTCCAAAGGGTGATAAGAAGACGGGAGCATCTTATGCGGAGAAGGGGAAGACTGTGGTGGAGTCTTCTGCCTCGCACGCGCAGCCCAGGGTCTTCAACCTTGGACAACAGGAGGCCATTAAGCAGGCGGATGTCGTCACAAGTGCGCGTAGTTTTAATGTTCTTGTTTTTTTTGATGTGTTGTGCTTGTTTTAATTGTAATGTTATAGGGTTTGTCCTTATACGAGAGTACCCGGCGCGAGCACTGTTCGACACAGGTGCTTCACATTCGTTCCTGTCTGAGGACTTTGTCGTTCGTGTCGGGGTGCCTATCAGGACCAAGACAGACAGTGTAAAGGTGTTGTTGCCTAACAGATGTTTGATGTGCGCGGATCGATCTTGCGGTCTTGAGGTCAAGATAGGAAGTCGGGAGTTCAAGGTGGAAACATTAGTATTGCTGATCAAAGAGTTTGATATAATCTTTGGTATGGACTGGCTTTCAGAGCAGCGTGCCTGTATCGATTGCACTTCAAAAGAGGTCACACTTGGGCAAAATACCGAGCAAGAGACCAAGTTCATTGGCATGCAAGGGATGAGTGGGATGTTGTTATCCGCTCTCCAAGTTGTTAAGGCAGTTCGGAAGGGTGCGGAGTTGTTCTTCACACTCATAGAGGCGGTGGGGCCGAAGGCCAGTGTGATAGTTTTACTTTCAAGACAACCTAAACACCTAGAGGGGGGGGGTGAATAGGTTCTAATTGCTTGTTCAAATTTTTAGGCAGAATTCAATTACAAAAATTAAAACATCCAGCACAGCATTCACAGACATTTAATCATCACAGATTGCACAATGTTTTATAGTGGTTCCCCAAGGTCTGGGTACATCCACTTTCCCCCTTCACCTATCTAGCAGTATGCTAGATTCGGCCAAACTTCCACTATTCTCAGATCCTCAGATCCTACAGCTCAGAACCTGGATAGGTTCCTACAACTCAGGCACAACAGCCCTACCCCAGCCTTGCCACAAGGCCTACAACTCAGAGAAAAATCTTCTCCTACACTCAAGCAAACAGCCCTACCACTCAGAGATCAACTCTCCTACACTCAGCCTTTATATCACAGGCTTACAACTAAGATCTGTGTAAAACAGATCCTACAGAAATTTAGAAAAGAAGTTTTAATGTCTTGCCTTTGTTGAGAGAGAAGAGGACAAGACAATTCTTGATCAGCTGATGAAATCAACTGAATCTGAGCTTTCTTCAAAGCTTCTTGAATCTGAACTTAGCTGAGTTGATTTCCAAACAGCTTCTTGAGAAACCACTGATGGCTTCCTTCTTCTTCTTCAAAATGGGTGGATCCCTCTCTATCCAACACCTTTGATGATACTTCTGAATTCTTGTTAGAACTCTTCTTAGATCGATCTTGAGATCGTCTTCTCAGATCTTCTGATGAAGATCTTCTTTAGTGTATTACACCTTCTTGATTTGATTTCTCAATTTGATTGCCAAAGTTCAATCTTCTCATTTTTTTTACTTCTCTCTGAATCTGTCTATTTATAGATCTTCTTAATGGTAACCGGCTGATCCGGTTTATAACTGTCTTCTGACAAGTCTGACAACATCAGTTAACTGGCTGCAATCCACAGCTGTCAAGTCTTCAAACAGATCCTGTGCCTTAGTCTTGGTCAGCAATGTGTTGAGACAGACTGTCAGGAAGTGTCGAGACCAACTTTCTGTATGTGTCGACACAAGTAACTTTGGTGTCGACACAGCCTTTGATGATGTCGACAAGTTTGCCTTTAAGTCGACACAGCTTCTTCAGAGAATAACTTGGTCTTGACTTTGCAGTGTGTCGACACAAGTCCTGTGTGTCGACACAGTTGTTGTAGATTCAGAACTCAGTATGTGTTGACTTAGTCTTCTGGTGTCGACACAAGTATTGTCGACTTCTGCCAATGTGTGTCGACTCTGTCTCATTGTGTCGACACAGCCTCCCAGTGTCGACACAAATGTGGTCGACTATCTTCCTGTGAGTCGACACTGCTTCCCAGTGTCGACACAAATGTGGTCGACTATCTTTCTCTGTGTTGACACAGCTTCCTTCAAGTGTCGACACAAATATTCTGAAGTGTCGACATTGTTTCTTCAGGTGTCGACACATGGACTTAGAATATTTTTCTGCATTCTTTAACACTTCTTCACCTGCACATGTCAACTTAAAACAACATCAAATACACCTTGATGTATATCATTGAGCTAAGTTGGGCTTCTTCAAATCAGGTACACATTTTCCAATGTACCCAACAATCTCCCCCTATTTGGAGAAGTCATAACCCTTATAGCCAATGATATACACCATTTATAAAAAGTATAATATGATGATATATGACATAACAGGAATACTTAATATAAACAAAATATGAACAATCCATCACAGAGTGAACATTATATGATTCCAAACAAAATATTGTTTATAACTTGATAATGTTTGATTACAGAGTTTTACATTGAATGATTTAATCAAAACATTACAAAATACTTTTGAAAGAACTTAAAATTAAGACTGATCAGGCTCTCTTATGACAATCCCTTTGCTAGATTGGATTTGAGCCTTCACAGGAGCTTCAGCATCTTCAGCTGGCTTCTTGCCTTTTTGATCAGCCTTCTTCTTTGCTTCTTCCTTGAGCCTTTGCCTTTCAAAGTAATGAAGGGGCTTTGGAAAGTACTTGCTCGGCTCCTGAGCATCTGGTGGCAGCCTACCTAGCTTGGCTTTTCTTCTGAATTATACTATTGCCTCCTGCCTAGCTTCATGCTTTTGCCATTTTATTTCATTATACTACTTTCCTCTTTCATGAACTTGGTCTTTCACAGCCTTCCATGCAGTGAGTATAATATTTCTTGAAGTAGGGCTCCACTGCTCAAAATCTGGCTTAAGTTCAGCCTGCTCTCTTAATCTCTTCTTATATAGTAGAGTATCTTGCTGTTCTTTCAAAGTGGCCTCAGGCTTATCCACTTTCTCAATAACAACCCTGTTAACCTCCTTTGGAGGACTATATATTTCTTGAACTTGCTGATCAATCATATCAAAATCTGGAGGAGGGTAAATGACTTGGGCAACCTCAGGTTGATTGCCTTCAAGTAGACCTGTTTGTATTCCTGACTCAGCCACCATAGCATCATCACACAAAGGTGGATATCCCAATATGGCTCGAATACTATTGGTCATCCATTTGGTGTGCTCTGAGCCTGCATGAACTAACAATCTCTCCCCCTTTATGGCTTCTCTGGTAATATGATCTCTTAGATCTTTCTTCTGAAATCTGATCTGTCCATCCAGATAATTCACACCCTCTTTAAAAAATGGTTTTAACTTTTGAAGCTTGTCAGATATGTCCTTTTGAGAGGTAGTGATAGCAGTTTTAACAGATTCAATAGCAGCTTGAAATTTCTTATCAAATTCTTCCATCTCCTTTGCTCTAGCTGTAGGCAGGCCTGGAGTAGCCTTTTTCAATTCATCAATAATCTCTTGATGAGATTCAGTTAAATTGTCATTCATCCTTAGCTGATTCTCCAAAACATAGCTTTGCTTTAAAGCAATATCATCCACTTTAGGGATGATGGACTGCTGTTGTTTTGCCAAATACACCACAGCATTACCTCCCTTATGGAAGCAATTTGTCATCTCCTTCTTATGCATATTGACTTCAAATCGAATTGACTTTATATCCTGAGCCAAGTCAAATTGAAGGGCCTTATTGCTCTCATCAACATATTTTTCAACTGTCACTCTATGGTCATCTAACTTAACTTGCAAATCAACCATAAACTTGTTATAATTAAATTCAGAATGGGATGGTTGAGTTGTAGTCTATAGAGCCTGCTTATAACCATTGCTCCTTCTCTTGAAGACTACAAGTTTTCTCTTCTTAGCCATTCTGGCTTCTTCAGTCTCAGATTCAGATGAACTATCAACTTGAACTCTTTCTTGAGGAGGAGGAGGAATATCTGTCTCAGTGCCATGTTGTTCAGCCTCAACATGCACAGACTCCCCCTCAACCATTTGCTCCTTCTCAATTTCTATCTCTATGTCAAGGGCCTTTTCAATCTCTTGCCCCTCTTCTACTCTATCAGTAGCCATATCAACATTAGGGAATAACTCATCTAGAGTATATTCCTTCTGAGCTTGAACATAAGATGTATCAATTAGATCTTCTATATTCAGATCTTTGGAGATATCAATTTAGATTGCCTCTTGCACTGGGTCAGACATCTTTTTCCCCTGTACTTGTTCAGTATTGGTAATGACCTGGGCAGGTGAGTATACTTGCTCCCCCTGCACCTGTGCAGAAATAGAAATATTAGAAATGTCTTTAGTAAGGAAATACACCAGCTCCCCCTGCAACTGTACCTGGTCAGGAGTAGATACAATTTGGGCAGGTGAATGAGCTTGCTCCCCCTGCATCTGTGCAGGTATAGTGTCTTGTTGGGCTGGAGTAGACACAGGGTGATCTTCATCCTGCTTCCTCTCTTGTATTTCTTGAAGCTGCTCAGTATCTTGAGCATGAGAAGAGGATTTCACTGGGGTGTCCTGCCTGCTCTCATCAGGCACATCCTTAGACAGCACCCTATCCCACCTAGAAAACAATCTCATGTCCATCTTTCTCATGTGATTGATCTTTGTTCCTGGCAGGTGTTGCATTACCTCAGGGATCACTCCATTCAGATATAAACTCATAATTCTAGCCAGATTTGGCTTCTTTATTCCTCCCTTGATCTTTTCAAAAATTACAGCTGACCAATCAGTTGGAATTGTAAACACAATTCTGGTCATGAGGCTGAACATATAGGCTGAAATCCTATCATGTCCCCCTGGTTTGCACAGAATCACCTTGCCAACTACTTCAGACAGAAATTTCCCTTGCTGATTCATCCCTTTCCTGTTGAAAGCAGCTCCAATCTTCAGAGTGGGATCCAATCCGCACCATTGGATAGCCTCCCTTAACTTAGAAGCAGGGACTTCTTCTTCATTCTCAAGTAAATGTAGAATCTTCCTTAGACTTCTTGGGGTAATCTTCACTATCGACCCATGCACAGTGGACTTTATCTTGAGAACATCTGAACCTATTGATGCAGAGTTAAAGAATTCATGCACCTCCTTCTTCCATATCTTGGAAGGTTCAGAAACTATGAACTCTAATCCGGATTCGGAAATAAGAGAGATAACTCGTTGAACATCTGTTGGGGCTTCGACAAAGGCATTCCTTACTAACTCATAACCTTCATTGACGTTGACTTCAATCTTCGGCGCCATTGTTCAGGTGAGAAAGCTTGAGAGAAGAGAGAGAGAGAGAAAGTTGACACAGGGTTTCAGTCTCGAAAACCTTGTAAGCGTGTCGACTGAATAAGTTCTTGACCTATTTATACCTTCTATTGAAAGAAGATCAAAAGGCGGGCAAAAACAGTCTATATGTGTCGACACAGATGGAATGTGTCGACACAAACTTCTATTGTCTCGACAACAAATCTGTCTACTATGTGTCGACACCAAATGTGGATATGTCGACACCTGAGAGATATAGTAGAGTATCAGAAAATCTGTGTCGACTCTTAGGATAATTGTCGACACAAAATTTGTAAGTGTCGACATCACAATTCTGGTGAAGTCGACACTACATTCCTGGATAAGTCGACAATTTAATTCTTAAGTGTCGACACATATTTTCTGTGTCGACACAATATTTCTGACTTGTCGACATTACTTCACTGAGTCGACACATTATCATTGAATGTGTCGACATTATTTTACTTAGCCAATTTCTGTTTCTATCTACACCACTTAAGACCATTTGATAATCTAATATGTTATTTGTAAGTTTGTTGATAATCTAATCAATGGTCAGCATGCCTAATTCAATTTTAAATTTATTGAATTTTGTTTCATCCAGAGGCTTAGTGAATACATCTGCTATTTGATAATCTATTTTAACAAATTCCAATGTGATGTCTTCTCTTTCTACATGATCTCTAAGAAAATGGTATTTAATTTCTATATGCTTCGTTCTACTATGAGAAACAGGATTATTAGCAATAGAAATTGCACTCTTAGAATCACACAAAAGAGGTGTTCTACTTACTTGAATACCATAATCTTTAAGCTGATGTTGTATCCACAATAGTTGTGCACAGCAGCTGCCAGCAGCAACATATTCTGACTCAGCTGTAGATATAGCCACACTGGTCTGCTTCTTACTACTCCAAGATATCAATCTTCCTCCCAAGAATTGACAAGTACCTGTTGTACTCTTCCTATCCTCTCTACAGCCTGCAAAGTCTGATGGATGCTCTACATATACTTCTTCTTTAAGATCACCATTCAGAAATGCTGACTTCACATCCATCTGGTATACCTTGAAGTCTTGATAGGCCGCATAGGCAAGGAACATTCTGATTGCCTCCAGCCTTGCTACTGGGGCAAAGGTTTGATCAAAGTCAATCCCTTCTTCCTGCCTGTATCCTTTAGCAACCAATCTTGCTTTATTTTTCACTATTACTCCATTCTCATCCAACTTGTTCCTGTAGATCCATTTTGTCCCAATTATATTGTGGCCTCTTGGATTAGGAATAAGCTCCCAGACATTGCACCTTCTGAATTGATTCAGCTCCTCTTGCATAGCATCAGTCCAATGCAGGTCTTGGATGGCTTCTTCAAACTTCTTAGGCTCTATTTGTGACAGGAAACTTGAATGCAGAACTGTGCTTTGACTTCTGCTTCTAGTCTGCACTCCCTGTCTTGGATCACCTATTATCTGATCAGTTGGATGGTCTCTTAAATGTCTTGTAGCTGGAGGAAGATTCCCTTCTGGTTGAACATAATGAAGGAGCTAGAGATGTTCAACCAGAAGGGAATCTTCCTCCAGCTACAAGACATTTAAGAGACCATCCAACTGATCAGATAATAGGTGATCCAAGACAGGGAGTGCAGACTAGAAGCAGAAGTCAAAGCACAGTTCTGCATTCAAGTTTCCTGTCACAAATAGAGCACAGTTATGCTGAACCTCCTGGTTGAAGCTTCAGCAATGGAGAGCTTGTCCATTCCTTTGCTTATACCTATTGAGTCATTTGATCTACAAGACAACTCACAGTTGATTAATCTTGTTTCATCAAACACAACATGCACAGATTCTTCAACAACTTGAGTAGTCAAGTTGAAGATTCTATAGACCTTACTATTTGTGATGTACCCAACAAATATCCCATCCTGGGATTTGGCAGCAAACTTAGTCAAATATGACTTACCATTGTTAAGTATATAGCATTTGCAACCAAAGATTCTGAAGTAGGATAGATTTGGTTTTCTACCTTTCATAATCTCATAGGGAGTCTTTTTGTGGCTCTTGGTGATAGAAGCCCTATTGATCACATGACAAGCAGTGTTTACTGCCTCAGCCCAAAAATATTCTGGTAGAGAGGTGTCACTCAATAGAGTTCTACCAGTTTCAATTAATATTCTATTCTTTCTTTCAGCAATTCCATTTTGCTGAGGTGTTCTTGGTGAGGAGAACTCTTGGAAAATCCCAAAGTCTTCACATAACTTTGTCATGCTTTCAGATTGAAACTCAGTACCATGGTCACTTCTGATTTTGACCACTGTACTATTCAGTTCATTCTGAATTTGCTTTACAAAATTAAGTAAGACACTTGGGGTTTCAGATTTCTGTCTCAGAAAGAACACCCATATAAATCTAGAATAGTCATCTACAACCACAAAAGTGTAGACCTTCCTACCTAGACTATGAACTGGCATAGGACCAAAAAGATCCATATGCAAGAGGTATAAGCACCTCACAGAATCCTTGTTTTCAAGGCTTTGAAAGGAGGATTTTGTTTGCTTGCCCTTTTGACAAGCTGAGCATATCCCTTCCTTCATACACTTAACTTGAGGACCATTCCTCACTAACTCTTTGATAAAGAGTTGGCCAATTGTCTTGTAGTTAAGATGAGTCAATCTCTTGTGCCACTTAACACAATGAGAAGCATTGTCATCAGCTACAAGACAGATGGGAGAAGCTTTATTCTCACATACAAAATTAAGACAATATACATTTCTCTTCCTATACCCAGTCAAAATGATCTCTTGATCACTTGACCTTTTGATATGACATCCATCCTTAACAAATGAAATGTCATATCCTAAATCACTCAGCTGGCTTATGCTTATTAGATTATGTTTCAAACCTTTTACATAAGCCACTTGGGTGATAGTAATTAGGTTAGAAGAAATGTTACCAAACCTTTTGATGACTCCTTTTTCAGATCCACCAAAGATCACTTTAGGTCCATCTTTGACAGATGAATACTCCTTCAGCAGCCCATTTGTTCCAGTCATGTGTCTGGAACAATCACTATCCAAGTACCATATAGGGGCATGGTTACTTGGATTCACCTGCAACACAGATTTACTTACCCTTAGAACCCAAGCAAGTCTTGGGTCCTTGGTTCAAGTTAGCATAAACAAAGCTACCATTATTTCTTCTAACGGGTAGACTATTGTTCTTTCTAACACTTGTGTTATACCAGCAGTCTAGTGCAAAATGGCCTCTCATGCCACAGCACCAACATTCAAACCTATTGTATCTAGTTCTAGATACATCCTTGACAAAAGAATTTTTGTCCATTGCTGGTGCTGCAGCAGCTTCACCCACTGATTTTTTATAACCATTGGGTTTATGAACATGGGTAGGCATGTTGGCATTTACACCCTTGTTTTTCAGAACATTAGACTTAATATGATCATGAATATTTTCATGATCATATAGGTTAGAAGGCACTTCCACCTTTCTAAACTTAATAGGGACTGAAAAGTTCAGTGGCTTGACAGGAGCTTTGCCTTTCCTCTTGAATTGGCCAGCCCTGGAGTTACCTTTGAATCCTAATCCTGCCTTACCCTTTTGATTCACAAATTCATAAATCAAGGGTAAGACAGACTTTGGCTTGGAGTAACTAGCCACTAAATCTTTTTCAATTCTTAGTCTGGCCTCCAGACTCTTCACTTGATCATTGGTATAATTAATTGTGCCCATCTGAATAATAGTTATATTCTTCAGCTTGGCAATTTCATTTAACTTTTGATCAATTACTTTCTCTAACTCAGTTGCAGCTACCCTTAGTTTAGCAATTTCATGAGCCTGAGATTTAACCAGGTTCTTGCTTTTCTTAAGGGCCTGCAACAAGTTCCCATACTTATCTATCAATTGATAGACATCTCCTTCAGATTCAGATGCATCTACATCACTTGATGTAGATGTAGCTGATTCTGTACTTGTACTACAAACATATTTCATAGAAGGACATTGTACCTTATTAGGACCAGACTGATTCTGGCATATGTCCTCTTCTGATCCTGCCATTAGTCCCATGCACTGATGATCCTCTTGATCATAGATGGAGTCTAGCAACTGCAGAAACTCCTCTTCTTCAGATACAGTACATAGTCCAATATATGCTTCTGCTTCAGATTCTGACTCTGAAGTTGACTGATCTGTTAGGCTCTAATCCTTCTTTGCAACAAAGGATTTCTCCTTCTTGCCCTTTTTATGAGTCTTATTCTTGTCTGAAGACTCCTTTCTCTTATCAGGACAGTCAGCCACTACATGTCCAGGTCTATTGCAACAATAGCAGACAATCTTTGAAGTAGTAGCCTTGCTGGGCTTTGATCTGTTCTTTTCTTTCCTTGATGACTTTTTCTTCTGATAATAGTCATCAACTTGTTGTGAAGTAGAGGGCTTAGACTTCCACTATTTCTTCTTCAAGAACCTCTGGAATTGCCTTGTGAATGCAGCAAAGTCTGCATCTGAATCACAGCTTTCTAAACCCTGATTATCTGAATTTTCTGAACTGACTTCTGCAATTTCCTTAGGAGGGGATGGTGATATCCTCCTATTCTTTCTGATGGATTCTGCATTGAATGCCACAGTCTTTTCTCTATGCTCTCCTCTTGAATTCTTTTCCTCCTCCTTCCTCACCAAAAGTTGCATTTCATAGGATAGCAGCTTTCCAAACAAGGTGGGAGGAGAGATCTCTGCCAATTTAGCCACTTCTCTTATGGCACAGATCTTTGTGTCCCAATCCTTTGTTAAGGATCTCAAGAATTTGTCATTCAGTTCATAAGTACTGAAGACTCTTCCATAGGACATTAGCTCATTCACAATTCTATAGAATTTCTTATAGCACTCAGTTATGCTATTAGATTTTCCTTGTCTAAAACTTTCATATTCCTGATTGAGAATAGATTTCCTGTCCTGTCTTACTTCTTCTGATCCCTCCATGTAGACAATCAATGTGTCCCACATTTCTTTGGAGGTCTTGCAGTGAATCAGATTCTGAAATGTTGAATCATCTATGGCACTTACAATAATGTTCTGTGCTCTTTTATCCATGGTTGCCAAAATGATTTCATCCTTGGTCATTTCAGAATAACTCTTTGGAGTTTGAATATTAGCATCAAGAACTGATACCTTCATTGGAATGAAGGGTCCTTCCTGAACTGTGATGTATATTCTTGGGTCAGATGCCTCCATAAACAACCTGACTCTTTCTTTCCAAATTCCAAAGATTTCCTTCTTGCATATGGGTAATTTCATAGACCCTAGCTCCTTATGATTCTCTCCAAAACCCATCTTCTTGAATCTTGATTCTGCCTTTCAGATTTACCTCGGACTTTTAAGTCCTTTTTGAAGAACCTCCCTCTGATACCACTTGATAGTTTTACTTTCAAGACAACCTAAACACCTAGAGGGGGGGGTGAATAGGTTCTAATTGCTTGTTCAAATTTTTAGGCAGAATTCAATTACAAAAATTAAAACATCCAGCACAGCATTCACAGACATTTAATCATCACAGATTGCACAATGTTTTATAGTGGTTCCCCAAGGTCTGGGTACATCCACTTTCCCCCTTCACCTATCTAGCAGTATGCTAGATTCGGCCAAACTTCCACTATTCTCAGATCCTCAGATCCTACAGCTCAGAACCTGGATAGGTTCCTACAACTCAGGCACAACAGCCCTACCTCAGCCTTGCCACAAGGCCTACAATTCAGAGAAGAACCTTCTCCTACACTCAGGCAAACAGCCCTACCACTCAGAGATCAACTCTCCTACACTCAGCCTTTATATCACAGGCTTACAACTCAGATCTGTGTAAAACAGATCCTACAGAAATTTAGAAAAGAAGTTTTAATGTCTTGCCTTTGTTGAGAGAGAAGAGGACAAGACAATTCTTGATCAGCTGATGAAATCAACTGAATCTGAGCTTTCTTCAAAGCTTCTTGAATCTGAACTTAGCTGAGTTAATTTCCAAACAGCTTCTTGAGAAACCACTGATGGCTTCCTTCTTCTTCTTCAAAATGGGTGGATCCCTCTCTATCCAACACCTTTGATGATACTTCTGAATTCTTGTTAGAACGCTTCTTAGATCGATCCTGAGATCGTCTTCTTAGATCTTCTGATGAAGATCTTCTTTAGTGTATTACACCTTCTTGATTTGATTTCTCAATTTGATTGCCAAAGTTCAATCTTCTCATTTTTTTTACTTCTCTCTGAATCTGTCTATTTATAGATCTTCTTAATGGTAACCGGCTGATCCGGTTTATAACTGTCTTCTGACAAGTCTGACAACATCAGTTAACTGGCTGCAACCCACAGCTGTCAAGTCTTCAAACAGATCCTGTGCCTTAGTCTTGGTCAGCAATGTGTTGAGACAGACTGTCAGGAAGTGTCGAGACCAACTGTCTGTATGTGTCGACACAAGTAACTTTGGTGTCGACACAACCTTTGATGATGTCGACAAGTTTGCCTTTAAGTCAACACAGCTTCTTCAGAGAATAACTTGGTCTTGACTTTGCAGTGTGTCGACACAAGTCCTGTGTGTCGACACAGTTGTTGTAGATTCAGAACTCAGTATGTGTTGACTTAGTCTTCTGGTGTCGACACAAGTATTGTCGACTTCTGCCAATGTGTGTCGACTCTGTCTCATTGTGTCGACACAGCCTCCCAGTGTCGACACAAATGTGGTCGACTATCTTCCTGTGAGTCGACACTGCTTCCCAATGTCGACACAAATGTGGTTGACTATCTTTCTCTGTGTCGACACAGCTTCCTTCAATTGTCGACACAAATATTCTGAAGTGTCGACACTGTTTCTTCAGGTGTCGACACATGGACTTAGAATATTTTTCTGCATTCTTTAACACTTCTTCACATGCCTACTTAAAACAACATCAAATACACCTTGATGTATATCATTGAGCTAAGTTGGGCTTCTTCAAATCAGGTACACATTTTCCAATGTACCCAACACAGTGTGAGTGAAGTGCCGATTGTGTCGGAATATGTTGATGTGTTTCCAAAGGATCTTCCGGGGTTACCTCCCCAAAGGGAAATCGACTTCGCTATCGAGCTGGTGCCGGGTGCAAAACCCGTGGCCCGTTCGCCGCATCGGGTAGCGCCAAAAGAAATGGCCGAACTGAGAGTTCAGTTGCAAGAGTTGTTGGAGCAGGGATACATACGCCCAAGTATGTCACCTTGGAGCGCGCCTGTTCTTTTTGTGAAAAAGAAAGACGGTGGTTTGCGACTATGTATTGATTATCGCGAACTGAACAAGCTGACGGAGAAAAACAAGTATCCAATTCCTTGGATCGATGACTTGTTCGATCAGCTAGCAGGCTCAACCGTCTATTCGAAGTTGGATTTGAAGTCTGGGTATTACCAGTTGCGGATTAGGGAAGATGACATTCCCAAGACAGCGTTTGGCACACGCTATGGTCATTATGAGTTCACAGTGATGCCGTTCGGCTTATGTAATGCGCCTTCGGTCTTCATGGATCTCATGCATCGAACGTTCCGCGAATACCTAGATTTGTTTGTGATTGTGTTTATTGATGATATCCTTGTATATTCACAATCGGAGGAAGATCATGCAAACCACTTGCGATTAGTATTGCATACCTTGCGAAGGAATAAGCTGTATGTCAAGTTCTCTAAGTGTGAGTTCTAGCTCTCGTCGGTGGCTTTTCTAGGCCATGTGGTAAGTGGAGAGGGCATAGCAGTGGATCCGGCTAAGATAAGTGCCATTCGTGATTGGCCAGTGTTGTCTTCAGTGGCCGAGGTCAGGAGTTTCCTTGGACTGGCAGGCTACTATCGACGGTTCGTGGAGAACTTCTCCCGGATTGCTTTGCCTCTGACTACGCTGACGAGAAAGGATCAGAAGTTCGTTTGGACGCCGGAGTGCGCACGAGCTTTTGTGGAGCTGAAAAGTCATTTGACCACGGCGCCTGTTTTGACGTCGCCATGTGGTACAGATGGATTTGAAATATACAGCGATGCGTCAGGAAGCGGCCTAGGCTGCGTTCTCCTGCAGTTTGGCAAGGTGATCGCTTATGGTTCACGTCAATTGAAAGTGCATGAGCGTAATTACCCCGTCCATGACTTGGAGTTGGCATCGGTGATCTTTGCGCTAAAGTTGTGGCGGCATTATCTTTATGGCGTGAAGGTGGATATTTATACAGATCATAAAAGCTTAAAGTATCTGCTCGATCAAAAGGAGTTGAATATGCGACAAAGGAGGTGGATGGAATTCCATGGGGATTATACCTTTGACATTCACTATGTTCTCGGAAAAGGAAATGTGGTCGCTTATGCCTTGAGTCGTCGGACTCCAGTGCGGGCAAATTGGTTGCGGATACATGATGAGCGGTTAATCCAGGAGTTGGAAGCTTTGGAGACATCTTGTGTGGAAAGAGATTCTTTGACTGAAGCATGCATGAACTGGTTGGAGGTTCAATATGACCTTGCTGACAGGGTTCGGCGGGCAACGGAGTTGGATGAAAGTCTCCAACGCTATGCAAGGAGGGGTCTGGTGATCAGTTCTCCTGGGATGATGGTTTATTACGAAAAGATGGCCGATTGTGCGTCCCTAGTGCGGGTAAATTGCGAGAAGAATTGCTATATGAAGCACACTTTACAAAGTACTCAATTCACCCTGGGAGCACAAAAATGTACAAGGACATGAAGAAACTGTTCTGGTGGCCTGGTTTAAAGAAGGACACATCCGCGTATGTGGCTAAATGTCGTACTTATGCTTTGGTAAAGGCAGAATGTCAACGGCCGAGTGGTTTCCTGAAGTCGTTGCCGGTTCCGAAATGGAAGTTTGAGGATATTTCTATGGATTTCGTGCACGGATTGCCGAGATCTCAGCGTGGCCATGACTCAATCTGGGTGATTGTAGACCGGTTGACAAAGGTGGCTCACTTTCTACCGAACAAGCGGGACGATTCAGTGGAAACATTGACAAAGCTCTATGTGGAGCAGATTGTTCGATTTCACGGTGTTCCCCGGAGCATCGTAAGTGACCGAGATGGGCGCTTTACCTCGAAAGATTGGAGATTAGTTCATCAAATGTTGGGCACGAAGTTAGCATTCAGTACGGCCTTTCACCCGCAAACGGATGGCCAAACTGAACGAACCAACAGAACGATGGAGGATATGCTCCGTATGTGCGCCCTGGACTTCGGTAAGAAGTGGGAAGAGCATCTTGTTATGGTGGAATTTGCCTATAATAATAGCTATCAAGCGAGTATAAGCATGGCCCCATTTGAAGCGTTGTATGGTCGTAAGTGTCGTACACCGCTAGCTTGGGCAGAAACTGGCGAGACCAAACTTTTAGGCAAAAAGGAAGTCGAGGATGCTACCTCAACAATACGCTCTATTCGAGAAAGGCTCCTAATAGCCCAGGATCGGCAAGCCAAGTATTACAATGCTAAGCACCGGAACGTGGAGTTCGCGGTGGGTGACTGGATCTATTTAAAGATTAAGCCCTTCAAAGGCGTATCTCGGATTCGGCGGTTGAAAAAGCTAAGTCTGCGATACCTTGGTCCGTTTGAAGTGGTGGAGCGAGTTGGGGAAGCTGCCTATCGGCTAGCTCTTTTATCGGAATTGAGTGGATTACATGACGTGTTTCACATCTCGGTGCTACGCAAAGCAGTCAAGGATCCAGCTCAAGTAATTGACAATGATCGAGTGCCGGTTGAGTATGGGCTAACGACAAAGGTGAAGCCTATACGGATCGAGGATCGAGCCGAGAAACAGTTGCGGAGCAAAGTGATCGGGATGGTCAAAGTCTGATGGGACAATTGTGGCCGAGAAGAGCTAACATGGGAGCGCGAGCAGACCATGCGAGCCGAGTTTCCCGAGTTATTTTCGTAACTTGTTCGCTCGTTGTATATGTAATAGAAACATATAAATGTTTTGTTATTTTATCCCTACTGTCTTCAAATTTCGGGACGAAATTTTATTAAGGAGGGGAGGATTATAACACCCCAAAAAGCTCAAAATTGGAATTGAGGTGCAGATTGCTAAACACGGCCTGGGACACGAGCGTGTCCCAGGGCGTGTCGGGGGTACACGGCCTGGGACACGGGCGTGTCCCAGGGCGTGTTCAGGATAGTCGACAATCGGAGGTCGACTATCGTCGAGCCTGGGACACGGCCTTCGACACGGGCGTGTCCCAGGGCGTGTCACTCAAGAAATAAGCGGACTGAGTCAGAGAAGGACACGGCCCAGAACCAAGCCTTGAACACGGCCGTGTCAGATTTGACACGGGCGTGTCAGAGGGCGTGTGTCTACCCGTGTACTAGTTTTGGAGCTCGATGAGTACCGTGTAACAGGGTGACACGGGCGTGTCATATGACTGACACGGGCGTGTCACATGACTGACACGGGCGTGTCAGGTTCGACACGGGTGTGTCGATACCCGTGTTCTAGTAGTTTTCAGTCGGTGCGAGTGCCGCGTGTGCCGCTTAAGGGTACACGGCCTGTGACACGGGCGTGTCACAAGCCGTGTCGGCCAAAAAGTATAATTTTTCAGGCAGATTTTGGCCATTCATTTTCCTTAAAGAGGATCTTGTGGCTGGGGCTTATTCCTGGGTTGTTAAGGCCGGGAAAGAAGGAGGAAAGGCTCATTTCTAAATTTCATATTCTCTTTCTAACTTTAAGAGAGAGGTGAGAGTAAGGTGAGGAAGAAGAAGTGGAGTCCGGCTGCCGGTGGTGCTACGGTGGTCAAAATCGCGAGCCGAGTTCGGATTTGCGAAGGCAATGCTGCTGCGAAGGCTTTCATCCGTCTCAAATTTCTCTCCATGGCTCCGAAGCGAACTCCTAGGGTAACGATTTCCTGCTTGGACATGTGAAGTCCTTAATTCCTGCATTGCATAGGGAAAACCCTTCCCCGCGAGTGTGCGGTGGGTTATGGCGTCCCTTGCGGTAGATATGTGAAGTCCCCCTTGTTAGAGTCCGGAATTGGAGTACGGATCTCGGCATGATGTGTGAAGCCCATCTGGACATGGTCTGGATTGGTGATGCTTGTTTGCATATCGGAGAAGACTCCGTGATTATTGCTTGTAGGCATGATGGATAAAGTACTGGAGGAAATCCAGGAAATTATGAGAGTTGGACTCTCTTGTGGCCGTGAGTTGCTACTTTGTGTGAGGTTGAGCTGTTGGGCTGCAACTATGCAAATGCCTTGGTGGTGGAACGGGCAAGGTGAAGCTGTACCCGCGTCAGTCCAGGCATGAGTCTGACGATTTGAGCAACGGGCAAGGTGGATCTGTACCCGTGTTATGGTTGTCTAACCTTGGGTGCTTAAGACCCTGTTAGGATCACATAGCGAGAGTCGACGGCCTGTGTGCTGATCAGACTAGAATGCTCATATTGGACCGTTATGTCTGGGACCTCTGAACGGTGGTGTGACCATGGAACTACGGAACACCGATAATGTGCCCTGAGTGCACGGAGCGTCGGGCCGTCGTGCCGACGTTTGTGATACGTGATTGTGCGGTCGTGCACGTCTTGCTTGACTTGCTATATATCATGTTGGATGATTGCTATGCAGGGATGGAAGTCCGCTGCCCCGTGCCAGGGGCAGGGTCGTTATAATTGGTCAGCTGAATGCTGAATGTTGCCTTGTTTGCCACCGCTTGGTGGATTGGTTCTTACAGGTACTGGAGGTGCTGGCCCGAGCGGGACTTAGCGGGCTGAAGCCCAAAGCTGCGTTGCTGCCCTCGAAGGCATTGTTTTGTTTCTTTTGTTCATGTGTGGTCGGCCTGCGTGCCGATGTCTGTAATCCACACTCTTGTTAAGAGAAATTGTTGTAAGGCCTTAAGGCCAGACTCTTTTGATGTTTATGTACATTCCTATGTTATAGTGGACAGTGTTCTTTATCTTGAGTTCAATAATTCAACCGTGAAACTTCCGCTAGAATGCTCTGTGTTAGGATGCGTTGGTTATGATATTAGTTCGTAGCGTCTCCGCCTGTTTGTGGAATATGGTGTGGGGCCCCGGCCGGACCCTCTCTTATATTCTTCTTGACGGGTAGAGGTGTTACAGCATGTTTGCGAATCGCTCGCCCCATGGGGACCCCGAGGTAAGGTTACCGGGAAGCCCTTGAAGGTCAATTGATGGCCTTTCAAAACAACGTAGTTACGTTGTTGGCGGCCCGATTGGGGCTGCGTAGAGTCGAACTATTGGGCGGGTTCATGTCGTTGGTAGGCAGTAAAATGAACATTTTACATAGACCCGAGGAGGCACCTCTAGTCAGGAGAGAGTTGGTCTTGAGATTCTCCTAAGAGGTTCTGGTCGGCCCAGAGAGCCCTCCGAAGGTGCCTCAGCTCAGCCTTTGGCTTGGGAGGGGAAGAGTTTGCTAGTCTTCCAGGTATGCGGCAGGACGTCCACGGTGAGACCTTGGTGTACAACCCCGTGTCCGCCGAAGGGGCCAAACAAGCAGGCGGGCCAGCCCCGCCCGCATCTCCTAGGCGGGCCGGGCCCCAGCCGCCTCCCTCAGGCGGGCCAGCCCCCGCCCGCATCCCCTAGGCGGGCCGGGCCCCAGCCGCCTCCCTCAGGCGGGCCAGCCCCCGCCCGCATCCCCTAGGCGGGCCGGGCCCCAGCCGCCTCCCTCAGGCGGGCCAGCCCCCGCCCGCATCCCCTAGGCGGGCCGGGCCCCAGCCGCCTCCCTCAGGCGGGCCAGCCCCCGCCCGCATCTCCTAGGCGGGCCGGGCCCCAGCCGCCTCTCTCAGGCAGATCGGCTGTAGTCCATCTCCCTCCAGATGACAGGGGGTGACTCGACAAGAGGTGCGCATAACCAGCCAGAACAGCGGGGTTTGGCTGTTGGCAGGCCAACCCAAGGGGCTTTTTAGTAAATTCAGGCCACCGGGGGCAGGTTATTGGCAGACCATCCAAGGTAATCTATAAATAGGACCCAAGGGGTACCTCAGAACGCACGCTTACTAGTTCACAAGTCTTATAGCGCTTTCTGAGGTACCTTAGCCCGGCAACTGGTTAAGGAGGGGAAGCGCTCTAAGATCTTCCGGGTGTGTGGTGGGACCTCCGAGCCGGGCCCTTGGTCCTGTTCTCTGTCTCTCTCTCTCTTTTGTTGTTTCTCTTGCAGGAGCGAAGTAGGTGCGAGACCACCCCCTTCCCCAAGGGTCGAACTCCACAGAGGCCGGTTTCCGGTTTCAACATTTTGGTGCGGTGAGCGTGGAGCGTGGTCAGCAAGGAAAACCTTCAGCAAGTTCGATGACGGGAGAGGAAGGACAAGGATCAGGCAGGGGCAGCTCGCCACTCCCTCCCCCACCCCCAGCGACGAGCATGCCGGCGGAGCTTAGGGAGGAGATCCTCGGGCTCGTCAGGACCGCCCTCGGCATGCGAGCCGAGAGTGCGACACCGGCAGTCCCGGTGGTCGCCGCTCCCGCACTCGGCGATGACGCGCCGCTCAGGCGCCCAGGGAAGGAGCCCGCCGAGAGAGGCGAACGCGAGTTCCAGGGGCGAGTTTTGTTCCCCGGATCGGCCGCCGAGTACCACTTCGGCGAGACTGGAGGAAGGGAATTCCCGTCTCGCCCGGCTGAGGGAGGGAGCCCCTTCAGCGAGTTTGTTTCTTCAGCCCCAGTTCCCGAGGGGTTTCGCGAGCCAGAGATGACCTACTACTCCGGGAAAGGAGACCCGATCCACCATATCCAATGGTTCGAGGATATGGTCTCTATTCGACAGATGTCAGACGGCTTCAAGTGTCGGCTCTTCGCCATCACCCTCCGAGAGAAGGCGAGAGAATGGTTCCACCAGCTCCCGACCGGGTCCATCTACTGCTTCGAGGACCTGCGTCGGGGGTTCATGTTGAGGTTTACCACTTCCAAGAAGAGGAAGAAGGAGGTGGAGTCCTTGTTCCGCGTCAAGCAGAGGGTAGGAGAGACCCTGGGGAGCTACCTGGACAGATTCCAAGAGGAATTGTCTCAAGTGCAGGAGATGCCAGGGCACACTATGATGGTGGCCTTCACCCTGGGTCTCCAATCCGGGTTCTTCGCGATGGAACTCAAGAGGTCCCCCCCAGTATCTTTTAAGGCGCTCCTAGAGAGGGCGGCTAGGGAGGCCGACATGGAGGCGGCACACCCGGAGTTTGCCCGAAGGTTGGCCAGGTGGGCCGTGGAGGAAGAGAGGCCAAGGGGTGGCCGAGGGCAGGAGGAGAGAAGGGTTGAACCCCGGCAGAGGGAACAGCCGCCGCCGCCGCAGCATCAGCAGCAACCCAGGCAGGGGAGGCAGGAGCCGAACTTTCGGCTGGGCTGGAGGCCCGAGTGGCAGGAACCCGGGGCAAGGAGAGGGTTCCGCGGAGGGGACTACCGTCAAGGAGGACAGGGTCAGTTCTACCCTCCAGGCGGGATGCAGGGCCAGAGGCCGGCTCTTCCCGACCAGGAGCAGGCTATGGCCATAGCGCTGGGGGAAAGGAGGAGAGCAGCACGGAGAAGAAGAAGGGATGTGAGGGTAGAGTTGCCTTACTGCGACTTCCATCGGGAGGAGGGGCACGCCACAGCCACGTGCCCCGAGTTCCTCGAGATGAGGGACCGTCGGGAGCAGCAGCAACAACAACGCCCGGAAGTGCGGATCGAGGAGATTCGGCCTCGGGCAGAGGAAGGCCGATGCGAAGACCGGGTGGATGTGGGCTCCCGAGGAAGGATCGGAGCGATCCACGGGGGGGCTGGGATCGAGGCCTCCCGCAAGTCGAGCCTCCATACCATGTACCGCAGGAGCGTTGGCTCCACGTCCCAGTCCCCGCCCCCGGACGAGAAAATCACCTTTTCCAGGGAGGACATGCCGGGTCACGAGGACCCCTTCTGCGATGCGCTGGTCATCCAGACAGCTATCGAGGACTTCACCGTCCCCCGAATCCTCGTTGACAACGGGAGCTCGGTCAACGTCATCTTCAAGAAGGCGTTCGACGCAATGAAGGTGGAGGCCCGAAGGGTGCTGGCCTCGGACGGACCCCTGTTCGGCTTCTCAGGGGAGAGGAAGGAGGTTGAGGGAGGAGTGGGACTCCATGTCGTTCTGGGGGGGCAGTCCCGCAATTGCAAGTTCGTCATCGTGGACGCCCCCAGCAGCTACAGCGCCATCTTCGGGAGGCCTCTCATCAGCGCCTTCCGCTGCGTCCCCTCATCCTTCCACCAATGCCTAAAATTTAACGTCGAGGGGGTCCAGGTTCGGGTCCGCGGAGACCCCAAGGAGGCAAGGGAGTGCTATGTCACGGCGGTGAACTCCATCTCTTGGCTGGAGGGAGCCGAGGAGATGGGGCGGAGGCTGAGGGAGGAGCCGGAAGCGGGCGGGGATGAGATGGAGGTGGAGGAGAGTCGTGCCCAGGAGAAGGTCGCTGAGGAGAGCCAGGAGCCGGCTGAGGCGATGGCCGTTGCAGAAGCTGAGGGAGAGGTCCTCGCCTTCGACGAGGGGGAGACTGAGGAGTGGGAGGCACAGTCCCGCCTTGAGGCGGCAGAGGAGGTGGTGGAGATGGAGGTTCTCACCACCGGAGGCAGGGTGGAGAGGATCCGCATCAGCGGAGGATTGACCCCGGAGGCTCAAGGCCGGATGCTGGAGTGCGTCCAGAAGAACGTGGACATCTTCGCATGGAGTGCCGCAGAGATGCCCGGGATCGACTCCAACATCGCCTGCCACCGCCTCAACCTGGACCCGGAGGCTCCCCCCATCCGACAGAAGAAGAGGCCTGTTGCGGACAAGCTCGCCGAGCCCATCAGGGAGGAAGTAGCAAAGCTCCTCAAGGCCGGCTTTGTATCCGAAATCCAGTACCCCGGCTGGGTCTCCAATGTTGTAATGGTTAAAAAAGGAGACGGCCGGTGGAGGATGTGTATCGATTTTTCCCTTCTTAATAAATCATGTCCTAAAGATTGTTACCCCTTGCCTCGGATCGACGCGCTGGTTGACTCAGCCGTCGGTTTCCCTCTGATGAGTTTTCTAGATGCCTTTTCAGGTTATCACCAAATCAGGATGCACCCTCCGGACGTCAAAGACGTCTCATTCATCACAGGGGATGGGTGCTATAGTTATAAAATGATGCCCTTCGGGCTGAAAAATGCAGGGGCGACCTACCAGAGAATGATGGACAGGGTCTTTCAAGGGCAAAAGGGAAGGAACCTGGAGGTTTATGTAGACGATCTCATGGTCAAGAGTCCGGACCTCGACTCCCATCTCCGGGACCTGGAGGAGACCTTTGCCACTCTCCGCGGGTGCAAAATGAGGCTGAACCCCCTCAAATGCACCTTCGGGTCAAGCAGAGGAAAATTCCTGGGGCATCTCCTCACCCCTGCCGGCGTAGAGCCCAACCCCGACAAGGTGAGGGCAATCCTGGAGTTGGAGTCCCCGCGGAATGCGAAGGAAGTGCAGCGATTGACTGGGAGGCTGGCGGGACTGAGCAGGTTCCTCTCACGGGCCGGGGAGAAATGCTCTCCGTTCTTTAAAAGCCTGAGAGGAGGCCAAAAATTCGAGTGGACCTCGGAGTGCGAGGAGGCATTCCAGGCCCTAAAGAAGCAGTTGACTCAGGCCCCCCTACTGCAAGGACCGAGGGAGGGGGAGGACTTATTCCTGTACTTAGGGGCTGGGACCGAGGCCCTGAGCTCTGTTTTAGTTCGGGAAGAGGGGAAGAGACAACTCCCAGTTTACTATGTAAGTCGGGTCTTGAGGAAGGCCGAGCTCCGGTACCCCATCCTAGAGAAGCTGGCTTTCGCCCTCATCATCTCGGCCCGGAGGCTCCGGCCCTATTTCCAGGCACACTCGATCCGAGTGGTGACTGACCACCCTCTCCGCAACGTCTTCGAGGGGGTGGAGCATTCTGGCAGGCTGGCCAAGTGGTCGGTGGAGCTGAGCGAGTTCGACATCTCCTTCGTACCTCGCCTCTCGATCAAGGCCCAAGCCATGGCCGATTTCCAAGCTGACTATGTGGTCGAGGTGGCGGAGGAAGAACTCACTCGCCCGGTTCCCTGGAAGGTCATGGTGGATGGCGCGTCAGGGAGGCACTCCCTAGGGGCTGGGGTCATCTTGGAAAGCCCCCAGGGGGTGAGGATCGAGCAAACGGTGGTGGTGCATTTCCCCATCACCAACAATCAGGCCGAGTATGAGGCCGTGATTGCGGGACTACGCCTGGCCAGGGAGCTGGGGGTGCACGATGTGGAGGTCCTCACTGACTCCCTGGTGGTGGCCTCCCAGATCAACGGGGAATTCGAGGCAAGGGATCCCACCCTGCAGCGTTACTTGGCGAAGGTAAAGGGAGTCGTCGGCACCTTTCAGACTTTCTCCATCCGGCACGTGCCTCGGGAGGATAACGAGCAGGTGGACCAGCTGGCAAAGCATGGACCCCGGGCGGGGGGAACCATCACAGACCTCTTTCGCCCATCCATCGAGGAGGGGGAGCTGATGGAGGTGGAACAACACCCCTCCTGGATGGACCCATTCGTCACTTTCCTGACCACCGGGGAGTACCCCACGGGAATGGACGGAAAGAAACTCAAGTACAAGTCGGCATACTACCTCATGCGAGATGGCCAGTTATATCGGAAAACTCTCTCAGGGATGCTGGCGCGTTGTGTGGGCGAGAGGGAGGTCCCGAAGATTCTAGAAGAGGTCCACTCCGGAGAGTGTGGGAGTCACTCTGGAAGTCGAACCTTAGAAGGCCGGATCGTCCGGCAGGGATACTTTTGGCCGACCCTGGGTCTCGACGCGGCAAAATTCACAAAGGAGTGCCACAAGTGCCAGCTATTTGCTCCCCTCCAACTGCAACCGGCCCAGCGCCTCAGGAGTATCACAGCTCCCTGGCCATTCGCCATCTGGGGAATGGACTTGGTCGGGCCCTTCCCCCAAGCCAGCGGCCAGAGGAGGTTCCTGCTCGTGATGATTGATTACTTCTCCAAGTGGCTGGAAGTTAAGGCGCTGGCCAAGGTGACCTCCCAGGTCGTCAGAAACTTTGTATGGGGGGAGATCATCTGTCGTCATGGGTTGCCCCAGGCCATCGTCACAGACAATGGCCCTCAATTCGCCAGTGCCGAGTTCGCCAGCTTCTGCGAGCAGCTCGGGATCGACCTCAGGTTTGCCTCAGTCCATCACCCACGAAGCAATGGGCAGGTAGAAGCGGCAAACAAGATTATTGTAAACCTCCTCAAGAAAAAGGTGGAGAACTTGAGAGGAAGTTGGGTGGAGCAACTCCCCTCGGTCCTCTGGGCCCTCCGAACCACACCCAACACAGCGACAGGGGAGACGCCTTTCAAACTCTCCCACGGGTGTGAGGCAGTACTTCCGGTGGAGTTTGAAGTCCGGACACCCCGGGTGGTCGGGGCCGGAGAGCACGAAGAGGAATGGAGAGCCAATAATGAAGAGGAGCTGCGACTCTCTCTCGACATGGTCGAGGAACTGCGGGACCTTGCAGCCGTGAGGCAGGAGGAGATAAAGAGAAGAATGGCCAAGTATTTTGACAAGCACGTCAGAGTCAAGCAGTTTGCTGAGGGAGACTTGGTCTTAAGGAAGGTGGACGCGGCGGGAAGGTCAGCCGCAGTGGGAAAGCTCCATCCCAATTGGGAGGGACCTTTCATTGTGCAGGAGGCATTGAAGTCGGGAGGGTACCGCCTCCGAAATGTGGAGGGCGAGACCCTAAGTCTCACTTGGAGCGGGGACGACTTGAAGCGCTTTTTTCCTTGAAATTATGTAAACCATGCTCAATCTCTAATGGAATTTCTTGCGGTAGACTTGTCTTTCCCCCCGATGAGAGATGAATGTCATTGCCTCAGACCCCGAGCAGATCCCGCTGCCAGGCTCTCACCAAGCTGGCAGGGCTGGATGTCACGCGGAGGAGTCTGCCTCAGACCCCGAGCAGATCCCGCTGCCAGGCTCTCTCCAAGCTGGCAGGGCTGGATGTCACTCGGAGGAGTCTGCCCCAGACCCCGAGCAGATCCCGCTGCCAGGCTCTCTCCAAGCTGGCAGGGCTGGATGTCACTCGGAGGAGTCTGCCTCAGACCCCGAGCAGATCCCGCTGCCAGGCTCTCACCAAGCTGGCAGGGCTGGATGTCACTCGGAGGAGTCTGCCCCAGACCCCGAGCAGATCCCGCTGCCAGGCTCTCTCCAAGCTGGCAGGGCTGGATGTCACTCGGAGGAGTCTGCCTCAGACCCCGAGCAGATCCCGCTGCCAGGCTCTCACCAAGCTGGCAGGGCTGGATGTCACTCGGAGGAGTCTGCCCCAGACCCCGAGCAGATCCCGCTGCCAGGCTCTCACCAAGCTGGCAGGGCTGGATGTCACTCGGAGGAGTCTGCCTCAGACCCCGAGCAGATCCCGCTGCCAGGCTCTCTCCAAGCTGGCAGGGCTGGATGTCACTCGGAGGAGTCTGCCTCAGACCCCGAGCAGATCCCGCTGCCAGGCTCTCTCCAAGCTGGCAGGGCTGGATGTCACGCGGAGGAGTCTGCCCCAGACCCCGAGCAGATCCCGCTGCCAGGCTCTCACCAAGCTGGCAGGGCTGGATGTCACTCGGAGGAGTCTGCCTCAGACCCCGAGCAGATCCCGCTGCCAGGCTCTCACCAAGCTGGCAGGGCTGGATGTCACTCGGAGGAGTCTGACTCAGACCCCGGGCAGATCCCGCTGCCAGGCTCTCTCCAAGCTGGCAGGGCTGGATGTCACTCGGAGGAGTCTGCCCCAGACCCCGAGCAGATCCCGCTGCCAGGCTCTCTCCGAGCTGACAGGGCGGGATGTCATTCGGAGTCGGTAATCCCCCGCCAAGCAACCGGGGAAGGGACGCGAGCCAAGAGGGCGAGTCTGCGAGCCAAGAAGGGGCGTCGGCGAGCCAAGAAGAGGAGTTGGCGGGCCAAGAAGGCCGGGCCCGGCGCATAGAGGAGCGAGCCCTAAGCACGGCGCGCGAATGGAGAGTTTTGGACTCACGTCGCCGGAGATCAGGTGAGCGGGCCGGTCTGGATGACCCTATGAGGCCGCAGCGCCGGCCCCAACCTTCGGTTCGGCGGGTTCCCGGGGTGGATGGGAAGCAAAAGGTCGGACGCGCCAAGACCCTCCCCGGGAAGCCGGCCCGCGCGAAGTCGTTACGCGCGGAAGCCGGGCCCAGTCCGCACCTAGATACGGTCAAAATAACAAGCCCGGGCGGAAGGCGCGACTCGCCACTCGCGTCGCGCCAGCGTTAGTGTCCCGCGAACCTAGATCTATGTCCCGAACCACAAACGGGCGGGTGGCCTCACTCGCTCGCTCGCAGCAACGAAAATCAGAGTTAATCAACAAGCGGTGCACAGTAACGACCGCGAGGCGGGAAGTAATTGGCAATTGAGAAGTGAATGCAGTAAATATATTAACTTTTACAAAATTACAACTGTGGCCCGCGGCGCGACCACACAAAAAATAAACAAAATACATGTCCCAAGAAGGGGGGGAGAGAAAAGCCACAAGGCGGCGGGCCCTTCAGATGCGGTGGAACCCGCCTGGCTTGGGTACTGGAAGGAACAGCTCCGGCACCACTTCGGTCACCCGCAAGCCGGAGCACTCATCCTTGAGGAGCTTGGCCCGCTGCAACGTCTTGAAGAGGTACGTCACCGCGTCGGCCCCGTTCTCTTGCATCAGAACCGCCAGGTCATACTCGCTGTGGTGAACGAGTTGACAGCCGCTCGAGGAAGCCGGCGGGACGGCAGCAGCAGCCTCGAGCTCACCCACCCGCGCCCGCAGGGTCTGGTTCTCCAGCTGGAGGGTGGCGATCTCGGTGCCAAGTCGGCTGGCGGTCACCGCATCCTGCAAAAGAAATTTATTAGGACGAGTCGCAAGATAAAGGCGGGTGCGAGTGAGACGGCTTACCGCGCCACCTTGGTACTGCGCGAGGGCGGCGTCAGCCGCTTCGAGCCGCCTCCGCAGGTCATCCGCCTCCTCCTGGGCGAGCTTGCTGGCCGCCTCCTTCTCATCGATCAACTTGTGAAGCGAGGGGGCATCTCTGTCCAGCCGGAGGCACCGCCGGCCGACCATGTGGGCCAGGGCGAGGCTTTGAAATTGCGCCCGCGCGCTCTCGTAGATAAGCACCCGCGTGGCCTCCTCGCCGTAGGTAGAGGCGTCCTCCCGCCCGTACAGGCCGAAGGAGAGATTGAAGGCGTCCCTGGAGGCGGTGTCCTGCTCCGACCAGCTGGGCAGCAGCGAGGATACCGAGATGCGGTTGCCCTCCTTGTCCCACTGAAGTAACGGGGCACCGGTTCGGTCCGTGGGCCCTTCGCCGTAGCCGAAGTTGGGATGCCCTCGAGGAACCGGCTTCTCGGCGGGCCGAGTCGCCGCGAGCGGCCGCGACGACCCAGCCGCCCCGCCGGCGGGATCAGCGGTCGAGGGAACCGCAGGGGCAGGGGCAGAAGATGGTTGATCCGCGGGGGCCTTGCCCTTGTCGCCGACCGAAGGAGCCTGACCGCCCGTTTTATTCGGCTTCTTTGGAGGGCCCTGAGACAGCTCGCCCCCGGACCGCTTCTGGCCGACGGGAGCCGAGAGCTCGCGGTGAGCTAGGGCTGCCGCTTCCGCACGGCCAAGCTCGCCCAAAGCGGACCGCGCGCTCTCGTAAGGCGGGTGGAGGGGAACGTCGCGCTCGCCTGCAGGAACAGGAGTTAGAAAAGCCAAGGTACGATCAAAGCAAAGGCGAGCGAGCCGCTTACCTTCCCCAGGCGGGACGGGGACGAGGTCGTCCAGATTCCGGCGGAGGAAGGCGACCTCGAAGTTCTTCCCGGCGAAGAACTCATATAGCTTCGCCTCATGGCCCCCCAGGCTAGGGGGCCGATAGCTCGCCTCGCCGAGTTGCACTGGCGAGAACGGAATATTGCCAAAGTCGCCCTTGACGAAGACGAACTTCTTGAGCCAGTTGTGGCTCTTGTTGACCGTCTCCCGCACCTTCGCGTGCATGCTCGCGAAGCACGCGGTCCCGTCCTTATTCGCGCGGAAAGAGAACAGCTTGCGGAAGACCGCAAGGCTGAACTCGATCCTCTCCTCGCGCAGGTAGCAAGCGAACCCGACTATGACAGCGATGGAGTTCGGGGTCAGCTGCCCCGGGACGACCCCGTAATACTTGAAGACCTGGCGGACTTCCGGCCAGAAGGGTAGCCGGAGCCCCGCCTCGAAGTGGGCCGTCGGGAGAGCCAGCTCATCGCCCGAAAGCTCATTGATCCGTTCATCCTTCCCGGGCCGCCTCGCCACAAAGCCAGGCGGGATGAAGTCGCTAACGGTGTCCAGAAACTCCTTCTCCGAGACCGAGGCGGGAGGGAAGCTGTGGTCTGCAAAGACCCAGGCACACCTGCCCCTCCCGTCCGCTTCGCCACTGCCGCCCGTCATCTCGCGGGATTGATAAGCTAGCTGAGCGAGAGGAAAGAGAGAAGAGAGGGTTCTCGCGAGAAGAAGGGGGAAGGGCTCTCGAATACGGTAGGTGAAACCATAAATGAAGGGCCTATTTATAGGGCCGGAAAAAGGGCGGGAAAAATCGGAAAAGGCGGGAAGCGAACTTACAGCGGGGCCAACCCCGACGCTTCGATTCCCGAGCCCCGCGCGGGCCCGCATCGAGTCGCCGGCCGGCCGCAAGAGTCTCCCCACCAGCCGCGAGCCATTCCTCTCTCGCGCAGAGCGGAGGCTGAGAGGGAGGTCCAGTCGAGGGGGAACGAACGAACACCTCGCCTCTCCTAGGCGGGCCGGCCTCGCTCGCCTCTCCTAGGCGGGCCGGCCCTCGCTCGCCTCTCCCAGGCGGGTCGGCTTTCGCCCGCCTCTCCTAGGCGGGCCGGCCCTCGCTCGCCTCTCCCAGGCGGGTCGGCTTTCGCCCGCCTCTCCTAGGCGGGCCAGCCCTCGCTCGCCTCTCCTAGGCGGGCCAGCCCTCGCTCGCCTCTCCTTAGGCGGGCCAGCCCTCGCCTCACTTTAGGCGGGCCAGCCCTCGGCTCTCTTTAGGCGGGCCAGCCCCGCCCGCTCCTGCTAGGTGGGCGCTCCAAGGTAGAAGCTAAGAGTTCAGCAAAATATATAACAAATAATAAATGATAATCATAGCAGCATGCGCCCATAAACGGGCGAGAAGGTCCCTGAATTATTACAAGCCCTTGTTTTTTAGATGATATTCGCCCCGATAATCTAGGATGGCTCGCCTCGAGACGATTCAGACCCCGCGAGCAACTGCGGGCACGGGCAGGCGAGGCAGGTGGCTTAGTACTCGACCCATTTCCACCTACCCCGCCTCTGCGAGCCGGTTCGAGGCGGCACGCGAGAGTCATGATACTCTCGAACCGCCGCCAGCTCCCGCTTGGTCTGATCGGCCTGTCTCGAAATGTTCGTCAGCCGCTCCTCTGCTCGCGTAATATGCGCGCCCGGAGATGTCGGCTCATCCTCCTCAGCCGAGCCCCTTGCCCCTTCCAAAGCAGCGAGTCGCTCTTCCGCCCTGACTCTGTCTCTCTCCATCCCCACGAAGGCCTCTTTGAGCAGCATCGTGTGTTTCTGAAACATTCGTGCCACCTGCGCCTTCATCTTCTCGCTATCGTGCGGGTCGCCCAAGAAGTCTGCGATGTCTTCCGGCTCCACGGGAGGCGAGTACCCCTCGCTCATCTCGACATCGGAAGAAGCGGCGCGATGCCCTGCGGAAGCGAGGTCAGAAGCAGACAAGCGGCGAATGGGTTAATTTCAGGGGGGTTACCTGGCGTCGGTACGTCTCCCGCGTCGGGAGCAGACCGAGAGGAACCCGGCCGACCTTGGAATGATTTCCCTCCCGGGGCGACGAGCGGCTTCCCCAGACCCTGGACTCTCAGCGGGGGAGGAGTCGCAGGAAGGCTGCGCGCTGGGGAGAATGGGCTGACGCCCAGGCCGATTATCTCCATGGAGAGATCCGCAAGGTTCCCGGAGCCCCCTTCCAATGCATCTTCATGGGGCGTCTCCTGCGAAGGAAAAAGTCAGTGGAAAGCATAGGTCACAGGGCGAAATCACGCACCCAGATTCAACCTCGGAGCCGCCGGAACCCAGATCATCACTCGGCGTGGAACGGCGGATAACCTTTCCCTTTGCCGGCTTAAACTGCGGGCCGGCGGATATGGGCGCCAACCACGGGGCGGCCGCGAGGGCCTCCTCCCGACCCTCCTCCCTCGCGGCAGCCAACCGGGCACGTATCTCCTCAGACGCAGGCATCTCCTGGCCCCAAACCACGCAGGAAGCAAGAGGAGAGGGCCAGTTATCGAAGGCCCGGTGGCTTATTTATAGCTGAAAGGCGGGTCCCACCAAAAGATTCCCTCCAGCTCAGCAAGGACGTCGCCGGACACGAGGGTTGGACGTTTCTTTCCGAGCTTCTGCGAAGCACGCAAAGATCGGGGATTGTGTACAACCCCGTGTCCGCCGAAGGGGCCAAACAAGCAGGCGGGCCAGCCCCGCCCGCATCTCCTAGGCGGGCCGGGCCCCAGCCGCCTCCCTCAGGCGGGCCAGCCCCCGCCCGCATCCCCTAGGCGGGCCGGGCCCCAGCCGCCTCCCTCAGGCGGGCCAGCCCCCGCCCGCATCCCCTAGGCGGGCCGGGCCCCAGCCGCCTCCCTCAGGCGGGCCAGCCCCCGCCCGCATCCCCTAGGCGGGCCGGGCCCCAGCCGCCTCCCTCAGGCGGGCCAGCCCCCGCCCGCATCTCCTAGGCGGGCCGGGCCCCAGCCGCCTCTCTCAGGCAGATCGGCTGTAGTCCATCTCCCTCCAGATGACAGGGGGTGACTCGACAAGAGGTGCGCATAACCAGCCAGAACAGCGGGGTTTGGCTGTTGGCAGGCCAACCCAAGGGGCTTTTTAGTAAATTCAGGCCACCGGGGGCAGGTTATTGGCAGACCATCCAAGGTAATCTATAAATAGGACCCAAGGGGTACCTCAGAACGCACGCTTACTAGTTCACAAGTCTTATAGCGCTTTCTGAGGTACCTTAGCCCGGCAACTGGTTAAGGAGGGGAAGCGCTCTAAGATCTTCCGGGTGTGTGGTGGGACCTCCGAGCCGGGCCCTTGGTCCTGTTCTCTGTCTCTCTCTCTCTTTTGTTGTTTCTCTTGCAGGAGCGAAGTAGGTGCGAGACCACCCCCTTCCCCAAGGGTCGAACTCCACAGAGGCCGGTTTCCGGTTTCAACACTTGGGCCTGTCCATTGTGTTCCTAGTCTTGTGCCTAGATCATTCTCTTGAGGGTAGTAGGTGCACGGTCACCCCTTCCCCAAGGGTCGAACTCCACAGAGACCGATTTTCGGTTTCAACAGGAATGTTGGATCGTCTTGTATTGCGTACATCACGTTGGTGCGAGTGGTATTCAGTGGGGGTGTATTCTTGAGGTGGACGCTGACCCCCATTCCTTGGCGCGTCATTCCGACAGTTATCACTTCGGCGCTCATCCTGGCGTCGTTCTTCTTGCCTTACGAGAGCTTGTTCATGTCCTTTCTTCCTTTTTTGTCGACCTTCAAACTGATGGCGGTGTGCTTCGATGGCCTCATCGGCCGCTATTTGGGCCTCGACCCGATGGACAAGATCTGGATAAATGAGCATGCTTTCTCTCATGAGGGCTGAATAGAAACCGTTGGGGCGGAGTCCACCAAGGAAGATGCCTCTTAGAATCCCGGGGTCCACCCTCGAGATTTGTCTTGCTTCCGTGGTAAACCAGCGAAAGAGTTCCTTCAGAGACTCGTCTTCATTTTGACGGATTCCTGATAGGTGGGAGGGATCTCGAATGATTCTGCGGTTATCCACGAATTGATCCCCAAATTGACGTACCAATTCTTCAATGTTCTCGACGGTCCTTCCTAGCAAAGAATGGAACCGGGAACAAGCCTGGCCGTTTAAGGTTATCGGAAACACTTGGCAGAGCAATTCATCGGGCGCGTTGTAGATTCACATGATGGTGGTGAAATGGTTGATGTGTTCTAACAGATCTTCTGTTCCATCGAACATTTCGATGTTTGGGAGCTTGAATCCTTGCAGGATCTGATGAACCAGAATTTGTTGTGAGAGTGAGGAATCATGGAGCATAGGGCGGCGGGATAAGGTGTCCCGTTGTCCAGCTAGTAAATATGCATGAGAGATCACCTCGTGAATTTCTTCACTGGTGAGTCTTCCTTCCACCGGGGCTCTAAGGACTTCCTCTAGGTGACGAAGATGGCCGCCCTCGACGCCGTGATGCGCGGGATGCGTTGTGCTGGCAACGTCGGGGTAATCTTCTGTCATTTCATCCCTATGGGAAACCTGTTGTGCTAGGGAAAGATTTCGAGCGGGCGGCAGAGGGATGACCGACGCTCCTGGTTACGGAGGATCTTGATGGGCTCCTTGGTTTCTGAGCAGGGTGAGCATTTCAACTTGATGCTCCACCATTTGACGCACTCGCTCTTCTAGGGTGGTTACTGGAGCAATTTAGACTTCTGGAATGAGGGACTTGTTGATCGGCGAGTGAGAAGGGTCTGGTTCGACATGCCCTTTGGGGACCGAGCCTTGGGTGGTGCGGGTACTTCTTGCCATAAGTTGGTAGTCGCGAGTAGCGTTGTACAGTGGGTACTATCTTCAGATGATGTTGGGAGCTTGTTTCCCACATACGGCTCCAAACTGTTGTCGTTAACTCGACATCCCGGTCAGGCCGGTAAAACCTGGACCGTCTTAGCTCTCCGAACGGTCAAGCGCGCATACAGCCAAATGAGTAGGTTGATTGTACACAGCCAAATGAGTAGGAAACCACATGACCGGATCTGTGTCAGTCAAAGTCCATTATTCTCGGGTTGTTACAGCTTGTTGGTGAAGTCGGGGGTGACAGGACACCTCTCGTTATTACTTTGGGGGTGAGAGAATAATATGCATGCGACGGACGACGGGCCATCGCGTCGTGAGTTGTTACAAATTGTACTCTACACTGGTGGACTTCGGTTAGCGATTTGTTGGGTATGGTTGCGGAGGGGAGCACTTGGACTTGCGGAGGCCACTTGGAACTTGAGCGGTTTGCTGAGTCTGGTTGGCTTTGACTTGACTCGCTCGTAGCTCGGGTGCGGCTCGGAGGCTGCTTGTAGGAGGAATTCGGCAAAGCTTCAACCTGAGGAAGAAGACTCGTAGAGAAAAGTTAGGAAATGAGGAGGCCTGAGACTCCTTTTATAGGCTTCAGGAGGTGGTTACGGTGGTTATGCGGCTATCCGCACACCGTAACCACCCACATAAATGTTTTTACTTTAGTTTTAAATGCGCGTATTCGGTTATTGGGAGACCATTATATAAATAATAAAATATTAATTTAATCTTACCCCCACTAACCCGGTGGTTAGTGGGTGGTTACGCGTAGATCGGACGTCCGAAAATGCCCCCCCCCCCCCGATTGGACGGTGGGGAGGCGACCTCCACGGGCAGCCGACGAACTTGCCGCCAAGTTCTCCGGTGAGGGGAGGTTCGTCGTCGGCGACCAAGAAGAGGGCGGTCGGCTCGACTGCCCCTTTGCCACAAGGCGGCGGCCAAGGAGAGGGCGGCTGGCTTGGCCGCCCCTTGGCCGCAAGGGGGCGGCCAAGGAGAGGGCGGCCAAGGAGGGGGCGGCCGACGACCGTTCCTTGGCCGCAAGGCGGCGACTAAGGATGGGATGGCCGGCGACCGACCCTTGACCGCAAGGCTGCGGCCGGCCCTTGGCAGTAAGGCGGCGGCTAGGGAGGGGATGGCCAGCGGCTAGCCCTTAACCGCAAGACGGCGGTCGGCCCTTGGCCGCAAGGCGGCAGCCAAGGAGGGGGCGGCCGAGGAAGTGGCGGTCGAGGAAGTGGCGGTCGAGGAAGGGGCAACGGCCGGTGACCGGCGGGGCGACGGCCGGCAACCAGCGGGGCGGCGCCGGTGGCAGTTCCTTTGGTGCGCGAAATGGGATCGGCGTGCGGGAGGATCGGACGTGTTGATCACGTATGCGGTCAAACCCATGATCCCACTTCTCATGAGTAAAGATCATGGGGGTGTGGCTATGTGTATACCTTGTTCATTATAAAATGAGGATCATCCCCAACAAGTAATATGTGTGTGAATAAATTTTAATTTGATGATATGTTCTGCAACTAAAAAAAGTTATAGAATATACTCTTAAGAGTCAAGAATATTAATGTTTTTAATTTATGAAATTTGAAAGATTAAAATAATTAAATATTTTTTTACAGCTATTAATTACATTGGACTCAATAAATGATGCATCTCATATAAATCATAAGAAAGTAGTTGTTATGGGCAACTTTTAAAATAAAAATTATTAATATTTTAAGGGTGCTGATATTTGTACATATTAAATGGCTATTTATAACTCATAGATATTTGTACATCTTAAAATTATATTTATACCCTGATAGATTATTTGTACCCCAATTTATAAGATATAAAGAGGCCCTCGAGCGTTTAGATGCTCAATTCCGGAAATCCATGGTTCTTTTCAGAAAGACAATGGACAAGTCGAGGGAGCAAATCGACCACCTATCCAATAGGCTCAATGAAATCCGGCTCGATAAAACTAGCAAACCAAATTAATTTTTTTGTAATTTTTGCATTTTTGAATTTTGAGCTCCAAATGTTTCTCATTTAAAGAAGTGATCAACATGAAAGTTGTAGATCTCATCGAGATCTACAATATTCATGTTGACCATATTTTGATTTGAAGCCGTTTAGGCCTCCAATTTGGGCCCGACAAAAGACACGCCAGGAACGAGTCGTCCGTATAGATTTTCGGCGTGACTTTTTCGGGGCCAAAATCGGGAGTCTAAACTAACTCAAATCAAAAAGTGTTCAACTTGAGATCTACAACTTGCATGTTAAACACTTTTTAATTTAAAGCCTTTTAAGCCCCTAATTTGGCCTCCGAAAAAAATCACGCCGATCCCGGGCGTACGTACATATGTTCGGCATTATTTTTTCAGGGGCCAAATCAGGGATCTAAACTGCTTCAAATCAAAAAATATTCAACATGAAAGTTGTAGATCTCGTCAAGATTGACAACTTTTATGTTGAACACTTCTCATGAAAATGCAAGTATAAGACGCAGTTCGGAGAGAAAGGCGTGAGATGAGGGCTGGAAATGAGGTACAAATATCAGATTTTTGAGTTTAAAAATGAGGAGTTTTATTAAGAAAAATAGTGTGTGAATAACCGTTTATGGTGTACAAATTTCAGCGCCCCTTAAATGTTACCGTAAAATTGATAGGGCAAATCATTTCCCTATCACATTGATTGGAACGAACCATAGGCGACGACACCGCCACAACCGTCACCGCCGCCGACGTCTCTCTCTCTGATGCCTCCAACACCGATGCCACCGCTGCCGCCCACACCGCTGTCAACGCCGACCACAAGCCATACGTAACGACACCTACGACACATACTCGCTTCTGACCACTGTGTGAGCACGTAACAAATTTAGAAAGGTTTTATTAATTTAGAAAGATTTAGAAAAAAATGTAATACATTACATTTTATAATATTAATACTAAACTAATTGTTCAAATTTTGCTAACGAATTTAGAAAGATTTTATATTAGTCTGCACGTAAAAAATGATTTGCACATAAATTTTTAATTTGTACGTAAAATTGATTTGCATCTATTGAAAATTGATTTGCCCATAACAATCACCTAAAAAAACCATCCTTAAAATTATACCAATCTTTTGCATGAAATGTTAGTGGGCTCCACTTTTTGTGATTTTTGATATATTTTAGGTGAGTATAATATTATCCTTTTATTAATATGATAGTTTAAGATATAGAATATAATCATATAAATGCTATCCAAAAAATGAATATAATTTTTTGATAAATAACAAATTTTTTAGCCTTTTGTATAATTATAAATTTACAGTATAAAATTGATTATAATCATATATTAACAGATTTATTTCTTATTCTACCTAATGTGTAATGCAAGTCATCGTGATGTAAAAAATTGTATAAAAGGAAGTTCAACAAATAATAATAAAATTAAGAAGAATATTCGCATCATCTGGTTTTGAGATATCACAAATCATGTACGAAATCGAATCGCAATAACATTGTCTTTTTTGGTATGATTCACAAATAATTCGTGAATAATATGAATGCCGTCCGATTAAAGACTATTTGTATCATCATTTGGAGTGAATTCTAATTTGAATCCAACCCCAAATTCAAATACAAAATAAAATTCGAATCCAGGATTTCGAGACACATCTAAATCTAAACCCGAATTCAAATATTTAAATTAATTTGCAGCCGAATTGAAATCTAAATCAGTGCATTCTATGACAAATTTAGATTCAATTAATAATTATATTTAATTTAGTTCTCTTCTCATAATAATAATATAAAAGAAACAATATTAATCGTTCTACTTAGATAAACATTTTAGATCAAATATAATTAAATACATACATGCAAGCATAACATTTCTCATAAATAATATTAATAAAAACAACTCAAAATATTTCTAACAGCCAAAAAAGCTTTTCAAACCCCATCTATATGTTGTAACCATCTCCCCATTCACAAATGTATCGTGCACGCCAATTTTGGCTTGACCCGATCGGATACTGCGGATACTGCGACGAATACTGCGAAATCGGCAATCCGTCCCCTGATTTATAGATGATCCTCTGAACAGGGGGTGCTATCTCCATCCCTGGCAGCGGCAGCGGTGGCGGCGGCGGCGGTGGCGGCGGTTGGTCAGCATTCCATTTACACCAGAGAAGGGCGCCGACACAAACTATGACTCCAAGAACAGTGATTGCGATGATGATCACGATCGTATGCGTGAAAAATCCGTGGCTTTTTCCGCCGGAGACATCCGTCGGCTGGTATAAATCGTAGTAGTCCGATGGCGGCGGCGGAGGCAGTAAAAACGACATTTTTTCCCCTCCTAGTGAAGAAACCAAGTCTAAAAATAATAGTAGATGGACTTATTTATATGCACATACAAAATAACAAAAAAGTATATATATATATATATATATATATATATATATATATATATATATATATATATATATATATATATATATAGAAATAGATATAGATATATAATGAAAGAATCGGATTTTATAATTACAAATATAAACAAAAAAAATTAGATAAAAAATGACGATTGCTTGATTGGTTGATTTCCATTGGTTGATTTCCATGAAATTGGCGGATATATAATATATGCTCCACTTACTAAAATGACAATTGCTTGATTGGTGGATTTCGGCTATATATTGGCTGCTCTACCTTCATTCTGTGCTTTGGGTAAATATTATTTTTATTTTAGTTAATAAATTTCTTATTTTATATTTTTGTTCACTAATTTGATTTTATTTTATAGGTTTAATGTTACGGTCACGCTCATGGCGTTGAAAAATGAAATATTCACTAAAGTTATCGTCAAGTCTCTGAGCTGCTACCCGCATCCGTGCTAGCCTCACCCGCTTCGTCGGGCGCCTCTTTCTTGTTATGGCCACATTCATTTCCCCATGCAAATTCACGTAATTGCCCATGCGGACCACCTCTGTCTAGGGCTGAACCGACCCATGCAAACCGAGAACCGAACTGAACCAACCCATGCACAGCCCCACCTCTGTCTCTGAATGACTGAATTAATGAAATCCATGCCCCCTCTTTAATATTGCTGCAGCCAATCCTTATACTTTAAACGATTTGCATAACCCCACCATTATTTATGCTATCATCCACCTCTTTATTTAATTATTCAATTATCACCAAAGCCTCAAGCAGCCACTTGGATCATTTTTATGACCTATCACATTTCACTTTTCATTATCAAATTATTATTGTCATCGTCCCCATGCAGCCCAATCCACGTGAATGCTTTTCATTAATATTGCAGCTGAGCCATTTTTCCCCTCCCCTTGGACACATTAATTCTCTCTTGAACGATGTGGTCTTGGTGGATCCCGATCCTCTCCATTTCACTCCATTTCATCATTTATTTTCATTTTCTTATACAATGTCTATTTTTATTTCATGTCCACTAGATGGTAATTTAGTCTTGCTCGTTACAAACGTTGAATGAAATATTACCTCTCTTTTATATTTCCAAGCTTCTTTCGATTTATTCGTGATTAATATATCAAGTTCATATGTCGATGTGTGGACTTTCGTATTTGTTTTCGTATTCTGGTTAGCCGGAAAACTCGTGCGTACAAAGAAATCACTCACGAATAAAGAGAGTTTAACGCAACCCTCAAGAGAGGATGACGTGCATGATTCTTCCGGTTTTGCGGGATTACCCTCGTTAAAGCAAGTATTAAGTCATCATTTGTAGAACGAGAGTTTGGTTGATATTCTTAATATTAATTGACTGTATTCCTCGAGAGAGGTACGTTCATAATTTGAGAATGCTCGCGGTTAAGGAATATATTAGAAAATTTATAAAATATCTTTTATATTTCATTCGAAGTGTTTTTTGTTCAAGTTTAGGTTTCTTATTTCGCATTTTAGTTTTAATCATAAATTTATTTTAAGTTTCGGTCGGTAATATAATAGTTTGTTTTCTCAAAGTAGCAGTACTCGACAGACCCAAATTTTTATACGACCTTGAAATTTTTATATCTTATGTTATATTTCGATAGATATACTTGCCTTAATCGAGTATAGATTGGAGAACACGATTTTCTTTATCACTCGCCATCTCCATGAGAGATACAAACCAGGTTATGATAGGGATGCACACTTCTGTCAATAATCTAGAAGCGCAATTTCACTTAGGGGGTCTTCCTGCACAACAACCTACTCCTCCACAACAAGAACCCGAACTAGTGAATCAAGAGATCTAAAATAGGAATCCACCTAGTTGGGATGCAGGTATTAAATTAGAAGTTGAGAATTTTGAGGGCACAACTGAGCCTGAGGTATGTTTAGATTAGTGTGACCGATTAGAGTGATTCCTCAAATGGAAGCGCACACCTGCCCACCAATAGGTGGAGTATGCTACTTTAGAGTTGAAGGGCCCCACACTTATATGGTGGGGGCAGGTCGAACGGATGCGTTACACAATGGGACAACCACCTATCACTACTTGGGTTGAGTTCAAAGCACAATTCAAGAGGAGGCATGTCCCCACTGATTTCATGCAGACCTTATATCGTAGGTATCACAACCTACGACAAGACAAACAAACCATCGACGAGTACACAAACGAATTTCGTGTACTCCAATCGTGTTTAGATCTGAGGGCGGAAGACCACATGGTCGTGACCCGTTATCTTAGTGGGCTACGGTACATGATACGAGATCAGTTAGAACTTCATGATTTACAAGACCTAGGAGAGGTGTCTAGTCGGGCACGCTGAGTGGAAGACCTCCAGAAGAAAACATCGGGTCATAGATCTACTGATAGGACTCATTATATCTCTTCTTCGGCATCGATGGTTGGGTCGATTCCATCGTCTGCATCTGGACTACCTTTCACCGTTAGACCAGCTCCGACCCCTGCGGACCTTCCTCGGTTTCCACGAAGGGTAAGGAAGTTGTCACCTCCAGGCCTGTGTTTCGATATATGTTACAAGTGTATGGAGTCGGAACATAAATCATTTGAGTGCCTGAGCTGTCAGTTTACCACAATTGTCAAGGTTGACGATGGGCAAGATCCCGAGTATGGGGTTTGGGAGAGTGAATTTGTCGGAGCTTCAGAGGCCCCACATGAGGGTGAGTGTGAGGTTGAGGCCCCACCTGAGGGTGTGTTCTACATCATAGCCTGCTGACTCCACAAGTCACCACTGATGATGTCTGGCTGAGGCACAATATTTTTCGTACCACCGCTCTCATCCAAGGGCACTTCTGCACTATTATCATAAACAACGGGATCATGAAAAATTTTGTTTTCCAGCGCATTGTGGAGAAGTTAAATCTCCAAATTCAGAAGCTTGAGCGACCTTATGATTTATCCTCGGTGACTAGCGGCACCACGATGATTATCTCCCATCGATGACTCGTAGAGTTCGTCATTGGACCTTCTTATTTTCACTGAGTATTGTGTGATGTCGCCTCCCTAGATGTGTGTCATGTTTTATTATGACGTCTGTGGCAGTATGAAAGATGCGTTATTCATGACGGATGTAGGAACTCTTATTCTTTCGATCATCACAGTCACAATACAGTCCTTCCCTAGAAGAACAGTCTTATACCCCAGAGGGTAACACCCCTTGTTTCAGTCCCTGTTGATCCTCCTATATCTACTCCTATGCTCACCTTAATGTCATATTCGTCAGTCAATATGCTTTTGACAGAGTGACATTTTTTCCAGGAGATGAGAGAGAGCGCTAATCACAGTTCGACGTACATATTAGTTGGCATGGAGTCCCCCACCTCCACTTTGGAGATTTCTGCAGCAGTTCGATCACTAATCACAGAGTTTAGTGACCTCACACCCAACAAGTTATCGGACCAGCTCCCTCCACTTAGGGACATCCAATACTGGATTGGCTTAGTCCCAGAAGTGAGCCTACCGCATTTACCCAATTACCGCGTTAGCCCAAAGGAGCACGAGGAGCTTATGAGACAGGTATCTGAGCTTATCTAGAAAGGTCATTTATGGGAGAGCCTTAGCCCCTGCGTTGTTTCAGCCCTTCTTGTCCTCATGAAGGACGGAACCCGTCGTATGTGTGTAGATAGTCGCGCTATAAACAAGATCACTATCAAGTATTAATTTCCGATCCTCCGATTGGATGACATGCTGAGCGGAGAGAAGATTTTTTTCGAAGATCAATCTCTGAAGTGGCTAACATCAGATCCAGATCTGACCCGGTGATGAATGGAAAACAACTTTCAAGACGAGAGAAGGATTATATGAGTAGTTGGTCATGCCTATTGGCTTATCCAATATACTGAGTACCATTATGAGACTGATGAACCAAGCCTTAGACCTTTGATAGGGACTTGTGACGTCGTCTACTTTGACGATATCCTTAGATACAACCTCGAATCTGACCAGCACCTCAGACATCTTCATCAGGCTCTTCAGATATTGAGAGAGCATCGTTTGATTATCAACCTAAAGAAGTGTACCTTTTTAACTAGCAGTCTTACCTTCTTGAGTTATATTGTCTCTTCTGAGGGAATTAAGGTGGATCAAGAGAAGATCCGAACGATAGAGTCATGCTCCACCCCCAGGAACTTCACTGGGACGAGCGAATTTCATAATTTAGCATCATTTTATCAATGTTTCATCCTCAATTTTAGCACCCACATTGCACCCATTACTGACTGTCTGCTGTTGAAGCCTGATACCCGACTCCACCTAGAGTTTGGACCTGAGGTTGCAGCTCACAATTACTCTTCCCAAGCTCCCTCAGAAATGAGCCTTGGAATCAGAAACGGACTGTGGGCTTCAGCGCGGAGGTCCCACCTCTTACCCGGAAGAATCAAGAATTCTTCCCCTCCCTAGCCAATGTTGAGCTAGGTGCCTTGGAGGAAGAATGAAAGGGGGTTTGATGCACCTCTCTCCAAGGCACCTTACTGGTCTATTTATAGGCCTCTAAGTTGGGCCTGCCAATATCCAAACTGAACTGAGCTAAAATTACCACCATACCCCGGGAGAGGTCTGCCAACAGCCAGACTTCGCTATTTCGAGGAGCTATATGCAGACCCCTGAGGACAAAAAGGTAAAATTACCCGGGGTAAAAGAGTAAACAGAGCCACACGTGGGGATGAGAATAGAAGACTTCTCTCTTCATGTGGAGAGTGACCAGGCCAGCGAGAGGGAACCAAACTTCCATCTCGCGGACCGTCTCACCATATGAACCTCATGCGATACTGCGAGATCCCTCTTATTAGTGTGTCGCGAGACCCCTCTCGCCCTTTCCGCGAGATCTATCTCGCCAGGTTGTCTCGCCCGTAGGCGGTCTCGCCTTCACCATCTCGCCCCCCCTGTAAATTCGAGGTTGTACATCTGCGGAAACGACAATTCACTTGGACTACTGAGGAAGAACAAACATTCCTCCTCATGAAGGAGAAAATGTCATGTTCCCCTGTTCTGGAACTCCCTGATTTTGAGAAGATTTTTGAGGTGGATTGCGACACGTATCATGGAGGTATTAGGGTTGTGTTGGGCCAAGAGGGTCAGACTGTCGCATTTTATAGTGAGAAATTGAACGATGCGAGGACTAGATATTCGACTTACGATATTGAGTGTTTCGTTATCGTTCAGGTCCTTCAACAAAGGTGACACGAGTTGATTCATCACGAGTTTGTTCCGAACACAAACCACGATGTGTTGCGCCATCTGAACTCCCAAAAGGAAGTCATACGCCGTGCTAAGTGGGCCGCATTTCTGCAGGAGTATATTTTTCACATTCGGCACTAGCCCGAAGTTGCTAACAGAGTTTCCAATGCCCTTAGTCGCTGTACACATCTGTTAGTGACTCTACAGCCCTGATGGACTGAATTAGATTCTTAGAACGATCTACATGCTAATGACCCCGATTTCAGTGAGGTGTGGGTGGATTGTAGGATGCATGGAGCAAATGCGACATGACATTTCTGTGTGAGCAAGGGCTACTTATTTAGGTGCACTATGTTGTGTATTTGCCAAGTACCACCACGAGAGGCCTTGCTCACCGAGCTGCACTCATCTGGGTTAGGGGGACATGTAGGATAGGCCAAGATGTTAGATTTGACCTAGTATGAGGCAGGATATTGTTAGCCACGTTTGCACCCGCCACACCTGCCAGTTATACAAGGGATAGTCTCAGAACACTAGATTGTAGACCTCATTACCCGTTCCTGAGCGACTATGGGATGAAGTCTACATAGACTTTGTTAGCGGCTTCCCTTGTACAACACGTAGAGTTGACTCTGTATTTGTAGTTGTCGATAGATTTTCCAAGATGACCCACTTTATACCCTGTCAGAAAACTTTCTACATCACACACATAACAGATCTTTTCTTTAGGGAGGTGGTTAGACTTCACGGGATTCAACACACATTTACTTTTGATAGGGACAATCATTTTATGGGTTATTTTTGGAAAAATCTATGAAGTAAACTTGACACAAAGTTAAAATTCAGTAGCGCATACCACCCCCAAACTGATGGGCAAACTGAAGTAGTTAATCAGAGTTTGGGAAATTTATTGAGATGTTTAGCATGTGAGCATCCTAAGCAGTGGGATTTGGCACTAGCCAAAGCCGAGTTTGTCTACAATAGTACATTAAATCGCTCCATCCAAAAGTCCCTATGTAAGATTGTCTATGGATTTCCTATTCCTCATTTCCTTGACCATCGCTTGTTACCTTCTCATGAGCGTGTTTCCTTTGATGCTACTACTTAGATTGACAATTTAAAATCTTTGTAATAAATTATTAACAATAAGCTACAGATAACTGAAAAATACAAGGTCGACATCGATATACATTGGCGCGATGTTCCTTTTTCAAAAGGTGATTGGGTGTTGGTACATTTCAGGAAGGAAAGATTTTCCAGTGGGACAAATCACAAGCTCCGACAACGTCGTTTCGGTCCATTTCAGGTAAGGAAACGGTTGGGCGAGAATGCTTACCTTTTAGATCTGCCTATGGAATTCGATGCATCACCAATTTTCAATGTGGCAGACCTCTGGTCCTTCCATGAATCCACCCACCGTTCCAATACTACCATCTATCTTGGAGTCTGGGGCGACAACATGTTTTCAGCCGTCCTTCACACCCACCACAGAGGAGATTGATTAGGTGTTTGATGTTCGGGAGTTCTAGACTCGTAAAAGGGCCTACCAGCGATACTTAGTATCCTGGCAGGGAAGAGACATTATAGATAGCAGTTGAATCAGTATCATCTCAGTTGCATCCATTAACAAAGTCTTGTCGGAGTTAAGTTATCTCAACCCAGGGGTAACTGAAGTGACCTGCCTAAGGCAATCTAGTTCTGTTTTGCTATTTTTGTGTTTATTTATTTTTGTCGCAACTATGTAGTGTTATTTTCATGTTATCATACAGACTTTTGCTACTATAGTCCAACGTGTGAAATTGACCCCCTAACGTGACCCTGAATGAAATGGTCTGACATGGAATGAGCGGAGCGAGACGATGCGTATGTTTATTTATGACTTACTGAAATTAAAATTTTTAAAAATAGTACTAAATCACAAATTTATTTGAGAGCGGAATTTCAACTTATATATAGATAACATGGGATGCCCTAAGTCCTGGGCTTTGGGAAAGATCGAAAGAAATTACTTTTCTTTTGATAAGCCCCAACCACTTGTTTCTCCATCACGTGCAAGCCTTCCTCACGCGATACGTCGGGCGCCAGCTTCCGCTCTGACCGTCGCACCCTTCCAGACGCTCGAGCCATACTCCTTTCCAACCGCCATTCTCTGCTCCTGGTTGATGTCGCTGATATCTACTCCAAGTGTTTTCGCCGATCCCTGCATAACTCATCATTTCTACTTCAAGTCGTCGCATGTTGTCTCACCTGCTCCCAGCCGATCACCCTCTCACCCAACCCTGTCACTACCACACAACTTCCTTTCCCTCTCAGTCCACAACTGCCTACTGCAGTTCCTCTCAGTTCAGAGCCGCACCTCCTCCAGCCCACATCCACGGTCGTCTACCTTGCATGTTTCTTCCGACACCACTACTCATCCCTCTCCACTCCTCCATGCACCCTCCCAATCCGTTGTTGCATGTTGTCGATGATCGTCCATCTGTGTCTGCGCCATGAAGAGGACCCATACCTCGCTGTTAGGGCATCTCGGTGAGATCTTCCCTTTCCCCTTCTCTCAATCTCATTACTAGTGCATTATTATTATAATTTCAGTAAGTATTGTCATTTCAAGGGTAGCGTGCTCCGCGCCCAATCATACCTTGTCGTTATTTTGTTATCGTGTTTATTCTCATTGTTTTGATTGTGAAATTGTCGCATTTCTCTAAATTGTCGGTTGCTTTGGAAGATGAAAAGTTTGTGTTATCTGTCAAGTGGTGGTGTGGATACTTTAATAGAATCATACTTTTAGTTCTGGTTAAATTTAACGTTTCGCGAAGCGCCGGTTTACACACCACCTCACTAATGCTCGACCACCTACAACCCTAGAGGGAGATGACCTCCCTTGATTTTCGTGCCCAACTCCGATGTCACTACCATGTGTAAGTCGTTATTTGGAACTATTGTTTTTTATTATTATGTATTTGGATACATGTTCTGTTGGATGTTATCTTACATTTGTTGTTAGTATTGTGAAATCAAGTGATTTATAGGGCATATTCGGCGTGTTCGAAAGTAGTTATGACTCGGTTGTTTGTTGAATGGAACGTGTTTTCTTTAATCAATATTTGTGAACAACTTTTCTTATGCTTTTGTTTTGTATTTTGATGATCAGACCCTGTGATATCTCTATTCACAGAAGAAATTGGATCACCGTCATGCGAAGTGGGTAGATTATATGCATGATTATCACTATGTTCTCAAACACCGATGGCTTGAGACGCTGAATTGATGGCTTTAGACGCCTAGTCAACATCCTCCATACTATGAACACACAAGTTGAGGGATTTGAGTGTATAGTCCACAACTACCCCGAGTGCCCAAATTTTGGTGATATTTATGTCGCACTGATGAGAGATCCTCCTGAGATATATGAGGGTAATGTGATCTCGGGCAGGTACTTATTCTTGGGCTCTCACCTCTATGTTCCTGAGACATCCCTTCGAGATTTTCTTATCTGGGAGTTACTTGCAAGCAGAGCAGCATGACATTTCGGTCGGTACAAGTTGATTGCATTAGTTGAGGATCGCTTATCCCGGTCTGGCATATAGAAGGACGTTACACTAGTTGTTATGCATTATAGTGTCTGTCAAACTTTGAAGGGATCACGTCAGCCCACAAGTTATACACTCTGCTTCCTATCCCACAGAGACCCTAGATTTACATTAACATACACTTTGTACTCGGGCTCAATCGCACCCTGACGAAGTTTGATTCTATCTTTGTCGTGGTGGATCACTTCTCGAACATGACCACCCACTTTATTCCTTATCGTGAGTCCTTTGACGCTTCTCATGTGACCACTCTATTTTTTAGAGTATTCAAGTATCATGAGCTACCCACTTCTATAATTTCCGACCACAACATTCGCCAAATGGGTTACTTTTGGAAAATGTTGTGGAAGAAAATTAGTACAACTTTAAGGCTCTCCAACACCTATGTTGTCAAGGAGCACGCTTAGGCGCGCCCGGCGCACCGGCGCACCGGGCGCAACCCGCCGCGCCTCAGCACGGTTGAGGAGGGCGATGTGCCCAAGGCAGGCGCACCCCAGCGTGTGCCTTACAGGCTCTCATGCATGCTTGAGCTTTTCAAGGTGTTTTTTTCAAAAAAAAGATGGGTAACAACATGATCTCAGACGCACAGGAAGCCAACAAAAGCTGACCAGAGGAGGAAGAAATCAAAGAAAACAGATCCCCTCCAAAGGTGTCCTTAAGAGACTATTTATAGTTTTCCAAGTCTAGCTTGCACATAACGGAATCCCGCCTTTGGTTCTACTATATGCAACTCAAAGTGATCTGTCAATAATCAAAATCCGTTGTTTGGAGAGACTATTAGCAAGCCATGTGGGGGTTCTTCTAGAGGGATACTACTAAGCGAGCTGACCTCTTTCCTGAGGCGACGAATGCTTGATGAGGCTCACACTTGCCACCAGTCCTGCCCCCGGGGCGAGTGTGGGTAAAAACACCCCACTCGCCACCTGCTTGCTCTCGACCTACACTACACACGAGCTGGGGCGAGATCAATCTGTTGTTTCATGTTGTCAATGATCGTCCATCTGTGACTGCGCTATGAAGAGGACCCATACCTCATTGTTAGGGCATCTCGGTGAGATCTTCCCTTTTTCCTTCTCTCAATCTCATTACTAGTGCTTTATTATTACAATTCCAGTAAGTATTGTCATTTCGAGGGTAGCGCGCTCCGCGCCCAATCATACCTTGTCGTTATTTTGTTATCGTGTTTATTCTCATTGCTTTGATTGTGAAATTGCCGCATTTCTCTAAATTGTCGGTTGCTTTGAAAGATGAAAAATTTGTGTTCTCTGTCAAATGGTGGTGTGGCTACTTTAATAGAATCATACTTTTCGTTCTTGTTAAATTTAACGTTTCGCGAAGCGCCGGTTTAGACACCACCTCACTAATGCTCGACCACCTACAACCCTAGAGAGAGATGACCTCCCTTGATTTTCTTGCCCAACTCCGTTGTCACTACCATGTTCAATTTCAACGAATTAGGCGGTCAATTCACACAATTTCCTTTTCCCCCATTTTGTGCCTCATGTACCTCAGGCGCGAGTCTGCGCCTTGCGCCTAGGCTCCAGGGGCCCTTTGCGCCTCGGTGCGCCTTTGACAACATAGTCCAACACCAACCACCCACAGACAGATGAACAAACTGAGGTTGTCAACCGTAGCCTACGAACTCTTTTGCGATGTCTAATTGGGGACAATCCAACCACCTGAAATTTCGTCCTACCCATAGTCGAGTTTGCATATAATAGTTCAGTTAAAAGAACCACCGGTCAAAATCTAATTTTGGTGGAGAGCATCCCAGATCAGGTTGACACAAAAGTGTCCGACGTCGCACCCGTCCAGACCTATTTAAACCATGAGTTTTGCATTTTATTTGTGTACTTTTTGTATTTTGCAAATACATGTATTTGTGTGCATGTGTATTTAATTTTTAAACAAATGTTGTAATATATATATATATATATATATATATATATATATATATATATATTTATGTGTGTGTGTACTAGCATCTTCGAACGGGCTCCGCCCGTTCTCAATGCGTCGTTGCGGGCTTCGCCCGCTTGGCATTCTGGCGAGCTTCGCCCACCCCCCGGCGGGCATCCGTACGGGCTACGCCCGTGCTCGCTGCTCTCGGGCGACCATCAGCCGCATCAGGCGGGCTTCGCCCGCCTGCGCACGGGCTTTGCCCGTTCTCGATGCGTCGCTGCGGGCTTCGCCCGCTTGGCATTCAGGCGGGCTTCGCCCGCCACCGCGAAGCCCGCCCTTCCGCTGGCCATATTATGAAAAACCAAATTATATAATTATAATTTAATAATAATTTATTTAATAAAAAAGAAATTCCCGTGCCCCTTCCGCGTCCGCCTCACTGCCCGCCGATGTCGCCGGCGGCGGAGCCGCCGGAGGCCTGCCCGGCACTCACCGGAGGGTTCGCCGGCCTCCGACGAACACACCGGGTGTGGTCCGGCGGCGAGCGGGCAGAGCGGTGGCCCTGCCCGTGAGCCCTAAACTGGAAAAATAAAAAACCACGCAGGGGGCCGCTGCTTCCGCCCACCGTGAATGGACGGGATGGGGAATCACAGTATCGGTATTTCGCAGGAAGTGAACAGTGACTGTTTTGGAGTTTTTTTGTTTGCAGGCCGGGCTATTTAGATCCAATGGACAGATGCAATTTCCTGAAGATCCGACGATCTAGGTGAATTTCATGGTGTGATTCCAAATATGTGTATTGGTTTATATAATAAAGATATATATACATATCTATACTAATAATAAACCGAAACTCTGCGTCTCTACAGTAACCGGCGTCCGTTACAATGGGTTTTCCGAAATTGCCCCTCCCGCCGCAATAAATAAAAAATCAACTAAACGCCGCCGGCAGAGCCGGCAGCCGCCTCACCGGACCCTGCTTTGGGGCTCACGGCCAGGGCCACCGCCGGCGGTGGCCTTGCCAGTTCGCCGTTGGAGACCACCGGCGTGTTCGCCGGGGCCCGGCGAACTCGCCGGGGTTTCTCCACCGGCGAACTGGCAGGGCCACTACCGGCGGTGGCCCTGCTGGTTTGCCTCCGGTCTACCCCCGTCGGAGTCGCCGGCGTCCGGCAACCCCTGCGGTGGGGTCCGTTCAGGCAGTCGCCGCCTCCGCCGGTGGCTCCGTCCCTAATCCCGCCGGCGGCGGTTCCGTCGCTACAGTGACCCGGTGCCTGTTTTTTTGTCCAACATCGCCTAAATAAAAATTTACTTGGTGTATAAATATAATGTTTCTTGGTATAACTTCGAATTACTTAATCAAATTGGTTTAAGTGAGTCATCTTCTATATTTGTTGGCCCAGCCTGCGGCTATGATTTGGGCCTGCTTCTTGGCCCCGCCTTGGATGGTTACTATGTGGGTTGTTGCTCTTGCCTGCGTCTTGGCCCTGCCTGTAGGGCTGCTTTGTGTGCTTGGCCTGGCTGCTTCTTGGCCCGCCTGTAGGGCTGCTATGTGGGCTTGGCCCGGCTGCTTGCTCTTTCGGCCCACCCGTCATGGCCGCCTGCCCAATTATTTTCTCCCGATTTTTTTTAACTTTTTAACTCTAAATTTTTTGATAACTATTATTTACGAGCATCTTCGCACGGGCTACGTCCGTGCTTGACTTTTTTTCCCCAATTTTTTTATAACTTTTTTAATAAGCTTTTAATAACTTTTTCCATAACTCTATTATAAGATTATACATTTTAAACATTCTATTATTTACGAGCATCTTCGCACGGGCTACGCCCGTGCTCGATGCTCTCGGGCGGCCTTCGGCCGCATCAGGCAGGATTCGTCCGCCTGTGCACGACCTTCGCCCGTGCTTGATGCTTCGGGTGGTCTTCGGTCGCATAGAAGCGCGCTTCGCCCCTGTCACGCAATCCACCATCTCAGCGCAGCACCCGCCACTCGCGGCCTCCGGAGCAAATAACCATAGGACTCCGGGGGCCGCGAGTGGCGGGTGCTGCGCCGAGATGGTGGATTGTGTGGCAGGGGCGAAGCGCGCTTCTATGCGCCCGAAGACCACCCGTAGCATCAAGCATGGGCGGAGGTCGTGCGCAGGCAGGAGAAGCCCGCCTGATGCGGCCGAAGACCGCCCGAGAGCATCGAGCACGGGCCCGTGCGAAGATGCTTGTAAATATATATGTGTGTATATATACATATATAGGTTATGAATTAATTGAACCGTCTGGTCCTACTCCATCTCCCAATCAGAGCGCACAGACGGTCTAGGGCTCCAATAATGACGATTCGTGTTCTTCTCCCCGACTCTATCCACGACCCAGCGACGCCTCCTATCCACCCGATCCAGCGCTTCTTCCGCCACGTCCAAGCCAACCGCCTGTCACGATGCCTCTTCCCGGTGGTTACAACCCATGGCACCGCTCCCTCACGCATCCGCCGATTCTGGACATTCGTGGAGGTGAATCAGTTGCGGAAAAACGTCTCTTTCCGTGGGTAACTTGATTCCTCCTCATTTACGTGTGTCTACATTTTCTCTAAGAATTTTAGATTCATTGCTGGGTTTTCGCCCGGATTTTGTCAGCGAACGTTACGTCAAAAATTCCAAACGGAAACGTATTTAGAGTTCACGATTTCCATTTTGTTACAATAAGGGGAACATAACGAAAGTTGCGAACTTCTTTCCCCGGATTTAGAATTGAATCATTTTTTAAGAAAATTCATATTTTTAACAAAATAGTGGTTTTGTGCTTTACCAAGAAATCTAAGTTGCTTCATTTCTTAAAGTTCGTGCAACGCCAGCTCAAATTTCAATTATTCATTGCGTGCATTTAGGATTTCCTAGAACTAGACGACAGACGCGCAAACCACGCGCCGTCCTGCATCAATTTCATATCATGTTAGACTCTGAACCTAGGAAACTCGTTTAACTGATAGATGCTCCCTTAGAGGTCCAACCTAGTGAGCATGTAGAATCTTTTATTTAACATGTGCTTGCACTTCATGAGTCAGTCTGAAAGAAAATTGCAATGAGAAATGATTACTATAGAACTCAAGCAGCTCAACACAGGAGGGAACGGTTTTTTTGAGGCTAGAGAGTAGGTGATGATTCGCATACGACCTGAGAGATTCCCATTAAGCTCAGTTGGTGATGAGAGTTGAAAGAACTTCATAGTTAAGCGTGCTCGGGTTGGAGTAGTACTGGGATGGGTGACCTCCTGGGAAGTCCCCGTAGTGCGGGCTTGACTATCGAGTTTGACTCATCAAAGGGGGCTACGGCCACCAACAACCCGCCTGTGGAGGGAGAGGGGTTGGGGTGCATTGGCCTGCAGGCTTGATGTGATAGGCTGACTACCAGTAGTGGGCCCGGGTCTGGACTCTGGTAGGCCGGCGGTGCCAGCTGGGTCCCGCAGGGTTGGCGGGCCTGGACCGTTATAAAAAGTGAACGAAAATAAAATTGAGCGCTCGCCGAATGAATCCTTAAACAATCATGTGATGGATCGGTGTGATTGCCTATGAGATTGATGTCCCTGGGAATATGAGAGTAGGCCGAGTATTCAATATAAAGGACTTGACTCACTATGAGGAGCGCGTGTATGTGGATCGCTTTTTTGCACCACCATTTGAGCCACAACCTCCTTTAGTTCCTATCACTTCGCCTCAGCCCCAACATATTGAGTCTCACCTTGAGAGCCACCTCGATCCCCGACAATTCCACCAGTTCAGCGTTCAGGCGGAGGCACATTTCATTCGGAGTTACAAGTTCCCAACATGGATACATTTCAGATCATTGGTCATAACTTTTTAACTCTAAATTTTTTGATAACTATTATTTACGAGCATCTTCGCACGGGCTACGTCCGTGCTTGACTTTTTTTCCCCAATTTTTTTATAACTTTTTTAATAAGCTTTTAATAACTTTTTCCATAACTCTATTATAAGATTATACATTTTAAACATTCTATTATTTACGAGCATCTTCGCACGGGCTACGCCCGTGCTCGATGCTCTCGGGCGGCCTTCGGCCGCATCAGGCAGGATTCGTCCGCCTGTGCACGACCTTCGCCCGTGCTTGATGCTTCGGGTGGTCTTCGGTCGCATAGAAGCGCGCTTCGCCCCTGTCACGCAATCCACCATCTCAGCGCAGCACCCGCCACTCGCGGCCTCCGGAGCAAATAACCATAGGACTCCGGGGGCCGCGAGTGGCGGGTGCTGCGCCGAGATGGTGGATTGTGTGGCAGGGGCGAAGCGCGCTTCTATGCGCCCGAAGACCACCCGTAGCATCAAGCATGGGCGGAGGTCGTGCGCAGGCAGGAGAAGCCCGCCTGATGCGGCCGAAGACCGCCCGAGAGCATCGAGCACGGGCCCGTGCGAAGATGCTTGTAAATATATATGTGTGTATATATACATATATAGGTTATGAATTAATTGAACCGTCTGGTCCTACTCCATCTCCCAATCAGAGCGCACAGACGGTCTAGGGCTCCAATAATGACGATTCGTGTTCTTCTCCCCGACTCTATCCACGACCCAGCGACGCCTCCTATCCACCCGATCCAGCGCTTCTTCCGCCACGTCCAAGCCAACCGCCTGTCACGATGCCTCTTCCCGGTGGTTACAACCCATGGCACCGCTCCCTCACGCATCCGCCGATTCTGGACATTCGTGGAGGTGAATCAGTTGCGGAAAAACGTCTCTTTCCGTGGGTAACTTGATTCCTCCTCATTTACGTGTGTCTACATTTTCTCTAAGAATTTTAGATTCATTGCTGGGTTTTCGCCCGGATTTTGTCAGCGAACGTTACGTCAAAAATTCCAAACGGAAACGTATTTAGAGTTCACGATTTCCGTTTTGTTACAATAAGGGGAACATAACGAAAGTTGCGAACTTCTTTCCCCGGATTTAGAATTGAATCATTTTTTTAAGAAAATTCATATTTTTAACAAAATAGTGGTTTTGTGCTTTACCAAGAAATCTAAGTTGCTTCATTTCTTAAAGTTCGTGCAACGCCAGCTCAAATTTCAATTATTCATTGCGTGCATTTAGGATTTCCTAGAACTAGACGACAGACGCGCAAACCACGCGCCGTCCTGCATCAATTTCATATCATGTTAGACTCTGAACCTAGGAAACTCGTTTAACTGATAGATGCTCCCTTAGAGGTCCAACCTAGTGAGCATGTAGAATCTTTTATTTAACATGTGCTTGCACTTCATGAGTCAGTCTGAAAGAAAATTGCAATGAGAAATGATTACTATAGAACTCAAGCAGCTCAACACAGGAGGGAACGGTTTTTTTGAGGCTAGAGAGTAGGTGATGATTCGCATACGACCTGAGAGATTCCCATTAAGCTCAGTTGGTGATGAGAGTTGAAAGAACTTCATAGTTAAGCGTGCTCGGGTTGGAGTAGTACTGGGATGGGTGACCTCCTGGGAAGTCCCCGTAGTGCGGGCTTGACTATCGAGTTTGACTCATCAAAGGGGGCTACGGCCACCAACAACCCGCCTGTGGAGGGAGAGGGGTTGGGGTGCATTGGCCTGCAGGCTTGATGTGATAGGCTGACTACCAGTAGTGGGCCCGGGTCTGGACTCTGGTAGGCCGGCGGTGCCAGCTGGGTCCCGCAGGGTTGGCGGGCCTGGACCGTTATAAAAAGTGAACGAAAATAAAATTGAGCGCTCGCCGAATGAATCCTTAAACAATCATGTGATGGATCGGTGTGATTGCCTATGAGATTGATGTCCCTGGGAATATGAGAGTAGGCCGAGTATTCAATATAAAGGACTTGACTCACTATGAGGAGCGCGTGTATGTGGATCGCTTTTTTGCACCACCATTTGAGCCACAACCTCCTTTAGTTCCTATCACTTCGCCTCAGCCCCAACATATTGAGTCTCACCTTGAGAGCCACCTCGATCCCCGACAATTCCACCAGTTCAGCGTTCAGGCGGAGGCACATTTCATTCGGAGTTACAAGTTCCCAACATGGATACATTTCAGATCATTGGTCATGACTTCACCGCAACATGCGGGGGAGGGGGGATATATTGAGATATCTTGTCCATTGGAGTGGCCGCCCGACTTCAGATGACACTTGGATTTCTCCCGAGGAGCTCTAGCGACTCTCTCCTAGGCTACACAGAGAGTGTGATCGTCTTCACTCACCGGAGATTAGTTCTTTCAAGACGGGGGAAGTTGATGGGGATAGCCGACCGACACACATATATTCCTACAGGGCAGTGTACCGTTATTCGTTCGGGTGATCCGAGTCCACGGATGCGTCTAGACGATCGTTCCGAGCCGTTTTTATATATTACTTTGTTTATTTCAAGTTGTATTTGACACCAAATCGGCTCGGACGTTATGAGGCCTCTAATTCGAGTGTCCTAATCCATTTTTAGTATTTATACGCATGCACAGGGCGGTAACAGGCATCTCAGTTTTAGGTTTGAAAAATTGTCGGTCTGTAACGCCCCGAAACTCAAAAGAGCGACGGGCAGTATTTTAAGCCAAATCTGTGTTTTGGCAGAGGTGATACGGCCTGGGACACAGGCGTGTCCCAGGGGGTGTCATGCTCGGGTTCGGCAAGAGTCGCGTGGTCGACGAAATTGCGATCAACGATCGTCGGGGGGGTGAACACGGCCTGGGACACGGGCGTGTCCCAGGGGGTGTCAGCCACTCGAAGCCCTTCACTCAACGATCGTTGAGTGAGGCACACGGGGTGTGACACGGGGCATGACACGGGCGTGTCGGATTTGACACGGGCGTGTCTAAGGCGTGTTTGGTTTGGGCGCTGAGTGCGGTCAGTGAGGCACACGGGGCATGACACTGGTCATGACACGGGCGTGTCCGGGCTGACACGGGCGTGTCCGGGCTGACACGGGCGTGTCCGGGCTGACACGGGCGTGTCGGAAGCCGTGTCAGAGGCCGTGTCCTCCTCTGGCTCTCTGGTTTTACGGCGAATGGTTGACACGGCCTTGGACACGGCCGTGTTGCAAACCGTGTTCGGCCTAGGTTTTGGATTTTTGGGTTGAATCGCAGTCGTCTGTTTCCTTGCTTTGGGATCAAATGGCTCAGGACTGTCCTGGGTAGGTTTTAATCCGGGAATAGGGTTTAGAAACTCTCATTTCTCTTGAGTGGTTCTCTTTCTAAAGCTAGAGAGAGGAGAGAGCAAGGAGGAGGAAGAAGGGCTAGATTCGGTTGTCGGAGGAGATTCGGAGCTCCAAATCGCAAGCCGACTTCGGATCTACGGAGGCAAGGAGATTGCGGTGCTTTTCATCCGCGTAGATTTCCATGGCGCCGAGGAGAAATGCTAGGGTAACGATTCTCATCCTAGGACATGTGAAGTCCTCTTTTCCTTTGCATAGGAAGCCCTCTCACGCGAGTGTGCGATGAGTTGAGGCGTTCCTTGGGGTAGATATGTAAAGCCCCCCTTGTGTAGAGTCCGTATGCGAAAACGGACATAGGCATGATGTGTGAAGTCCGGACAAGTTGGTCTGGATCGGTGATGTTGCATTGTATAATAACCGGAGAAGACTCCGTGTGAATGATTGATTTTCGGGTTTTCTTCGAGGTAGATTGCAACGGGGAGCCTTGGGGACTAACTCTAAGGTGCACCCGGAAAACTGGGCAAATACGGGATGTTGCCAACTTGGTGGTCGGGGAGCCAACTTGAACATAACCGTGTTATGTAAATTGTGTGTTGTAAATGGGACTCGGGGAGTCCTGACCAGCGTATATGGCTTAAATTGTCGTTGCGGTATGAGCACGGGTCAGGCGGAACCGTAACGGATCTATGTCGTTTGGTGGAACCGTTGGCATAGATGATGGTCTTCGGCGGTCTATGGCTTAGATTGACGTGACCAATGCCGGGAAGACAAAATGCTCATATGGTTGGCCGTCCAAGGTACGGTGGTGAGACGGGAACGTCTATGGCTTAAATTGACGTGACGTTGGCCGGTTTGCCGTGAATGTGCCCTGAGTGTACGGGGTGTGTGGTCGTGCGTGCCTGCACCTGTGTTGAAGTGTGTGTTTACACTATACCGCTTGTTTATGCTAACAAAATGCAAGGAAGAGCATCGCTGCCCCGAATTGCGGGCGGGGTCGTTATAATTTGGTCAGCATAGCTGACCGTTGCTTTTGTTTACCACCGTGCGGTGGATTGTTGCTTACAGGTGCTGCGGAGCCGAGTGACAAATAGCGGGCTAAAGCCCAAGTTGCTGTGTCGGTCCTCGAAGGCTAATTTTTGAGTGTTTTTCTTATGTACTCATGTGTGACCGGCCTGCGTGCCGAGGTTTGGAAGACACTTTTTTTAGCAAACTCTTGTAAGGTCATAAGGCCATATTTTGGTGTATTATACATTCCTATGGTTTTGTTGTAGTGGACATTCATGCTTGGCTGGGTTCTTTTATCCTTGCAACTTCATAATTTGCTTCCGCTAGGTGCTCTGTGTAGGACGTTGTGTTTGGTTGAATGGTCTCAAGAAGTAACCAACCGGTCTATTCGTAGTATATGGCGTCGGGCCCCGGTCGGACCTACTGTTATATGTTATGTGACAGATAGGGGTGTTACAATTTGGTACCAGACTACCGGTTTCGGTCAAGCTTAAATGAATTCGTGGGTGAATTCACTTTAAGGGGTGGTGAGCACATGTATGTGCATCATCGTTATAACATGAAAAGAACTCATGAATGTCCACTTAGGAATGAAAATACACATGTTTGAGGAACCTGCGTGTTCCTATAATTGATGTTTGCAATATTGTTTGGTCGCTTATCGGTGTTTTGCACGATTATAGGTGACCAGAAGTGGTGTTGGACCGTCGAAACGGCCAGGTTCTGAGGCAAGCAGCGCACCAAACGATGCGCCTGCAACACCTCCTTCAGCCGAGACCATTTGATTGGTAGCGGAGGCTGTGTTCACGATGATCAATGCGCAGCCTGCGAGGCAGGTACAGCAGCCTTCTCCTACTGTGGAGCAAGTACCGCTCCAAGCAGCAGAGCCAGAGAGGGTGGAACAGGTGGTCGTGGAGCCGGTGTTGCCTCGGAGAGCAACAAAGAAGGAGCTGAAGCACGTGATGGGCTTCAATCCTCCTGTGTTCTCGGGGACGGGGACCCCAACTCAAGCAGAGGATTGGCTCTCTAGAATTAAGAGAGTGCTGACAGCTACTGAGACTGAAGAGTGGCAGAAGACCACTATAGCCGCTTACCTTCTGGACGGTGATGCAAGGCTATGGTGGGAAGGCTTGGAGCTACACCATCTGAGGGGTAGCCAGTTAACTGATGTCTCTATGGAGGAATTTTCGAGGTTGTTTATGGCTCGATACCTCCCCTCAACTCAGAGGATCGCGTTAGAAAACGAGTTTCAAAAGTTGGTGCAAGGAGATAGCATCGTGGACGAGTATCTCCACGAGTTCACTCGTTTGGGACGATACGCAAGCTCTACCTTTGCCGATGAGGAGCGCAAGACGAACCGTTTCTATGAAGGGTTAAGAGATGAATTGAGACTGCTACTTTCGGGGCCTATGGCGCAGGGTTTCATGACCTTGGTCACCACGGCCCGGTCTTTGGAACAATACATGAAGAACGTTCAAGCGAAGAAGGAATCTGGTGGCAAGAAATCGGAGTTTAAAGTGCCGACTACTTCGAATTCTGGATATCGCAGGTTCTACAAGAAGGCTAGGACGTCGGGTCCAGCCCCTTCTTCAGGTGCCTCGGGGGCAACTACAAATCGAACCTTGGGTGCTTGTTTTACTTGTGGAAAGACGAGGCATTTCGCCCGCGATTGTTGGAGTGGACGTCCGAAGTCCGAGAGAAAGCAAGGAGCAACTTATGAAGAGAAAGGCAAGGCGGTGGAGTCCACCGCATCACATTATGCTCCGACTCAACCGAGAGTCTATAACTTGGGCCAGCAGGAGGCCATCAAACAAGCAAACGTGGTGACATGAACGGTTTAATTTATAGCAAGTTAGCTTTAAATAATGTTACCTAGTGCTTGTTAGCTTAATACTGTTCGTATAAGCTTTGTTCTGATTGGCGGTAGTCCGACACGAGCACTTTTCGATACGGGAGCTTCACACTCCTTTTTGTCCGAAAATTTCATAACGCGCATCGGAGTCCCTTCTTCGATGGCGAAGGACAAATTGGATGTGTTGCTACCGAATGGGTGTTCGATGCGTGCGAACAGAGTATGCGATGTAAAGGTTCATATTGGAAGCCAAGAGTTCGACGTGCTAGCGTCGTTGCTGCCGCTAGCAGAGTTCGACGTTACCTTCGGTATGGATTGGCTTTCAGAGCAGAAGGCTTGTATCGATTGCAACCGTAAGAAGGTCAAACTGGGTGTTGGGCATGTGACGACGTTTGCGGGACTGAAGGGGTCGAGCAGGACGCTGATGTCTGCTCTTCAGGTGGTGAAGGCGGTTCGTGCTAGAGCAGAGCTGTTCTTCACGTTAGTGGAGGCGGTAAAGCCTAATGCCACTATGGATGGTATCCCAGTGGTATGTGAGTACCCCGACGTGTTCCCGGGCGATCTTCCCGGAGCCCCACCGCAACGAGAAATTGATTTCACCATCGAGCTAGTGTCAGGTGCCAAACCTGTGTCACGTTCTCCTTATAGGTTGGTGCCTAAGGAGATGGCAGAGTTGAAGGTTCAACTAGAGGAGTTGATGGAGCAAGGGTATGTGCGTCCAAGCTCGTCGTCTTGGAGCGCACCGGTCCTCTTTGTTAAGAAGAAGGACGGGAGTTTGCGGCTATGTATCGACTACAGAGAGTTGAACAAGCTAACAGAGAAGAATAAATACCCGATCCCAAGGATTGATGATCTCTTCGATCAGTTACTCGGATCGTCGGTATATTCCAAGTTGGATCTGAAGTCTGGGTATTATCAGCTGAGGATAAGGGAGTGTGATATCCCGAAGACGGCATTCAGCACAAGGTATGGGCACTTCGAGTTCACGGTCATGCCGTTTGGACTGACGAATGCGCCATCGGTGTTTATGAATTTGATGAACAGGACGTTCTGAGAGTACCTAGACCGTTTTGTGATCGTCTTCATTGACGACATATTGGTGTACTCGCAGTGCGAGGAAGATCACTTCAAGCACTTGCATCTGGTATTGGAGACGCTGAGGAGGAACGAGCTATACGCGAAGTTCTCCAAATGCGAGTTTTGGTTATCCTCAGTAGCATTCCTTGGTCATATTGTCAGTGGGGAAGGTATAGCGGTGGATCCGGCGAAGATTGTTGCGATACGGGAGTGTCCTGAGTTGTCTTCGGTAGCGGAAGTCCGTAGTTTTCTTGGGCTTGCCGGCTATTACATGCGCTTCGTAGAGAACTTCTCGCGGATAGCGTTACCTTTCACGAAGTTGATAAGGAAGGATCAGAAGTTCTTGTGGACGCAGGAGTGCGTGCAAGCGTTTGAGGAGCTGAAGGGACGGTTGACCACGGCGCCAGTGCTAAGTTCGCCGAGTGGGACCGAGGGCTTCGAGATTTACAGTGATGCTTCTGGTAGTGGTTTGGGCTGCGTGCTGCTGCAGCATGGAAGTGTGATTGCGTATGGATCGGGTCAGCTGAAAGTGCACAAAAGGAATTATCCGGTCCACGACTTGGAGTTGGCGGCCGTGATATTTGCGCTTAAGCTGTGGAGGCACTACTTGTACGGCGTAAAGGTCGATATTTATATCGATCATAAGAGCCTGAAGTACATGTTAGATCAGAAGGATCTCAACATGAGGCAGCGGAGATGGATGGAGTTCCTAGGGGACTATACGTTCAAGATTCATTATGTACCCGACAAGGGCAATACGGTTGCGGATGCGTTGAGTCGCAGGGCTCCCGCCCAAGCTAATTGGTTGTCGGTGCATGATGAGAGGCTAGTTCGGGAGTTGGAGGCGTTAGAGATCTGTTGCATGGACAAGCAGACTAGCGCCAAGGCATTGTTGAACTAGACGGAAGTTCAGTATGACCTGGCTGATCGCGTTCGGCAGGCTTTGGAGTTGGATGGTAGCATGAAAGAGCTTATGGATGCAGCATTGGATGGGTCAAATTCCCAGTTTTCGGTTGAAGATGGACTGTTAAGGAAGGACCATCATTTGTGCGTCCCAAGAGGGGGAAATCTACGGGCGGAGTTGATGTACGAGGCTCATAATACCAAGTACTCAATCCACCCAGGGAGCACAAAGATGTACTGGGACCTAAAGAAGCTGTTTTGGTGGCCAGGGCTCAAGAAGGATGTGGCACTGTTTGTGGCTAAGTGTCAAACCTGTGCCTTGGTAAAGGCGGAGTGCCAAAAGCCTGGAGGATTCTTGAAATCCTTGTCTATCCCGGAGTGGAAGTTCGACGACATATCGATGGACTTTGTGCATGGCTTGCCAAGGTCGCAAAAGGGAAACGACGTCATCTGAGTGATCGTAGACCGGTTAACAAAAGTGTCGCACTTCATTCCGCATAGGAAGGATGATTCAGTGGAGAAATTGGCGAAGTTGTATGTTGACAACATTGTTAGATTGCACAGTGTGCCCCGCAGCATCGTGAGTGATCGTGATGGGCATTTTACGTCCAATGATTGGAGGTTGGTGCAGCAAATGCTGGGGACTAAATTGAAGTTCAGCACAGCCTTCCATCCGCAGACGGGTGGGCAAACCGAGAGGGTCAACAGAACTATGGAAGACATGCTCTACATGTGTGTTCTAGACTTCGGGAAGCATTGGGAAGACCACCTGTATTTGGTGGATTTTGCGTACAACAATATCTACCAAGCGAGTATACAAATGGCGCCCTTCGAGGCCCTATATGGTAGGAAGTGTCGCACGCCGTTATCGTGGCTAGAAACGGGTGAGGCAAGGTTGTACAAGAAGCAGGAGGTGGAGAATGCTACATCTTTGGTACGGATCATTCGGGAGCGTTTGCTGATCGCTCAGGACAGGCAAGCTAAGTACTACAATGCCAAGCACCGGAACGTGAAGTTCGCGGTCAGCGATTGGGTGTACTTGAAAGTAAAGTCGTTCAAGGGTGTTTCGCGGGTGAGACGCTTGAAGAAGCTGAGCCCGAGATACCTTGGACGGTTTGAGATTCTGGAGCGGATCGACGAAGCGGCTTATCGTTTGAGGCTATCGGTGGAGTTGAGTGGTCTACACGATATATTCCACATTTCAGTATTGCGGAAGGCGGTGCAAGAGCCTTCGCAGGTGATCGCAGTTGATCAAGTGCTGGTGGACGAAGGGTTGACGACTAGGGTCAAGCCCGTTCGTATTGAAGACTCTGAAGTCAAGCGACTTCGTAACAAGGAGATCAGTATGGTCAAGGTCTGTTGGGACAATTGCGGTCGTGAGTAACTCTCTTGGGAACGGGAGCAGACCATGTTGGAGGAGTACCCAGAGTTATTCCGCTCAGGTACCGCATTTGGTTTTCTATTATCTTTTTCTTTCAGCAATTTCGTGGACGAACTTCTTTTAAGAGGGAGAGAGTTGTAATGCCCCGAAACTCAAAAGAGCGACGGGCAGCATTTTGAGCCAAATCTGTGTTTTGGCAGAGGTGACACGGCCTGGGACACAGGCGTGTCCCAGGGCATGTCGTGCTCGGGTTCGGCAAGAGTCGTGTGGTCGACGAAATTGCAGTCAACGATCGTCGGGGGGTGAACACGGTCTGGGACACGGGCGTGTCCCAGGGCGTGTCAGCCACTCGAAGCCCTTCACTCAACGATCGTTGAGTGAGGCACACGGGGTGTGACACCTGGCATGACACGAGCGTGTCGGATTTGACACGGGCGTGTCTAAGGCGTATCTGGTTTGGGCGCTGAGTGCGGTCAGTGAGGCACACGGGGCATGACACGGGTCATGACACGGGCGTGTCCAGGCTGACACAGGCGTGTCGGAAGCCGTGTCAGAGGTCGTTTCGTGCTCGGGTTCTCTGGTTTTACGGTGAATGGTTTACACGGCCTTGGACACGGCCGTGTTGCAAGCCGTGTTCGGCCCAGGTTTTGGATTTTTGGGTTGAACCGCAGCCGTCTGTTTCCTTGCTTTGGGATCTAATGGCTCAGGGCTGTCCTGGGTAGGTTTTAATCCGGGAATAGGGTTTAGAAACCCTCATTTATCTTGAGTGGTTCTCTTTCTAAAGCTAGAGAGAGGAGAGAGCAAGGAGGAGGAAGAAGGGCTAGATCCAGTCGTCGGAGGAGATTCGGAGCTCCAAATCGCAAGCCAACTTCGGATCTACGGAGGCAAGGAGATTGCGGTGCTTTTCATCCACGTAGATTTCCATGGCACCGAGAAGAAACGCTAGGGTAACGATTCTCATCCTAGGACATGTGAAGTCCTCTTTTCCTTTGCATAGGAAGCCCTCTCACGCGAGTGTGCGATGAGTTGAGGCGTTCCTTGGGGTAGATATGTAAAGTCCCCCTTGTGTAGAGTCCGTATGCGAAAACGGACATAGGGATGATGTGTGAAGCCTATCCGGACAAGTTGGTCTGGATCGGTGATGTTGCATTGCATAATAACCGGAGAAGACTCCGTGTGAATGATTGATTTTCGGGTTTTCTTCGAGGTAGATTGCAACAGGGAGCCTTGGGGACTAACTCCAAGGTGCACTCGGAAAACTGGGCAAATGCGGGATGTTGCCAACTTGGTGGTCGGGGAGCCAACTTGAACATAACCGGGTTATGTAAATTGTGTGTTGTAAACGGGACTCGGGGAGTCCTGACCTGCGTATATGGCTTAAATTGTCGTTGTGGTATGAGCACGGGTCAGGCGGAACCGTACCCGATCTATGTCGTTCGGTGGAACCGTTGGCATAGATGAGGGTCTTCGGAGTTCTATGGCTTATATTGACGTGACTAATGCCGGGAAGACAAAATGCTCATATGGTTGGCCGTCCAAGGGACGGTGGTGAGACGGGAAAGTCTATGGCTTAAATTGACGTGACGTTGGCCGGTTCTCCGTGAATGTGCCCTGAGTGCACGAGGTGTGTGGCCGTGCGTGCCTGCACCTGTGTTGAAGTGTGTGTTTACACTATACTGCTTGTTTATGCTAACAAAATGCAAAGAAGAGCATCGTCGCCCCGAATTGCGGGCGGGGTCGTTATAATTTGGTCAGCATAGCTGACCGTTGCTTTTGTTTACCACCATGCGGTGGATTGTTGCTTGTAGGTGCTGCGGAGCCGAGTAGCAAATAGCGGGCTAAAGCCCAAGTTGCTGTGTCGGTCCTCGAAGGCCAATTTTTGAGTGTTTTTCTTATGTACTCATGTGTGACCGGCTTGCGTGCCGAGGTTTGGAAGACACTTTTTTAGCAAACTCTTGTAAGGCCATAAGGCCATATTTTGGTGTATTATACATTCCTATGGTTTTGTTGTAGTGGACATTCATGCTTGGCTGGGTTCTTTTATCTTTGCAACTTCATAATTTGCTTTCGCTAGGTGCTATGTGTAGGACGTTGTGTTTGGTTGAATGGTCTCAAGAAGTAACCAACCGGTCTGTCCGTAGTATATGGCGTCGGGCCCCGACCGGACCTAATGTTATATGTTATGTGACGAATAGGAGTGTTACACGGTCACTCTCCATCAGTGCGACGTTGAGCGACATCTTGGTGGACTCCAAGCCTCGATCCCAACTTCTCCTGTCGATCCTCACTGCCCGCAGATCTCCCCCGTAAGTTCCCATAGTCTTCCTTCTGGTCAACCTCACGATCCACGACCTCCTTCCTTTTTGTTGATCTCCACAGACGCAATTTTCATTCCCGTCTAATCCAATCGACCCCCGCAGCCGCAACTTTCATTCCCATCTATTCCCGTTGATCTTCAGGGCCGCAGCTTTCACTCACATCCATTCTCCTTGATCACCACAGTCGCATCTTTCACTCCCGTCGATCACCCACTACCGCAACACGCCTCTTCTCGTCAGCCTCCACAACCCGCCAATCCTCATTCATGTCGACCCCTCACAGTTCCCAATTCTTCCTCCCCATTGACCGCCACTGCCGAGTACTCAAAATCCCCTACTCGAGCCCCACATCACTACTGCTCGGCCTCCTGCAACCCTTGAGAGAGCCGACAACCCATGATTTTCTTGCTCGACTCCGCCACCACTAGCATGCGTAAGTCATTATTTGGAATTACTGTTTTCTATTATTATGTATTTGGACACATGTTCTGTTGGGTGTTATCTTATATTTGCTTTTAGTATTGTGAAATCACGTGATTTGCGAGGCCTATTCAGCACGTTTTCAAAAATACTTGCAACTCATTTGTTTGTTGAATGGAACTTGCCATAATTAATCAATATTTGCGAACAAGTCTGCTTATGTTTTTGTTTTGTTTTAACTTGTTACTTATGTCATTTTAATCGGATTGATGAACTCATATGCATTCATGTTAGTAGTCAATGTTAGCGGCATCATATTTTATTTAGTTGTATTTTACGATGACCTTCATTTAAAGCCTACCCATGCATTAGAAACTGTTGTGGGTTTGGGCATTAGTGCAAGTTCAATGTTGATGAAGAATCAGATCTCTTCTGTTCTCGAGCACCTCTAGGGTTCCCAACATTGGAAGAACAGGGCAGAGGATAGCTAGAAGTAATGAATGTAAGTGGGTTCTCACCTCACGAGGAGCGACTTGAACCTGAGGCTCGGGGAGGTGATGGGCGTATGAGGCGAGATAGGGATTGACGGTTCTCAATATGGGAGCTGTCCAAACTTACTAACATGAAAATTGAAGAAATATACCTCTTCCAAATGTTTACTACAAAAAAGGGTGAAGTGCAAAAGGCCCAAGAAAACGACAAAATTACATAAGATGTGAAATCACTAAAGGATAGTGAAACCTATCTGGGATCTAATAGGCCTTATAGAGTTCCCGATCCGAATGAGAACTCGGGCACATACTAAGATAATGCTACTGGTGGTCGATAGGACTATAAAATTCCCGATACAAGCAAGGAGTCATTCTTCCTATCTCACTTCTACGCACTATTTTATCTTCCTACTCATGTATGTGCTCCTCTTCAAGGCATCCGTAACAGAAGACATGAAAACCTAATTTCCTAGGAAGAGAAGTAAAGAGAAGATATGATTACTACATTATGTAAAACTCCATTTGCTCACCAACTACCCACATATTATTGCCTGCTCGGACTAAGGCTCTGTTTGGGGGGACTTATTTTCACCGGTCAAGCGGTTACGACCGCATGAACCGGACCTTAATTAAGGTCTGGTTTCTGCGGTCGTAACCGCTTGACCGGTGAAAATAAGTCCCCCCAAACGGAGCCTAAATTACTTTGACAATGATCCTCTTTTTTTCTACATGCATCGAACAATTTTAATTTATGTTCGAACTTGCTCATCTGTACTGCATTCTTCGAAATGACAAACTAGAAAGAAAAAATCTTGAACATTATAAAATATTCATATTGTTGAAGCCAAAACTGACCTCAACGAAAGTTTGAAATCTAGGGGTGGGGCCAACACCTACTTCTCTCAATTCTCAACTCCTGACTGGCTGTAAAGGACAAGAGACAAACCCTAAAGCCTCACCTGAGAGATCCCTCCTCTAACCCGGAAGATCTCTGAGCGCTTCCCCTCCAAAGCCAAAAGCTGGACTAGGAGCTCCTCAGAAAGCACTAGACAAACTCAGAGAAAATATGAAAGCTTGCCTTCCGAATAGCCCATGTGGGTCTTTATATAGTCTTTATTGTTTTGAAAATACTAAAATACCCTTGACTGGTCTGCCAACAGCCAAACTCCGCTGTTCTGAGGAGCTAAACGCATACCCTGGGGGTATGCAGGTAATTTTACCCGAGGGCATCCAAGTAATTTCACTCTGGGGCCTAGCTGGCGAGAGCCTCCATGCCGAGAGCTTCCTTACCCGCTGTTTGCCGAGAGCTTCCTACTAAATGCCACAAGGCTGGAGCTGCCGCCAACTGCTTGGAGTTGAGTGAGGCACGGCCTGTCGACGCTTCCCGCGCTTGGCGTTGAGTAAAGCCTCCTCTGGCAACGCCTGCATCTTCTCGCCCGCCTCTGAGCGAGAACCTATCTTGATGAACGTCGAGCTCAGCTCGATGAACTGCTCAATTGAGCGAGAGCGTTCTCTCCTGCTCTTAGGCGAGATCCCTCTTACTGAATTAGCTCGACAAACGCTGAGCTCAGATCGACCATCGTCGAGCTCAGCTCGACGAACTTTTCCCCGCTTTGGGCGAGAACCTTCTTGCGAGGACCTTCTTGTCAGCAATCATTTCCCTGGCTTAGGCCAAACCACCAAGGCTTGGCGGGAGGGTTCTCGCAGCCTGTGTGAGAAGGCTTTCGCCTATGGAGCTGCCCTCCTTGGCTTTCCCCTGGCTGTCCCAGGGCTTGCCCAAATCCATCACTTTGTGTCGCCCGATCCACTCAGCGAATATGGGGTTGTACACAATCCCCGCTCTTTCCGAGCTAGCCATGCGCTCGGAAAGACACATCCAACCCGACATATTCGCCACTCACGTTACCTTCTGCAGAGGAATCTTTTGATGGGCCACCCCACATTCTATATATATTCATCTGTCGATAATCCCGAAACCGGCCTCTACAACAATCATCCCTACCTGAACTCTCGCGAAGCGCCGACTATGTGTCCGTAACGTGCTAAGAAGGCGCTCTCGCAAGTTTTGCAAGCCCGCCTCGCCACAGCTCGTGTAGTACCCCCCCCCCCCCCAACCTTTTCCCGGGTCGGTCCAGAGGGGTACTACTGGCCCAAGACGTCAACCCAGTGCTCCTTAAGGGAAACGATCCACCCTATCCAAGCACTAGTTGGCCGCCTTACTCGGCTCGAATCATAACATTCAGAACCCATCAGAATATAGCGAAAGAATTAACAGGAAACCATTACAGATTTTTATATCACATATTAAAATCACAGCGGTTCTAGGGCCAAAGCCTAAGTAGTTATATAAGCCCGTGGGCTATACATGTGTTACATATAATCATCATATACTCTCTCTCTACGCTGCTCGGCAGAACTCACATCTCTAAACTCTGGAGATGACGGGGGTGCATCTGCTCGAGTAGACCTAGCTATCGGCATAATCTCCTGCGGCAGCGGGTCATTACGGTGTTCCATCTCATGTGATTGGTTAATCAAATAACCGTTAGTCACAGAGCTAAGTGGAAACAAATCTCCTCCCCGGATCCACATCCTGGGGACGAGCACGCACCCACCCAACAGAAGTAAATAGCTGAAGCAAGAGAGGGTTAACACAACATTTCATATATGAACAGCTAAGAGCAAATATAAAAGAGTGCAGTCTAACCTGAAAAAGCAGCAATAGTATAAAACGATTATAACAATGCTCTATTAGCTCATCAGTACAGCAGGTTTTCATATCCTGAATTCTACCGCAGGCATTCACATCCGCGCACATACCGCAAGCATTCATAGCCACGCACACGCCGCAGGCATTCATAGCTGTGCACACACCGCAGGCATTCATAGCCGCGCAAACACCGCAGGCATTCATAGCCATGCACAAACCGCAAGCATTCACAGTCGCGCACACAAACCCTATGTCAACATAGCTTGGACTGCTTTTGTTCTAGCAGGCTAACGAGCCCTGCGGGCCTCACCGATGTGGTCGTCGGTGACAGTGGCCAGTAGTGCCACTTTTGGGGGTAATCGTACCGCACAACCTCAGGCCCTAACATACAACCTGGTGTACTCTTGGATGTGAGCGACATCCAACGAATCATTTTGGCCGACCAGCAAAGGAAAACCCGACGGGAAATAAAAGAATGGCTGGTCACCCATGGTACCCATCTCCCTATCGCCTTGAGTCGTCGACCTTCCCGCACCGGTACGAACGGTCTGCGGGAGGGACTGACCCGCCACTATTTCACCGCAAGCAATTTACAAACAATCAAACAAAAGGCAATCATAATACACACCGGGTCTACGTCGGCCTGCCCTACTAGGCTTCAAACTTCGGGCGGCGGCACTAGCTCTACTTTTGACAAGGAGCGTGAGAGCGCTTTATTTGGGGCTAGACTTGGAGGAATACCTCAACTCCGGTTATCTCCAACTAAGGCTCAACCTTAATAACGACTGCTCGTCAGAGCAGGACCCGGGATTATAATAGTAAATTACAATAAGAATAAATGTGGTGTTTATGCTGCTTATTTATAGTGCTGAAATGAAACGTGACCAGTAAGAAACTGGAGTAGTACTGAATTAAAGTACTTGACCAGTACGAGACTGGAGTAGAGCTGAATTAAGAGTACTTGACCAGTACAAGACTGGAGTGGAGCTGAATTAAAAGTACTTGACCAGTTCGAGACTGGAGTAGAGCTGAATTAAAAGTACTTGACTAGTATGAGACTGAAGTAGAGCTAAATTGAAAGTACTTGACCAGTACGAGACTGGAGTAGAGCTAAATTGAGAGTACTTGACCAGTACGAGACTAGAGTAGAGCTGAATTGAGAGTACTTGACCAGTACGAGACTGCAGTGGATCTGAATTAAAAGTACTTGACCAGTATGAGACTGGAGTAGAGCTGAATTAAAAGTACTTGACCAATATGAGGCTGGAGTAGAGATAAATTGAAAGTACTTGACCAGTACGAGACTGGAGTTTAGCTGAATTAAAAGTACTTGACCAGTACGAGACTGGAGTAGAGATGTATTAAAAGTACTTGACCAGTACGAGACTGGAGTAAAACATAAAGAAAAGGTTAGTAGTCCAATAACTCTATTCAGGAGGCTTCAGTCACATTACCGTTCTCAGGAGGCACATTCAGTTCTATTTCAGATTTTTAATAAGGCTTCATTGGGTTAACCCATTATTAAGATCCGATTAGGATTTAGTTGCACCTTATTAATCACGGCTTAATCAGATCAGGGGCTTATCAGGAGTTACACCCTCATTATTTATCGAGAATAAATCGTAACTCGCTACTCGTACTCTAACTTTCCGAGCGTGTCCAGATCACCCGAGAGTCGAGGCGCTCGACGATTTCATGAAATTTCGAAACACCCGGAGCCTGGTCATTTTCCTCATTCACTCTCGTCAATATGACAACTTTGAATTTATTATTCAAATTAGGGAGGACGGTCGCGCGCTCCAATTTTCATTTTCGAAGAAAACGAGCGTAATAAAATCCGAGCACGACCCTAGGCTCTAACAATTAGGAGAAATTCCAATTTTAATCTCCAAGTCTCCAAATTTTGATACAATCTATAAAGGAGTCCAAAATGAGACTGGAAAAAATTTCATAATTTTTCGAAGAGTTTTGGGCTTTTAATTTGACCAGACAAATTTTATTTGGGCTTTTAAAAATACCAAATAAACTCCAAAAATTTAAAAAAATTTGTAGAGGAAGCTCTCATCAAGGAGAATAATTTTCATGTTCAAAACCTTTTCATGAGGGCTTTATTTTAGTCTCTAAAAATAATTAACTCATTATTAATTATAATATTATAATATTTATATATTATAATAATATAATTTATATATTATAAAACAGAATTACTGTGCATTATCTTCTCCCCCCGCGCTGTACACTTCCTGGAGCCCTTACGTGGCTTCTCCGCCGCCGGCCGGCCACCGGCCGGCCATGGCTCCACCACCGGCCAACCGGCCGGTGGTGGGCGCTCCCTCCGGCGGTGGTCCGGCGGCCTGCCTCCGCCGGCCATCGCCGGAGCATATTTTTTTTAAAACGGGAGGGGAGGGGGTGACGGCGGCGGCGCTCCGGTCGTCGGTGCTCACATGCATCTCGTCCAAAAGATAGGGAGGAGGGAGAGGGAAGGTTTCCACCTGAGTTTGGGTGGTTTGGCGGCCTCCGGCGAGTTCCGCCATTAATGGTGGTGGTGGAGGGGAGGAGCTCCTCGGGTTGGCTTTTTCCGGCCACCAGAGCTCCGGAAGAGGGGGGGAAGCAGGGGAAGGGCTGCTCAGAGAGCTGTGAGGGAAAGAGAGGGGGGTTGGGTGGCTTTTATAGGGATGGGGAGGGGGAGCTTCCTCCTTTTGGGTGGTGTGGGACTAATCCCTCCTTAGGGAGGGATTAATCCCCACCCTCCAGCTGTCCAATGACAGCTGGAGGTCCCCTATTTTCCCCCATGTGGGGAAAAAGAAAAAGAGCCCTTATGGGCTTGGGCCTTTAGGTGGGAAAGAGAGAGAGGGAGAGAGAAGAAGTGGTTGGGCCTCCACTTGTAGTGGGATGGGGGCTTACTGGTTGGGGGCCCAAGGAGAGTGAGGGGGGTATGGGTCATCCTTCTTTGGAGAGGAGGTGGGCCCCTCACTTGGAGAAAAATCCAAAAAAGGTTTTTTAGGACGGTTTGACCAAGTCAACCCTAGGGTGAGTCCCCCATGGCTGGTCAAAGTCAAAGTGGGTTCAAGTCATCGGGGTCGGGTCAAGGTTCGGGTGTCGTATCATAATTGGTGTGCGCACGCTTTTTAGTGCACCACTAGGCTTGATTTGACCACAGGTTGACCAATTATCGTCGAAATTGACCGGGATGACTTCCGTTGACTTCGTATTGACTACACTAGTCCAATGCCACTGACTGGGGTTGAATCGGAGTCCGTTTGGCAAAAGTCCAAAATCTGCGCGGCGCAGCGCGCTAAAATGGTCAAAGTGTGTAAAATCTTCGTTAGACCTCGGATCGTGACGTGACGAGCTCCGGTGCGTTCATATAGACTATACGAGGTCACAGGAACTGACAGAACTTGATTCGAAGTTCTTCTAGCTTGATATCCAAAATCTCGCTTTCGTTGCGTTTTACGAGGAATGGTCGCATCCATTATATGATCTCCGGGTCTAACTGAACGAGTTCCGATGCGCTCGTATTGACTATATATATAAGGCCACAGGAACTGACAGAACTCAATTCGGAGAGATCTAGCTCGATACCCTGCGTAGGGTTGCCTCCTACCGGGTCACGGGTAGAGGCTCAGGTCACTTTTATTGGGCCCACTAGGGCTCTGGTGGCCCGATAAAAGTCGGGATGTTACAATCCAATAAAAATAAAAGGATTTTCGTCCCCAAAAATTTGCTTGAAATAGGGGGGAGAATAATATACCTGGGGAAAGAGCTATGTGTAATTTTCTCGGAGGAGTGCTTCAGGTTCCCACGTGAACTCTTCTCGTCCGCAGTTTGACCATAACACCTTAACCATCGGAATGGTTTTGTTGCGTAGTGTCTTGACCTTATAATCCATTACTCTGACGGTTTCGAGCCGGACGGATCTATCTGACTGTAGCTGCACCGGTGAAGTAGGAACGTACTGCTCTGGTTGTCGGAGGACTCGTCTCAAGGAAGAGACATGAAACACATCGTGAAGATTTCCCAACTCTGGGGGCAAGGCTAAACGATAGGCGACGGGGCCAACATGCTCTATCACCGGATATGGGCCCAAGAAGCGAGGATCTAACTTTTTCTGCTTCCTCAACCGGGAGACACCATGCATGGGCTTTATTTTCAAGAACACAATTTCCCCCATGCTAAACTCCACCGGTCGGTGTCGCGCATCATAGTACTTAGCATGCCGGCTCTGCGCTTCCCGCATTCGCTCCTGGATCAGTCGTATCGCTGTCGTAGTGTCATCGATGTAAGCCACTCCCAAGGCTTCCGGGTCCTCTTCCTGAGCCCAAGTCAACGGGGTTCGGCAATGCCTTCCATATAATGCCTCGTACGGAGCCATCTTAATGCTAACCTGGTAGCTATTATTGTATGAAAATTCGACCAACGGCAACAGTTGCTCCCATGGCTCATTGTGCTCCACTATGTATAGTCGAAGAAGATCCTCCATCGTCCGGTTCGTCCTCTCTGTCTGTCCATCTGTCTGCGGGTGGAAGGCGGTGCTGAAGGCCTACTTGGTTCCAAAATATGCCTGCACCCGCCTCCACTCCTTAGATGTGAAACTCCCGTCACAATCTGACACAATGGACTTTGGTACTCTGTGGAATCTTACCACTTGCTCTAGGAACATCCTGGCCAGGATATCTACTCCGTCACCCTGTCAGTTTGGAATGAACCGCGCTACCTTGGAGAGTCGATCTACGACCACCCAAATTGAGTCATTCCCAGCGCGGATCGAGGTAGGCCGTGGACGAAGTCCATGGAGATGTCTTCAAACTTCCACTCTGATATCGGCAGGGACTATAATAGGCCTCCTGGACTGCGGCATTCGACCTTAACCTTCTGACAGGTCTGATATCGGGTCACGAAGTTGGTGACATCTCTTTTCATTCCAGGCCAGTAGATGGTCCTGCGCAAGTCTACATACATCTTAACTATGCCAGGGTGAATTGAGTACCTTGACTGATGGGCCTCTTACAGAATTTCCTCACGAATCCCTCCGGTAGCGGGAACAAATATGTGATGCTTGAATTGCAGAATCCCGCCATGCAGTTTATAATCCTCCTGTGCCCCTCCTTGCAGATATCGGATGATTGGTATCACCTCTGGGTCGATCTTCTGGGCTTCTCGTATCTGGTCCCGGATGTCGCATTGGATTTCCATCCAATACAGCTGCGAGTAGTACTCTTCCGGATCTCTTCGGGCAACAAGGGTAATCTCCATGTCTATCAAAGACTGGAATAGTTCTTTAGGGATCTGATCCATCCAACTCCCGGCTATTGTAGGCTGACGGCTAAAGGCGTCAGCGACTCTATTAGCCTTCCCGGGGTGATATTGGAGAGCGAAGTCGTAATCGCATAAGAGTTCCTGCCATCGGCACTGCCGAAGGTTCATCTCTTTCTGCGTGAAGATATACTTGAGGCTCTTGTGATCGGAGAAGATCTCACATCTTATTCCGTACAGGTAATGCCTCCAGATTTTAAGGGCGAAGACGACGGCGCCCAACTCTAAATCGTGCGCTACGTAGTTTAACTCGTGCGGCTTTAATTGCCGCGAAGCGTAGACCACTACCTTTCCATGCTGCATTATAACGGCTCCCAATCCCTTCAGGGAGGCATCCGTGTAGATTTGGAATCCCTCGGTCCCTGTGGGGATCGTAAGGATTGGCGCGGAAGTGAGCCGCTTCTTTAGTTCGACGAACGCAGCCTCGTACTTCGGCGTCCATCGGAATGCAATGTCCTTCTTGGTGAGAGCAGTTAGGGGTAGGGAAATCTTGGAAAAACCCTCGACAAACTTCCTGTAGTATCCGGCAAGAACGAGGAAACTCCGGATATCCGCAGCCGTCCTGAGTGGCGGCCAATTTTGTACTGCCTGGACCTTGGCTTGGTCTACTGCTACTCCTTTGTTTATCGTGTGGCCCAAGAATCCAACTTATTCTAGCCAGAATTCAAACTTACTGAATTTGGCGAAGAGAGAGTGCTCCCGGAGCTTTAATAGCACCATATGTAGGTGACGGGTATGGTCCGTCTTGGTCTTCGAGTAGATTAGGATGTCGTCTATGAAGACGATGACAAAGTGATCCAAGAAAGGTTCGAAGACTCTATTCATCAGGGCCATGAAGGCGGAAGGCGCGTTGGTGAGCCCAAAGGGCATCACTAAAAATTCATATAGACCGTATTGGGAGCTAAAGGCGGTCTTAGGGATATCTTCCTCTCGGATTCGAAGCTGGTAATAGCCGGATCTCAGGTCTATCTTGGAAAACACGGACGTACCTTGCAACTGATCGAACAGTTCGTTGATCCTAGGGATGGGGTAGGTATTGCATACAATCAGCTTATTCAGCTCCTTGTAGTCGATGCAGAGTCGCAGAGTCCCGTCTTTCTCTTTGATGAAAAGCACCGGGGCTCCCTAGGGCGAGGAACTAGGACAGACGAATCCAGCATATATTAGTTCCTGTGACTGAATCTTTAGTTTTGTCAGCTCCCTTGGGGCCATCCAGTAGGGGGCTCGTGATACTGGTTGTGCTCTAGTCACGAGCTCGATCTAAAAGTCGGCCTCTCGCTGGGGTGGCAATCCTGGGAGGGACTCGGGGAAAATATCTGGAAAGTCGCGGACTACCGGGACCTTGGCGAGCACCTGGGATTTGTCTTCCATCTCGAAGTAGATAAGGTATACTTCGTCCTTTTGTCTGACGGATTTCACCATCTGCGTAGAAGTCAAGATAATACGCGAGACAGAGGGTACACCTATCAACGTGACGGTCTGTCCATTCGGGTTCTGTAGTCAGACTTCTCGCGTGGAACAGTTTATCTGGGCTTGGTGATCGTCCAGCCAGTCCATTCCTAGAATTATGTCGAATCCAGTTATTACTAAGATGGTTGCGTAGATTTCAAATTCTACTTCTCCTAGCACAGCCTGGAACTAGAACTTTTCAGTAGAAGTCATATCCGACTCGTCCGGTAAACGGATTCGTATAGACAGTCCGGTTGAACGAACAACATTTTCTTTTTTTGCGATGAAATCGTGGGAAACGAAAGAATGAGTTGCTCCCATGTCGAAAAGGGTTTTGGCAGGAAGTCCTTCTACCAACAAGATTCCTGATGACATGAGAAAAATATATATAGATATATATCATCCAACTAATATACATATACATATATATAAAATATAGGTGAAAGATCTGATATCTCTTATCGCCTAAGATATATACCTATGACTATGTCAGGGGCCGGTCCGTGTTGCAGGTCTAGTGCGTAGGCCTCCTGGGGCGCTGCTCGTCCCTACTGGCCTCTCCTGCCAGCTCTGCCTCTGCGACCTCTTTGACCCTTCCCTCGTGCCGGTTGTCTACCCTGAACTGCTCCCAATCCGAGTCTCCCTATCGCCTGAGGGCAAAAGTCCCTCATATGTCCTGGCTGATGATATAAGAAGTAGTTGGGGGTGTTGGGGGTGCTGGTGGGCGCCTATAAGGCTACCTGCGGTGTCGCTGTCTGTGCTCTCTATCCTGTCTGTGGGGAGCGACTCCTCCGTATCGCCTCTGGTCTCGAGAGAGCTCTTCCTGACCTCTGCGCCGCTGAGCCACTGTCTGCTGGTCCAACTCTAAAGCTGCTGCATGGGTGGCTATGGTATGGAAGGTGGCTTGAGAGAGCATAATCAGGGCCTGCCTCAGGTCGTCTCGTAGTCCTCGGTAAAACCGAGAAGCTCTATCCCTGTCGGAGGCAGCCAGGTTCCTGGCGAAGCGTGCCAGGTGTATGAACTCTCTCTCATACTCTGTCATAGTGTGGTTGCCCTGTCAGATGAGCAGGAACCTCTCTTGTAGCGCGGCTCGGTCTGCATCTGTGATAAAGAACTCAAGCAGAGCTATGGAGAACTCTCCCCAAAGGATCGTTCTCATCGGCCGACCTCAAAAGGTAGAGCGACTAGCCGCTCTCCACCAATCCCTCGCATATCCCTCCAAGAGGGTCACCACCAAAGAGACTGCTGCCACAGTTGGGCACATCATCCCTACTAACATCTCCTCCACTCGCTCCACCCACTCCACTACCTAAATGGCCGTCTCTGTACCCCTAAAAGGGGAAGGCCTCAGTCCCTGGAAAGTCATCAGCAGATTGGTGGGTGCAGTCATCTCTCGCGGTGGCTGTGTCAGGGCATCCCAGAAAGTCGCTAGTATAGGCGTCAGTGTCTGCCCCATATCTGTCTCGGCAAATGGTACGGTCGCGGGAGCGACCGGGTCTGGTGGTGGGGTAACTGGAACATATCCTCTGTACGAGGATCCCCCGTTACTGTACTCCGATATCTGGAGAAGTAACAGGAAAGAGTGTCGGTATTTTGCAAAAGTAGGGGAAATTTGCAAAAATGACAACCCAAGCGGAAAATAACGGTGTATGGGCGTACTATCGTACAGTCTAGAATCCCTAAGCCTCTACACTAGGGTCCACCAGGCTTCCGCCACAAGGTTCGTCCCGAACCGAAAATGAAGCGAGGGACGAAGGGATCCTGAGACTGCTCTACAAGGAGGGGAACTACTGTCCTAAGACATCCACCCAGTGTTCTTTAGGGGAAATGATCAACCCTATCCAAGAACTAGTTGGTAGTCTTGCTCAGCTCGAATCATAACATTCACAACCCATCAGAATATAACGGAAGCATTAATAGGAAACCATTGCAGATTTTTATATCACATATCAAAATCACAGCGGTTCTAGGGCCGAAGCCTAAGTACTTATATAAGCTCATGAGCTATACATGTGCTACATATAATCACCATATACTCTTTCTTTACGCTGCTCGGCGGAACTCACGTCTCTAAACTCTGGAGACGGCGGGGGTGCATCTGCTCGAGTAGACCAAGCTGCTGGCGTAATCTCTTGCGGCAGCGGGTCATTACGGTGCTCCATCTCCCGTGATTGGTTAATCAAATAACTGTTAGTCACGGAGCTAAGTGGAAACAAATCTCCTCCCCGGATCCACATCCTGGGGACGAGCACGCACCCACCCAACAGAAGTAAATAGCTGAAACAAGAGAGGGTTAGCATAACATTTCATATATGAACAACTATGAGTAAATATAAAATAGTGCAGTATAACCGGAAAAAGCAAGCAATAGTATAAAACGGTTATAACAATGCTCTACTAGCTCATCAGCACAGCAGGTTTTCATATCCTGAATTCTACTGCAGGCATTCACAAACGCGCACATATTGCAAGCATTCATAGCTGAGCACACGCCGCAGGCATTCATATACATGCACACCGCAGGCATTCATAGTCGCGCACACACCACAGGAATTCATAGCCGCACACACACCACAAGCATTCACAGTCTCGCACACAAACCCTATGTCGACATAGCTTGGACCGCTTCTGTTCCAGCAGGGTAGCGAGCCCCGCGGGCCTCACCGATGTGGTTGTCGGTGAAAGTGGCCAGTCCTTCCACTTCTGGGGGTGATCCTACCGCACAACCCCAGGCCCTAACGTACAACCTGGTGTACTCTTGGATGTGAGCGACATCCAACTAATCATTTTGGCCGACCAGTGGAGGAAAACCCGACGGGAAATAAAAGAACGGTCGGTCACCCGTGGTATCCATCTCCCTGTCGCCCTGAGTCGTCAATCTTCCCGCACCGGTACGAACGGTCTGCGGGAGGGACTGACCTGCTACTATTTCACTGCAAGCAATTTACAAACAATCAAACAAAAGGCAATCATAATACACACCGGGTCTACATTGGCGTGCCCTACTAGGCTTCAAACTTTGGGCGGCGGCACTAGCTCTACTTTTGACAAAGAGCATGGGAGCGTTTTATTTGAGGCTAGACTTGGAGGAATACCTAAACTCCGATTATCTCCAACAAAGGCTCAACCTTAATAACGACTGCTCGTCAGAGAAGGACTCGGGATTATAATAGTAAATTGCAATGAGGACAAACGCGGTGTTTATGCTGCTTATTTACAGTGCTGAAATGAAACGTGACCAGTACGAAACTGGAGTAGTACTGAATTAAAAGTACTTGACCAGTAGGAGACTGAAGTAGAGCTGAATTAAGAGTACTTGACCAGTACGAGACTGGAGTGGAGCTGAATTAAAAGTACTTGACAAGTACGAGACTAGAGTCAAGCTGAATTAAAAGTACTTGACCAGTATGAGACTGGAGTAGAGCTAAATTGAAAGTACTTGACCAATACGAGACTAGAGTAGAGCTGAATTGAGAGTACTTGACCAGTACGAGACTGGAGTGGAGCTGAATTAAAAGTACTTGACCAGTACGAGACTGGAGTGGAGCTGAATTAAAAGTACTTGACCAGTAAGAGACTGGAGTAGAGCTAAATTGAAAGTACTTGACCAGTACGAGACTGGAGTATAGCTGAATTAAAAGTACTTGACCAGTACGAGACTGGAGTAGAGCTGTATTAAAAGTACTTAACCAGTACGAGACTGGAGTAAAACATAAAGAAAAGGTTAGTAGTCCAATCACTCCACTCAGGAAGCTTCAGTCCCATCACCGTTCTCAGGAGGCATATTCAGTTCTATTTCAGATTTTTAATCACTCCACTCAGGAAGCTTCAGTCCCATCACCGTTCTCAGGAGGCATATTCAGTTCTATTTCCGATTAGGATTTAGTTGCGCCTTATTAATCACGGCTTAATCGGATCAGGGGATTATCAGGAGTTACACCCTCATTATTTATCGAGAATAAATCGCAACTCGCTACTCGCACTCTCACTTTCCGAGCGTATCCAGATCACCTGAGAGTCGAGGCGCTCGACGGTTTCACGAAATCTCGAAACACCCGGAGCCTGGTCACTTACCTCAATCACTCTTGCCAATATGACAACTTTGAATTTATTATTCAAATTAGGGAGGACGGTCGCGCGCTCTAATTTTCATTTTCGAAGAAAACGAGCGTAATAATCTCCGAGCGCGACCCTAGGCTCTAATAATTAGGAGAAATTCCAATTTTAATCTCCAAGTCTCAAAATATTGATACAATCTATAAGGGGGGACGAAATAAGACTGAAAATTTTTTCATAATTTTTCGAAGAGTTTTGGGCCTTTAATTTGACCAAACAAATCTTATTTGGGTTTTTAAAAATACCAAATCAACTCCAAAAATTCTCAAAATTTTTGTGGAGGAAGCCCTCATCAAGGAGAATAATTTTCATATTCAAAACCTTTTCATGAGGGCTCTATTTTAGTCTCTAAAAATAATTAACCCATTATTAATTATAATATTTATATATTTATATGTTATAATAATATATGAAAGTGAGGGATAAGATCAATCCTAACTCTAGAGGGGGGTGAATAGAGTTATTTAAAATAGTTTTGCAAATTAAAACTTGTATGGAGAGAAGGCTTAGATTTACTTAGTGTATGGTGCTACAGCAATTAATCAAAGTAAGAAGAGAATCACAGCACAAAGCAAAACACAAAGAAACAAGCAACCAGAATACACAAGGAGCTATAGTGGTTCCCCAAAATCTTGGGTAGTCCACTCTTCTATCACCCTTGATAGGAATCCACTTCAAGATGAGTTGATCAGGTGTCTTGAGCACCAGAGAGTTTTTGACCAGGTTCTCACAAACCAAAGGGCTGATTTTTGACCAGGTTTCAGCAAAACCAAAGGTAACTTTTGAAGGGAGTTAAAACCCTGTACAGAAAGAAAAAGAAAAAGCTGATGTTGTCTTCTCTATCAATAAGTAGAGAGAAGCAAAGTGGATCTGTTGATGTTGTCAGAGCTCCCCCTGAGATCAAGAAGTAGTTCAGGAAGGAGAGCTTTGCACAAGGGTGACAGGTCTTCAATGATCTGATCTGCTCTAGCAAAAGATGATCCAAACAAGTTGGATGGTTGTGTCTGAAGCAATCAGAATTCCTGTGTGTAAGCTTGAATGAATATCACAGAGAGCAAGAAGAAGAAGTCTTGTGGTTCTCTGTTGACTGATAATATAATATCTCTGTATTCTTCTTCTGAGTCTTTGATAGCCGTTGGCAGCAAGCATTAAATGCTTTCCTTAAATGTCCATGTCTTCAAAGGAAGTGTCAGGCAAACATTCCTTAGAAAATTCCTTGAGCCATGCACCAGATTTGCTGTAACGGCCAATAAATCTTCAGCATTAATTGTTCTGACAGAAGGAATTTGAATTCCTATTCAAAACTGACGGGAGCCTGGAAAACATCGAGCTCACAATAAAATGTCGATCTGAGCACGACACACGTCGGCCAGAGAGTGGTTTCAGAAAGCAGAACTGGGCTTGACGGAACGTCGAGCTGAGGTCGACTCCACGTCGAGCTGAGGTCAACTCAGCGTCGAGCTGAGGTCGACTCTGCGTCGAGCTGGAGTAGACTCTGCGTCGAGCTGAAGTCGACTCTAACTAACCTATGTGACCTTTATAACAACAAGGAGGTCACAACACAAAATCCCTATAGAAATATAGTCATCCTGACCCAAATAGTAATAGGGTGTTCCAACAATCTCCCCCTATTTGGATTAGGATTACTATTTACATGAATTTAGGGATTCAAAAAGAAGTAAAGCAAGACAAAGCTAAATAAAATACAACCAGACATATGACAGAATAAAGCAGCATATATATAACACTATATAGCAGCAATAATGTTTAATGTCCTGTATCCAGCAGAGAAAAAGAAATAAAATACCTTACATTACTTTTCCTTTGGAGCTTTGTCTTGATCACTTCCCTTGAAGATAATTTCCCTGTTAGGATTTGTAGCATCCTTCTTGGATCTGTAATCTTCAGCTGCACCTAAGGATTTCTGACCTTTTCCACTAGCTGGTACAGCTGCAGGATGAAGCTGCATATACTTATCAGAATCAAAGAATTTCTTTGAGTTGTATTTCTCCAATTCTTCTCTCCTTTGATCTGACATGGTGCTGATGTGAGAGGTGTCCAGACCTCTTGCTCTAGCTCTGTCAATCTCATTCAGAGCAGCCATCTCAGTCATCCTGGCCTTCCAGTAAGCTGGAGTTTTAGTAGGATCTTCAAAAGGAATAGCTGGTTCATATCTGTTGGCAGAGTGTTCTTGATGAGTTCTTGGAGTGAAGTCAACTCTGGGTCTGTAAGGATAGGGACCAGAGGTTGGATCAATGGGTCCTCCCCTTTGGTAAGGTTGAGATCCTGATCTTCCTCTGGACTGCCTGCCTCTATTGTATCCTCTTTGTTGGTTATACCCTTGGGATCTTCTTGACTGATAGGTCTTGCCATGCAGAGATGATGGGGCAGGATTGGAAGAGAGGCTTGCACTTGCACCTACATCTGGAGGAGGTGGAGGTGGAGGCTGATGGACAGGCTTGGAGGGGCCTTCATTGAACTTTATTTTCTTCTTCATTGCCTTTCTTTGGTTTAGAGAGTATTGCATCCAGGGCTCAGTGATTTCACAGTTGTACTTGATGTGGTAAGGGATGTCATGATCTGTGGCTCTAGCCAATGGAACTCTTTTCATTGCTTTGGATCTTGCTTTCCTCTTCCTTGCAATGGTTGCAGAGGAGTCATCAGAATCAGTTGCAAATTCTTCCTCTGAGCTTTGAGATTCATCATAAGGATCTATGTAAGTTCTCTTTGAGATAGGAAAATTGATGGGGGCTGGAGCAGCTGAAGAAGTAACTGGAGGAAGGTCTACTGACAGTGTAGAAGAGGAGTCTAACACTGCAGGAAAGGAAATAGCCGCAGGAGCCATAGAGGCTGAGGTGGCTAGTTCCTGAAGAACTCGGGAGACAATGGTCTTAACTTCATCTGGTGTCTCAATCAATTCACCTGAAGTTTCTGAGGGAACAGTCTTAGCAGCTACTAATGCTTCAACAACAACATCATCACAAGCAGGAGCCACAGCTACCACTGCTTCATCAAGGATCATGGCATCAACAGCCAAGGAGGATGGAATGATCTTCTGAAAAGGGACAATGGCCCTAGACAGGTCTTCTTGAGGAGGCAGGAGGCTGTAGTTTCTGAATTGAAGATGTGCTGGAAGGTAGAAGCTCTGGACAGAAGATGCCAAGGACTGAAAGTCTAAGGCACTGCTGATCATCTGAACTGAACCTTGAGGAGGAGCCTCAGAGGTCATCTGAACTTCTACTGCTGAAACTGTCTCTGAACAAACCTGTATTACCTGTACTGCTGAAGGCTACAGCTCTTCTTCTGCTGACATCTCCCCCTGCCTAGAATCAGTGGCAGCTGACTCTAGGCCCCCAGAAGAAGGGCATGCCAGATAGGATGAGAGGGATGAGACTGAGGCAGAGAGAGAGCTCAGGGAAAGGACTAGAGGAGCTAGCTTGGCATCCAATAGAGAGGAGAGCCTAGGGGCCAAAATATCAAAAAGCTTATTGGCCAAAGGCAAAAGATCTACTTGCTCAAGTGGGACTTGAGTAGAGGTAGAGGGAGCAGCAGAGAAGGTGAAGGTAGAAGATGTTGTTGGTGGTGCAGACATGGGAGGGATAGCTGGTTCATGGATGGAGGATAGGAGAAGTTCTGAAAATGTTGATGAAGGATGGAAGTCATGAGGAGAGGAGGGAAAGGCATCCATGAAGGATTCATCATGAATGTCAAGGGAAAGGATGTCCTCATGAGATGAAGAGTCCAAGCTCATGGGAGGAAAATAGTGGAGGGGATGGAAAGTGATGAGTGGTGGAATGGAGGATGCAATAGTAGAAATGGATGAAGGGATGGGTTGAGTGGATGAGATGATTGTTGTTGTTGGAATGAAAGAGGATGGGAGGATGATGGAGGAAGATGGCAAAACCCCTGCTTCTGGGCCAGTAGACTGAGGAAGAGTGACCTCTACAGTCCTAGTGTCTGCAGAAGTCCTCATTGCTGCAGCTGCCCTGGAGTTCACAATCTTCCTGTCCCACTTGCCAATCAGTGCACAAGTGAGCCTCTTAGAAGCATTGATGTGCTTCTTTGAGGACACAAGCAACTGAGGGCAACAGTGGTTCAAAATCAAACCAAGAACCCTTCCAAAGTGGACAAAGTTCTTATCCATTTTCTTCTTAATCATATCAAAAACAATCAAACCCCAATTGGGATGCTTCTTATCCAAAATTGCAGCCATAATGCAAAACTGATGCCTAGTAATGGCATCATGTGCAGTCCTCTTTGCACAAATTACCTTGCCTGTGATATCTGCTAACAGCCTAAACTCAATAGCTAGGTTAACTTTTAAAAGTTTAGAGGGGTTACCAGAATTATGCCCCATTCTGTCTAGCATCACAGCAAACTCTTCCACAGAGAGTTCTATCTCATCATCTCCAACAGCAAAACCGAAAACCTCTGAAATGATTTGAGGAGAAATGGCTACCTCATTCCCTGAAATTGTTCCAGTCATCGTACTGTTATCTGAATTCACTGCAGTAAAAATCCACTCTTTGATTTCAGATTCTGGAAGAGGAATCCTGGTTGTCATGAAGTTAACCAGGTGCTGCTCTTTGAATAGCTCCAGAATATCCAGAAAATTCTGCGATGATCCATCAAAGGAGTCGATGTCGATGTCAAAACCTGAATCAAACTTCATTGCCGCCAATGCACCTGCAGCAATTGCCATTATCCTGCAAATAGATACCTTCCAAGATCAAGAGTAAAGGATTTGGAGGGAGAAAGCTTGAGCAGAAAGTATGAGAGCGCAACTGCGAACGACGGAGAAGAATGATTTTATACTAGGGTTCGACGCAGAAATGGAAAGAACGTCGAGCTCAGGTCGACGCTCTAAGGCTCTAGGAGAACTGAAACGGCTCAATAGCGTGCAGCTTAGGTCGACATTCGATGCTTGGGCTGATGCTATACGTCGAGCTTAGGTCGACGTTGAACGAAGGCGTCGACCGAAGGGAGAAAAACTCAAGAAGCCAGGGAGCTGTGAACTCAGTTCAATGCTGGAAGTTGAGGTCGACGTTCGACGCTTTTGAGGGCGACGGACCGTCGATCTTAGTTCGACGCAGCGTCGAGCTTAGTTCAGAGCTCAAAGAAACCACTCAGACAGAGGAATTTTAAAATGAAATTTTTCCTATTCCTGTTAATTATGGGTTTCAAAATCTTGGAGTTTTAATTTATACTGTCTCCATCTAGCATTCCCAACTGATTGAGGAAGAAGAAGTGCTTCTTTTCATCCAAGGGCTTGGTGAAAATATCTCCTCTTTGTAGTTCAGTGGAAATGTATTCTAGTGCAATTTTCTTCTTTTCTACATTATCCCTTAAGAAGTGATGTCTGATCTCTATGTGCTTAGTCCTACTATGGAGAACTGGATTTTGTGCAATGCAAATTGCACTAGTATTATCACAAAAAATTTTAGACATCTCTAAGTTGTAGCCATAGTCTAGGAGCTGGTTTTGAATCCACAAAATCTGTGAGCAACAACTGCCTGCAGCCATGTATTCAGCTTCAGCAGTGTATGTGGACACAGAAGTTTGTTTCTTACAAAACCAGGAGACAAGTCTATCACCAAGGAATTGATAAGTTCCACTGGTGCTTTTCCTGTCTACTCTACATCCAGCATAATCAGAATCTGAAAATCCAGTTAGATCAAATCCTGAGTCATGTGGATACCAGAGACCTAGATTAGGACAACTTTTTACATACCTAAGAATCCTCTTAACTAATGTGAGGTGGGACTCTCTAGGGCTTACTTGGAATCTAGCACAAATGCATGTAGCAAACATTATGTCTGGTCTACTAGCTGTTAGATAAAGTAATGAGTCAATGATTGCTCTATAGTTTGTCTGATCAACTGGTTTTCCATATTCATCAGCATCTAAAACAACATTTGTAGGCATAGGTGTTTTCATAGAAGATGCTTCAGACATTCCAAATTTCTTAACCAGTTCTCTTGCATACTTGGTTTGAGAAATAAAAATGTCATCCACATGTTGTTTAACTTGCAATCCTAGAAAGAAAGCAAGCTCACCCATGCTACTCATTTCAAACTTTGAATGCATAAGTTGTGAGAACTTTTTGCATAAGTTTGAATCAGTAGACCCAAATATGATATCATCTACATAAATTTGTACTAGTAGGATATGGGACCTATGGGTTCTAATAAAGAGAGTTTGGTCTACTCTACCCCTTTTAAAATCATTTTCCAATAAAAAACAAGCTAAGGTCTCATACCATGCTCTAGGAGCTTGCTTGAGACCATATAAAACTTTATGCAGTTTAAAAACATGATCAGGAGAGGTTGGAGAGATAAAACATGGAGGTTGCTTTACATAAACCTCTTCCTTGATGTCTCCATTGAGAAATGCACTCTTAACATCCATCTGATATACCTTGAATCTCTTGTGAGCTGCATATGCAAGAAAGATTCTTATGGCCTCCAACCTTGCAACTGGTGCAAAGGTTTGGTCATAATCAATCCCTTCTTCTTGGCAATATCCTTGTGCAACAAGTCTTGCCTTGTTTCTCACAATTATTCCTTGATCATCCAACTTGTTCCTGAATACCCATTTGGTTCCAACAATTTGTTGGTTCCTTGGTCTTGGTACTAATTCCCAAACTTTATTCCTTTCAAATTGATTCAACTCCTCTTGCATTGCAATGATCCAGTTTGGATCTTGCTCTACATCTTGTATTGTTTGAGGCTCAATTTGAGAAAGAAAGCAAGTGTGCATAATATTGTGATTAACTTGATTCCTTGTTTGCACACCTACTGAGATATCTCCAATTACTTGTGAAATTGGGTGATCTCTTGTTGTTACTAAATCAACAAGGGGTGTTGATGGTGCACCAACCTGTGTTGTTGTTTCCTCTTGTGGAACAACAACTGGTTCTTCAATTTGTTGACCATTTGAGCTTTCCAAAACCTGAGATTCCTCTTCATTGTCACTAAGTTCAGCGTCTTGTTGAATTGTTGAAGGTAATGAATCTTTGTCTGTGATGGTAAGCTGCTTCAGATTTTCTGAAATTGAATGTTCCTGCAAATTGCTTATGGTAGAAGTCTCCTTCTCCTTATAAGACATATTAGTTTCATCAAATGTAATATGCATGGATTCTTCAATTTTATTAGAGCACTTGTTAAAAACCCTATAAGCCTTGCTAATCATGGAGTATCCCAGAAACACTCCTTCATCAGCTTTGGCTTCAAATTTAGCTAGGTATTTCTTGTCATTATTGTGAATGAAGCAAATGCAACCAAAAATTTTGAAATAATTTACTTTAGGTTTCTTCCCTTTGAGTAACTCATAGGGAGTCTTACCCTTCAGTTTATGTATCAGGCTTCTATTCAAAACATAGTTGGAGGTGTTCACAGCCTCTGCCCAAAAGGTTAGAGGAAGGTGAGCATCTGTCAACAATGTTGTGGCAGATTCAATAAGGGTTCTATTTTTCCTTTCAACTACCCCATTTTGTTGAGGAGTTCTCGGAGCTGAGAAAGTGTGCCTGATACCTTCCTTTTGACAGAACTCTAGCATAAGAAGAGAATCAAACTCTGTCCCATGATCACTTCTGATCAGGGCAATGTGAGTATTGAACTCAATCTGTATGCCTTTGAGAAAATCTGTCAAAATCTTGAAGTTATCAGACTTCTTTCTCAGAAAGAACACCCAAGTGAATCTTGAGAAGTCATCTACAACTACTAAAGCATAAGATTTCCCTCCTAGGCTTTGTACATTAATTGGTCCAAAAAGGTCCATGTGCAATAAGTACAAAATTCTAGGTGAATCACTCTTATTAAGTGACTTGAAACTATTTTTAGTTTGCTTGCCTAATTGACAAGCCTTGCAAAGTCCTTCCTTCTTGTAGGGACCAGAAGGTAGTCCTCTAATAAGGTTGTCTTTGGATAACTTAGCAATGGTTCTAAGGTTCACATGTCCTAATCTTTTATGCCATAGTTCATTAGGTTTGCTAAGGGAGTTAAATAAACAAATATCTACTTTAGATGAATTGAAATCAACTAGATATATGTTATCTTGTCTATTACCAATTAAAACAATGTTGTTATTTAATGCAATATTACATGCTGAGTTGGTAAACCAAACCTGATAACCAGCATCACATAGCTGGCTGATGCTGATTAAGTTGTGCTTTAGTCCTTCCACATAGGCCACTTTCTTGAATGTAATTGACCCTATTTTGACTTGGCCATAGCCTTTTGTTTGTCCAAAGTTTGAATCTCCAAAGATTACTTTGGGTCCATGTTTGGCTTTGAAGGACACAAGGTTCTCCTTGTTGCCAGTCATGTGCTTTGAGCACCCACTGTCCAAGTACCACTGCTGGTTCTCAATTGGATAGGTCTTTACCTGCACATACAACAAATCAATTGTTTTTGACCCAGTTTACCTTGGGCCTTTCTTGATATCCTTTAAACTCTGAAATAAAAGACATCTCAGGTTGACTCTTATAGCCTACAGGATGATATCTCCTAGGAGGTATTATCCATTCAGCATAAGGGTTAAAGTGATGAGATGTGGAGCTGGAATTAAATCTTGAATTAACCCCTGAGAACTGACTTTCGCTCTGAACTTGGCTCGACGCACGTCGAGCTTCGGTCGACGGACTCTGGTGAGTGCGTCGAGCTCCATTCGACGGCGAAGTCTTGCTTTGTTCAGAAGGTAGAAGGCGTCGACCTGAGTTCGACGTTTATTTGCGATTACGTCGAGCTCTGTTCGACCTCCGTCGAGCTTCGTTCGACGCTTTTTGTCCAGTTTCCTGGGTTAAGTCAGCATTCTTCCTAGCCACTATCAAGACTCCTTTACCTTTGTCACTGGTAAATTTGATTGGAGTTGTCAGCACTATGGGTTGGCTGGATGAAGCACCCAAGCCCAGTGAACCATTCAATCTTGAGTTCACTGTACTTGTGATGTCCATTAATTTGATACTTCTCCTATTAAGGATTTCTTCAAATTGTTTGGCCTTAGATAGTTCACCTTTCAGTGAGGCTATCTCCTCCCCACACTGCTTCAACTCTTCTAAGAGTCTAAGATTATCTGAGTTAATGGATTTGCATTCAATCAATTGTTCTCTAAGAGTTATAATTAACTTTTGAGATTCAATCAAGTCAATGCACATAGATTTGAACTCAGATTTAAATTCATCAGAATTAAAATCAAATGAATCTATTACCTGATCCTCAGTAAGTTCCTGATCAGATAGGTGGTCAGCATCAAGCTCTGAATCAGTATTCTTTTGAGATGCATTGATGGCCATCATGTAGAATCCTTTTTCTTCTGCATCATCCTCATCATCACTAGAGCTGGATGATGAATCAGACTCATCAGAGTCACTCCAGGATTCAGCCACAAATCCTTTTCTGGTGTGTTTGCTGTTGCTGGAGGAAGGCTTGTCATGGTACTTCCTTGACTCCTTATCCTTCCTTTTATCTTTTCTTTCCTTCTTGTACCTTCTGTCCTTATCTTGATTTTCTGGACAGTTGGGGACAATGTGTCCTGGTTTCCTGCAGCCAAAACAGATAATATCTTTATTAGTAGATCTGTCATACCTTGGCTTGTCTTTGTCTTTGGATGACCATCTTCTGAAGTTCTTTTTATTCAGCTTATTGAACCTTTTGACAAGTAGGCTCATAAGCTCTTCATTTCCCAACACCTTTTCTTTAGGTTGTTCTTCCTGTGCCTTGAAGGCAATGGTTTTCTCAACCTTTTCAGTTGGTGTGGATATCTTCTGCTCTTCTTCTCTCTTCTTAATGAATTGCTTATAACTCTTGAGCTTTCCTAGAAGAGCTTTTGTGGATAACTCACAGACATTCCTTCCATCTTTAATTGACCAGATTCTTGAGTCCCAAGAGCTAGGGAAACAAGTCAGTATCTTGTCATTTATCTCAGTGAGAGATATGTCCTTATCTAGTGATCTAAGCTCACTGATGATTAGACTCAGTCTGTTGTACATGTCAGCAACTGACTCAGACTCTGCCTTTTTGAAGTTCTCATACTGGGTGATGAGGTAGGATCTCCTATCCTTTCTTTCATCTGCAGAACCTGATACAATTTCTGAAAGTTTTTCCCAGATCTCTTTGGCAGTATTGCATTCAGCTACTTTCTGGAAAATGTCATCTGACATGATTTGAGCCAAGATGTTCATGGCTTTAGCATCTGCTGCCTTCCACTTTCTTATGTCAGCATCAGTTCCTGAAGGAGGAGGAACAGCTGATGTACTTGTTTCTGTGGGAGGCCTTGGACAATCTATCAACACAGAATTAAAGATGTCCTCATCAAATGAATTCATGTAAAGTCTAATCCTTGCCTTCCATAGTGCAAACTTAGAGAGATTGCACATAGGAGGTCTGGTGCTAGCAAAGTCCTTGTTTTGTGCCATGAGTTTTAAAGATAAGTAAAACAAAAAGAAATAACCCTTTTGAGAGAAATGATCTTATCAGAGATCTTTTGATCCAGGTGTTAGCCTGTATGAATGATCAACCTCGCTCTGATACCAATTGAAAGTGAGGGATAAGATCAATCCTAACTCTAGAGGGGGGGGTGAATAGAGTTATTTAAAATAGTTTTGCAAATTAAAACTTGTATGGAGAGAAGGCTTAGATTTACTTAGTGTATGGTGCTACAGCAATTAATCAAAGTAAGAAGAGAATCACAGCACAAAGCAAAACACAAAGAAACAAGCAACCAGAATACACAAGGAGCTATAGTGGTTCCCCAAAATCTTGGGTAGTCCACTCTTCTATCACCCTTGATAGGAATCCACTTCAAGATGAGTTGATCAGGTGTCTTGAGCACCAGAGAGTTTTTGACCAGGTTCTCACAAACCAAAGGGCTGATTTTTGACCAGGTTTCAGCAAAACCAAAGGTAACTTTTGAAGGGAGTTAAAACCCTGTACAGAAAGAAAAAGAAAAAGCTGATGTTGTCTTCTCTATCAATAAGTAGAGAGAAGCAAAGTGGATCTGTTGATCTTGTCAGAGCTCCCCCTGAGATCAAGAAGTAGTTCAGGAAGGAGAGCTTTGCACAAGGGTGACAGGTCTTCAATGATCTGATCTGCTCTAGCAAAAGATGATCCAAACAAGTTGGATGGTTGTGTCTGAAGCAATCAGAATTTCTGTGTGTAAGCTTGAATGAATATCACAGAGAGCAAGAAGAAGAAGTCTTGTGGTTCTCTGTTGACTGATAATATAATATCTCTGTATTCTTCTTCTGAGTCTTTGATAGTCGTTGGCAGCAAGCATTAAATGCTTTCCTTAAATGTCCATGTCTTCAAAGGAAGTGTCAGGCAAACATTCCTTAGAAAATTCCTTGAGCCATGCACCAGATTTGCTGTAACGGCCAATAAATCTTCAGCATTAATTGTTCTGACAGAAGGAATTTGAATTCCTATTCAAAACTGACGGGAGCCTGGAAAACGTCGAGCTCACAATAAAACGTCGATCTGAGCACAACACACGTCGGCCAGAGAGTGGTTTCAGAAAGCAGAACTGGGCTTGACGGAACGTCGAGCTGAGGTCGACTCCACGTCGAGCTGAGGTCGACTCAGCGTCGAGGTGAGGTCGACTCTGCGTCGAGCTAAAGTAGACTCTGCGTCGAGCTGAAGTCGACTCTAACTAACCTATGTGACCTTTATAACAACAAGGAGGTCACAACACAAAATCCCTATAGAAATATAGTCATCCTGACCCAAATAGTAATAGGGTGTTCCAATAATATAATTTATATATTATAAAACAGAATTACTGTGCATTATCTTCTCCCCCCCCTCCCCCACGCTGTATACTTCCTGGAGCCCTTACGGGGCTTCTCCACCGCCGGCCGGCCATGGCTCCACCACCGGCCAACCCGCCGGTGGTGGGCGCTCCCTCCGGCGGTGGTCCGGCGGCCTGCCGCCGCCGGCCATCGCCGGAGCATATATTTTTTTTTAAAAAACGGGAGGGGAGGGGAGTGACGGAGGCGGCGCTCCGGTCGTCGGAGCTCACGTGCATCTCGTCCAAAAGATAGGGAGGATTGAGAGGGAAGGTTTCCACCTGAGGTTGGGGGGTTTGGCGGCCTCCAACGAGTTTCGCCATTAATGGTGGTGGTGGAGGGGAGGAGCTCCTCGGGTTGGCATTTTCCGGCCACAAGAGCTCCGGAAGAGGGGGGGAAGCAGGGGAATGGTTGCTCTGAGAGCTGTGAGGGAAAGAGAAGGGGGTTGGGTGGCTTTTATAGGGAGGGGGAGGGGGAGCTTCCTCCTTTTGGGTGGTGTGGGACTAATCCCTCCTTAGGGAGGAATTAATCCCCACCCTCCAGCTGTCCAATGAAAGCTGTAGGTCCCCTATTTTCCCCCATGCGGGGAAAACGGAAAAGAGCCCTTATGGGCTTGGGCCTTTAGGTGGGAAAGAGAGAGAGGGAGAGAGAAGAAGTAAGTGGGACTCTACTTGTAGTGGGATGGGGGCTTGCTGGTTGGGGGCCCAAAGAGAGTGAGGGGGGTATGGGTCATCCTTCTTTGGAGACGAGGTGGGCCCCTCACTTGGAGAAAAATCCAAAAAAAGATTTTTAGGAGGGTTTGACCAAGTCAACCCTAGGGTGAGTCCCCCTGGCTAGTCAAAGTCAAAGTGGGTCCAAGTCATCGGGGTCGGGTCAAGGTTCGAGTGTAGTGTCATAATTGGTGTGCGCACGCTTTTCGCTGCACGATTAGGCTTGATTTGACCACGGGTTGACCAATTATCATCGAAATTGACCGGAATGACTTCCGTTGACTCGCATTGACTACACTAGTCCAACGCCACTGACTGGGGTTGAATCGGAGTCCGTTTGGCGAAAGTCCAAAATCTGCGCGTCGCAGCGCGCTAAAATGGTCGAAGTGTGTAAAATTGTCGTTAGACCTCGGATCGTGACTTGACGAGCTCCGATGCGTTCATATAGACTATACGAGGCCACAGGAACTGACAGAACTTGATTCGAAGTTCTTCTAGTTTGATATCCAAAATCTCGCTTTCGTTGCGTTTTACGAGGAATGGTCACATCCACTATATGATCTCGGGGTCCAACTGAACGAGCTCTGATGCGCTCGTATTGACTATACGAGGCCACGGGAACTGACAGAACTCAATTCAGAGTTCTCTAGATCGATACCCTGCGTAGGGTTGCCTCCTACCGGGTCACGGGTAGAGGCTCAGGTCAATTTTATTGGGCCCACTAGGGCTCTGGTGGCCCGATAAAAGTTGGGATGTTACAGCTCGGGCGCTAACCCCCGTTGATTTCGCCTCGGCGGTGCCCTGGCTGGCTAGAAAGGCACCGATGACGACCCCTGGAGCCTCCCCCGCTAAGGAGAATAAAAAGATGAAGAAGAAGGCAAAAACGATCCGACGAGACCCCATAAGCGAGAACCGGGCCTCACCTACTCCAACCCCGGGCCATCAAGCCAATCCCTCTCCTCTCCAAAAGGTATGTCTTCCCTGATTGGCTTTATGTGCGAGCTGCGAGTTGCTTAAAAAGAAAGTTGACAACGGAGGCACCCTATCCCTAGCAGGAGGCAGCCCAGGACGTCAGTACTAAGTCCCCGCCACCCACCAGGAAGTCTGCACCTTCTACCCCTAGGGATCCGACGCAAGTTCTGGAGACCGCCTCTTCAATTCTTCCGGCCGATCCTCCGCGAACCCCGCGTAAGCTTTGTCCTTACTCTTCGCAACGGTTTTCTTCCGATCTGTTGCCTTCCTAACCATTATGCTGACTTCCTGCAGCGTCTGCTCACTCCAGCCCTAGCATGGATGCCCAAGGGAACGAAGTTGTGCTCGTCATCGTCTCGGCACCTATCCTCCACCCCCTCCGTTGGGGGGAGCTGTCGTTGCGCCCCTTGCGCCTTCGCCTGGATCTCGCCCCTTCGCGAGAGAGGACGTCTCCGTACATCACCCTGGCGAGACCGGGCTTATTACATCGAGGACGTTCCGCCCGGGCTGGGGTAAACCACTACACCTCTTCTTTGGGAAGAGTCCTGAAGGAGTACCTGGGAGATCTCGCCCGTTACAAAAAAGCGACCCCTGTGGTGTTACTGGTAGGCGAGATCCCATTACTCCTCCTATTCATGCCACTGTTGCAATTGAGGGACTTCCTTTTATTTTTCCAGAATCCGCGAGGCCCGGGGCGGGAGCCGAGGAAGACGAAGGCGAAGACGAAGATGAAGAGGGCGGTGAAGAGAGTGAGTGGGAAGATGCCGAGAGCTCTCCTCTCCCCTATTCCGACGACCTGGAAGAATTCATGTCGGCCCCCGAGAACGGCGAACAAAGTTGGAAGAGGGCGACCTCATTCCTGTCCAAGCTCGCGCAGCGAGAACGAACCAACTCCTCCGCCGTGAAGAGGATGTGCGGGATGGTAGAGCGCTGCATGACGGTCATCGAGCGGGACTACTCCCACTTGATTGGCGAGGCCGAGCGACAAGATACCCTGACTGCCAAGACGTCGTAGGGCGGTACGTCGCGTGGATTCGAGATCAGGCGCGTCTGATCGGTCTTGGATGTACCACCATGACTGCCTACTTCAACCCGCGAGTGCCTCCAAGGACTGGAAGGCGAGGATGAGGATGTTGGCGCTGGGAGCAATATTAGCTTTAGGTATCGCCCCTCCCCTTCCCTTATTTCTCGACCTACCCTTCTCATCATGTACCCTGTATGATCTGGACAATAATTTCTTATGTCAGACTATTGCTATTACGGTTATCAAGTGGCTCTCCCCCGGCGGGAGCCGCCTTCCCCATTTATTTGTGTTGTATTTTTATATTATATGTTTTCTGCTTTGTGCTTCTGCGTGAATACTTGTTTTTCCTCTCTTTTATCACACCCTTGTGCCAAGAATTCTCCTACGAGTTCCCGCCAAACTACCGTCCTGGGTGATCATGGCGTGCTAGGGCGGGAAACGAGGCGTCGGCGTCTTGGGAATTGATCCTCGCACCTCGCCAACTTTTCAAAAAGACACATGATTACCGCATTTGCTATAAATAGGCCAGTTCAACCACCGCATTTACTCCGACTTCCGAATTCTAGCCTCCTTCGTCCTCGCTCTCGCGCTCTCCGTAACTTTACTTGCTTTCGCCATCCTCCCATCGCTCTCGCGACCTCATGTCCCTTTCTCGTTCTTTCTTCTCCACCCTACTCCTACTCTTCCAGAAATGTCGGGCGAGAGCGAAGGTCGGACCAAGTGCGCGCGAGCGTTCCTGAACCACATCTTCCCTTCCTACCGACTTACCTCTGACGAGTTCCGCCTGATAACGACCAACTATATCCCTGATAGAGCTGTCACTTAAAACCGAAAACCGTAAACCGAACCGGAACCGGTCCATAACCGCAAAGAACCGGACCGAACAGTTTGCAAATTATTCGGGTTATGGTTTGAATTTTGGAACCGTGAACAACTTTGGTTCGGGTGCGGTTCGTACAATTTATTATCCGGACCGAAACCGGAACCGGAACCGCAACATACAAGTCTCAAGCGATTTCAAGATTTTTGGACCCGATCCGAACCGGACCAAATTAGAACCGAACCGCAACCCGTTTATTATTATTAATTTTATTATAATATTGTTATATTTTTATAATCTATCTATAATATTTATTGTTACTATCAGGGGTGAAACTGGTGCCTCTTGCTGGCGGGCTGGTTGTTCCTGTGGCCACCGCCAAGATCAATGTTGTTGCTGTCGAAGACCCTGTCTCTGCAGGTGGAACGGGGGGTGAGCAGCTGAATATTGAGATCCCTGTCGGGACCTCCCCTAAACCGATGCCGAAAGAGCATCGGAATTTCGGGTTCGACGAGAGGCATCTCGATACTGAGAGGAAACCCTTGTTGAAATTGGATCCCGAAGCCAACAGTGTAACCATCTCAATGCTTCTTCCAAGTTGGATGGAGCGGAACAACGTCACGAGTGACGCTTACGCGCTGGCGTTTTCCCTCTACGGCCGCGAGGACGCCGCCGTATTCGACGCGTCCTCAACCCGCCTTCTCGCCTATGATTCCATTCGGTCCCTGATGCGCGCAGTCCAGTTCTCGCACATGACCGCGCGCCGAAGCATTATTATCGACAAGAATCTTCAAGAGATATCGAAGGAGAGGGACCAGAAGGCGGCAGCTCTGACGATTGAGCTCGCGGAAGCTCGACGGCTTCTCTCCCTTCGCCTTGCGGAAGAGGTAAGCGAGACCCTTCACGGCACTCCCTCTTTCCTTCGCTTACCCCACGCCTGTAACGCTGACGGGTTGCCTTATTGCAAAGGATTTGAACCAGGGCTCGTTATTCCGTGCGAGACTGGCGGGCCTGGAATGAGAGAACGCCCTTCTGAGGGTCCAGCTCAGGAGCGCAGAAGCTGCCACAGTCCCTCCTCAGCCCTCGTTGGAGGAAAGATTGGTAAGCCGCTACTACACTGAGTATTATACCGACAAGCTGTTGCAGGACAATGCGCAATCGGTGGCCTCCCTAACGATAGAGACATTGCGACAAGGAGGATGTCTGAGCGAAGGAGACGAGGTCATCACGACTCGCGGGCGCCTGCCATGGCTTTTCGATCCCATCCCTAAACCCGCAGGAGAACCTGATTCCCCGCCACTAGATGTCCCGCAGCTTCTCGGCGTGGCTGGAGAGACATCTAGGAAGGGGTCTGAAGAGAGTTCCTGCGGGAGCTCGAGCGAGAGCTCGAGTGAGGGATCCAGCGAAAGCCGATGAAGACCCTCGCCGCTTTTTGATTGTAGTTCCAACTTTTTTGTTTCCTCCCTTCTGTCTTTTTGAAAATGCGAGGTGTTCTCGCTTATAAACTTTTTCCCTTGCTGTAATCAACTCTTTTTTTTTGTTTTTACTTTCATGCATATGGTTAGCTACCTGTTCCCGCCTTTTAATGTTCTTCTGTTTTGTCGCTATGTGAATGTTCTCCCGCCGAGGCCCTCGCCCCCCCCCCCCCCCCGAAGAGTGGCGATCCCTTAGTGGCAGGTTAGCCTTCGCGAACCCGTCGAGAGAGCAGTGCCGATCGAGCCCCGCCGAGGATGCTACCGTCGAGAGTAACCTGCAGAGAGGTATATGCCGAGAGCGCCGTCCACAGATTTGCGATAGGGTCGGTACTCCCTCCTCTTAGTCGCAGAGAGTTTTTGCCGAGAATGCCCTTGTCGAGAACCTTCTTAGTTCAAAAGAGGAGATGAGGCGCATCTTCCTTCTTCCTGATCCTGAAGAACCCCACACTTTCTCAACATTTTTTTCTTAACCAATCCTTACCCCCCAGGCGAGTCTTCGGACCTGCCAGCTAGTTGAGAGCCTGCGCAGCGGGTCTATCTGGGGCCAAGCTAGGCTCGGGGTAGTTCAAGTTTTTCTGAGCTGAAGCCTTTCCAAGAACCCTCTCAAGAACCAATCCTTACCCCCCAGGTGAGCCTTCGAACCTGTCAGCTAGTTGAGAGCCTGCGCAACGGGTCTACCTGGGGTCGAGCCAGGCTCGGAGCAGTGCAAGTTTTTCTGAACTAAAGCCTTTCCAAGAACCATCACAAGAACCAATCCTTACTCCCTAGGCGAGCCTTCAGACCTGCTAGCTAGTTGAGAGCCTGCGCAGCGGGTCTACCTGGGGCCGAGCCAGGCTCGGGGTGGTGCAAGTTTTTCTGAATTGAAGCCTCTCCAAGAACCATCACAAGAACCAATCCTCCCCCCCCCCCCCCCCCAAGCGAGCCTTCGGACCTGCCAGCTAGTTGAGAGCATGCGCAACGGGTCTACCTGGGGCCGAGCCAAGCTCGAGGTAGTGCAAGTTTTTTTGAACTGAATCCTTTCCAAGAACCATCACAAAAACCAGGCGAGCCTTCGGACCTGCCAGCTAGTTGAGGGTCTGCGCAGCAGGTCTACCTGGGCCGAGCTAAGCTCGGGGTAGTGCAAGTTTTTCTGAACTGAAGCCTTTCCAAGAACTATCACAAGAACCAATCCTTACCCCCCAGGCGAGCCTTCGGACCTGCCAGCTAGTTGAGAGCCTGCGCAGTGGGTCTACCTGGGGCCGAGCTAGGCTCAGGGTAGTGCAAGTTTTTCTGAGCTGAAGCCTTTTCGAGAACCATCACAAGAACCAATCCTAACCCCCCAGGCGAGCCTTCGGACCTGTCAGCTATTTGAGAGCCTGCGCAGCGGGTCTACCTAGGGCCGAGCCAGGCTCGGGGTAGTACAAATTTTTTTGAGTTGAAGCCTTTATAATAACCATCACAAGAACCAATCCTTACCCCCCAGGCGAGCCTTCATACCTGCCAGCTAATTGAGAGCCTGGGTAGCGGGTCTACCTAGGGCCGAGCCAGGCTCAGGGTAGTGCAAGTTTTTCTGAACTGAAGCCTTTCCAAGAACCATCACAAGAACCAATCCTTACCCCCCAGGTGAGCCTTCAGACTTGCCAGCTAGTTGAGAGCATGCGCAGTGGGTCTACTTAGGACAGAGCCAGGCTCGGGGTAGTGCAAGTTTTCCTGAACTGAAGCCTTTCCAATAACCATCACAAGAACCAATCCTTACCCCCAAGGCGAGCCTTCAGACCTGCCAGCTAGCTGAGAGCCTACGCAGCAGGTCTACCTAGGGCCGAGATAGGCTCGAGGTAGTGCAAGTTTTTTTGAGCTGAATCCTTTCCAAGAACCATCACAAGAACCAATCCTTACCCCCAGGAGAGCCTTCGGACCTATCAGTTAGTTGAGAGCCTGCGTAGTGGGTCTACCTGGGGCTGAGCCAAGCTAGCGGTAGTGCAAGTTTTTCTGAACTGAAGCCTTTCCAAGAACCATCACAAGAACCAATCCTTACCCCCAGGCGAGCCTTCAGACCTGCCAGCTAGTTTAAAGCCTGCGTAACGGGTCTACCTGGGGCCGAACCAGACTCGGGGTAGTGCAAGTTTTTCTGAATCATTCACATTCCACCATAGATAACAAAATTGATTAGCCAATGTAATATGATAAATTTAATTTATACTATACAATTTCACCTTCCCCCCTCATGGGTAAAAGTGCTTTAGGTCATCCCCACTCCAAGCGTGGCTCATGGGCCTCCCTTCCATGTCCTAGAGGTGATAACCTCTTGTTCCCAGGGCCTTTTCCACGATGTAAGGTCCTTCCCAGTTGGAATTGAGTTTCCCTATGGGAGCCGATCTTCCCGCGGTGTCGACTTTCCTCAGCACTAGATCACCCTTGGCAAACTGTTTGATTCGGACGTGTTTGTCAAAATACTTCGCCATCCGCCATTTGATCTCTTCCTGCTTGATGGAGGCGACATCGCGAAGCTCCTCTACCATATCAAGTGAGAGCCACAGCTCCTCCTCATTCTCTTGCCTCCAAGCCTCGTATCCTTCACCGGCAGTCGCGACTCGCGGGGATCGGACTTCGAACTCCACTGGCAGGACCGCCTCACACTCGTGAGAGAGTTTGAAGGGGGTCTCGCCGGTAGCCGTGTTTGGAGTTGTTCGCAAAGCCCATAGCACTGAGGGGAGCTGTTCGACCCAACTCCCCGTCAAGTTCTCCACCTTCTTCTTGAGTAAGTTTACGATGATCTTGTTCTCCGCCTCCACTTGCCCGTTGCTCCTGGGATGGTGGACGGAGGCAAATCTGAGGTCTATCCCTAGTTGGGTGCAGAAGCTGATGAACTCTTCGCTGGTGAACTGGGGGGTCGTTGTCTGTCACTATCGCTTGAGGTAATCCATGCCTGCATATGATCTCCCCCCCCCCCAAATGAAATTTCTGATAACTTCGGAGGTGACCTTGGCCAATGCCTTGACTTCCAACCATTTCAAAAAGTAGTCAATCATGACTAGGAGAAATCTTCTCTGCCCACTAGCTGGAGGGAAAGGCCCAACCAGATCCATCCCCCAGATGGAAAAACGGTCAAGGTACTGCGATACTTCGGAGTCTTTGGGCAGGTAAGAGCTGTAGAGGGGCACATAGTTGACATTTCAGGCACCTTCTTGCAAATTCGGTCGCATCCTTTCTTAGGGACGGCCAGAAGTACCCATGCCTAACCACCCTCGCTTCAAGCATCCTGCCCCCCGAATGACTACCACACTCTCCGGAGTGTACTTCCTCCAAGATCCTTGGAATCTCCTCCTCTTCCACACACCTTGCTAGGAGTCCTGACAGCATCTTCCGATGTAACACTCCTTCGATTGCCAAGTAGTGAGCAGCCTTGTGTCTGAAGCTCTTTCTATCCTTAGCTCCCTCTGGGAGCTCGCCCGTAGTTAAAAAGGTCATGAAGGGGTCCACCCACGAGGGTCGTCAATCCACCTCCATCATCTCCCCTTCTTCGATCGTGGTCGGAATAGCTCTGTCACTGTTCCGCCTCCTTGGGGTCCAAACTTGGCTAACCGATCGACCGCTTCACTCTCCTCCCCGGGAAAGTGTTGAATTGAGAACGTTAGGAACCCCCAAATGATCACCCTCACCTTTGTCAGGTACTTCTGAAGGGTAGGCTCCTGGGCCTCAAACTCTCCCCTGATCTGCGAAGCTACCACCAAAGAGTCAGTGAACGCCTCTACATCATGGATCTCCAGCTCCTTTGCTAAGCGAAGACCAGCTATCACGACTTCATATTCAGCCTGGTTGTTGGTAACTGGGAAATGCATGATCACGGCCTGCTCTATAGTAACTCCTTGAGGGCTTATCAATACTACCCCTCCCCCGAGGGAGTGTTTTACTGAAGCGTGGTCGACCATCATCTTCCACGTCCCCTGTGGCCGTGGCTCCTCGGCCCCAACCATGACAACATAGTCTGCCAAAAAGTCGGTCATCGCTTGTTCCTTGATGGAGAGTCTTGGCACAGACAAGATATCAAACTCGCTCAGCTCAATATACCATTTTGCTAATCGTCTCGAGTGCTCCACTCCTTCGAAGATCTTGCGTAGGGGGTGATCCGTCACGACTTTGATTGAATGGGCCTAGAAGTATGGTCAAAGCTTTCGGGCCGTGATGACTAAAGCATATGCTAACTTTTCAAAGATGGCGTAGCGAAGCTCTGCTTTCTTCAGGATCCTGCTAACATAGTAAATAGGCAACTGCTTCCTCCCCTCTTCTCTAACTAGAACAGAGCTCACTGCCTCCACCCCTACACCCAAGTATAAGGCCAGCTCCTCCCTGTCCTTGGGGCTTTGGAGAAGCCGTGCCTGAGAGAGTTGGCCTTTCAACCATTGAAAGGCCTCCTCACACTCCAAAGTCCATTCAAATTTTTGATTCCCGCGGAGCACCTTGAAGAATAATGAGCACTTCTCCCCTAATTTGGAGAGGAACCTACTTAGCCATGCCAGTCTGCCTGTCAAGCGCTAAACCTCCTTGGCATTACGTGGTGACCCTATCTCCAAAATGGCTTTCACTTTGTCTAGATTGGGCTCTACCCCTGTAGGAGGTGTCCGAGGAATTTTCCCCAGCTTGCCCCAAAGACACACTTCAGGAGGTTGAGCCTCATCTTGAATTTACGCAAGGTAGCGAATGTCTCTTCCAAGTCGCTAAGATGCGATCCCACATCCTTGCTTTTTACCATGAGATCATCGACGTAGACCTCGAGGTTCCTTCCCCTCTGTCCCTGGAAGACCCGGTCCATCATACGCTGGTAGGTAGTTGCCGCGTTCTTTAGCCCAAAAGGCATCATTTTATAGCTGAAGCATCCCTCCCTCATGATGAAGGAGACATCCTTGACATCAGGGGGCGCATCCGAATCTGGTGGTAACCTGAGAAAGAATCCAAAAAACTCATAACAGAAAACCAACGACTGAATCAACCAGCGTGTCGATCCGAGACAGGGGGTAGCAATCCTTGGGACATGATTTATTCAATAAAGAAAAGTCGATACACATACGTCACTTCTCTCCCCCTTTTTTGACCATTACCACGTTGGAGACCCAGCCTGGATACTGGATCTCTGAGATGAAGTCAGCCTCCATAAGGTTTTGGACCTCCTCGCGGATGTGCTCCTCTAGCTTGGTTGCAATGGTCCTCATCTTTTGGCGAATGGGGCGGGTTATGGGATCCAAGTTCAAGCGATGGCAGGCCACGTCGGCGTCGATGCCCGACATGTCCACCGCGCTCCATGCGAAGGTGTCGATGTTGGCCTGGATTCACGCCCGCATTCGCTCCTGGTCCTCGGGGCTCAGACCCCCGCTGATCCGTATCCTTTGTACCTGGCCGACTGTGGTGAAGACTTCCATCTCCACCACTTCTTCTGTCGGCTCTAGCCGTGACTGCTCCCAGCCGGCTCTTGCCTCCTCCTGTTCCCCCAACTCTTCCTCTTCTCCTGCTTCATCTACCTCATCGTCTCTCCTAGGCTCTCCAGCTGCTCCACCTCTCTGCCTTTTGGGGCCTCCACCTTAACTTCTCCCTCTTCCAGGGCCTCCTCCCCGACCTCCTCCTGCCGACCCTCCCGCGGCCTCAACTCTGCATCCCCCCAACCTCATACTCAGCTCATCCCTTCTCTTCCTCTGCAGCCTCCACTACCGCCTCTCCCAGGCTATCTTCCTCCACTCTGACCACTTCCTCCTGCTCCGCCAACTCCCTTTCCAACTCCTCGGCCTCCTCCATCCAAGAGATAGTGTTGACCTCCATCACGTAACACTGTCTCGCCACCTTCGGGTCCCCCCTGATCCTAACCTCCCCCCCCCCCTCATTGTTTAACTTGAGACATTGATGGAACGAGGAGGGGACGCAGCGAAAGGCACTGATAAGAGGGCGTCTGGAGATGGCGTTATAGCTTCTCGAGGCGTCCATTATGACAAAGCGGTAGTTCCGTGACACACCCACCAACTTCACGTGCAGTCCTACTCCTCCCTCCACTTCCTTCCTCTCTCCTGAGAACCCGAACAGCAGTCCGTCAGACGCCAAGACCAACTTGCCTTCCACCTTCATATCGTCAAAGGATTTCTTGAAGATCATGTTCACTGAGCTCCTGTTGTCGACCAGGATCCTAGAGACCGTGAAGTTTTCGAGTGTCGTCTGGATCACCAAAGCGTCACAGAACGGATCTTCAAAATCTGGCATGTCCGCCGATGAGAAAGTGATTTTTTCTTCTGGAGGGGGCCTAGGAGGTCGAGGCAACCCCCTTCTATACATGGTATGGAGGCTCCCCTTTCCGGTTGCCTCGATCCCTACCCCTCCGTGGATCACTCTGATCCCCCCGGGTGCCCACGTCCACCCGGTCCTCGCATCTATCCTCCTCTGCTCCTTGATAGACTTCCACGATCCTCACCGGGGGATCCTGTCTCCCCTGCCCTCTAGTTGCTCTCAACTCCAAGAATTCCGGGCAGGTGGTCGTCGCATGATCCTCCTCCTGATGGAAGTCACAAAAGGGCAACGCCACCCCACCCACTCTCCATTCTCTGCCTCCCCTTCTTCCAACTCACCCGTGTGCACCTCTCCTTCCTCCTCTGCCTCGTCTGACTTCCATCACCTCCTGATGCGGCGGGATGTTGCCCCTCTGTCCCTATCTCCAAGGTGGCTGAACGAACCTTCTCAGCTCGCGGAAGTTATCCCTTCCTTAATAGCCCCCGCCCTGCCCCTGTGGACGACCTTCCTGGGGCCTCCAGCCCAAACAATTGTTGGGCTCACGGGCACCCCATCCTTGGTGCTGCCCCTGCCCTCGGGGCTCATCTCTCCTTCTCTCTTCCCTTGGATCTCTCTGCTCCCTTTGCCTTCCTGCTCCTGGCTCTTTCCCATCTTCCTCCGCCAACCTGGCCAGCGTGCTGGCAAATCCCGGGTTGGCCCTTTCGAAGTCGATTTCCTTTTACTCCCTCTCCATGAGCTCCTCAAATGAGACGGGGCATCCTTTTCAGCTCCATGTTGAAGAACCCCGGCATCAGCCCCAGGGTAAAGGCGAGCATCAACGCATACCCTGGGACCTCCTAGATAAGGAAAATATCTTCTTGAAACCGGTCAACATAGTGACCCAGTGTCTCCTACGGCTTCTACCTCACAGCGAACATGCACTCGGCCTCCTTCTTCCGCTTCTTCGATGTTGAGAATCTTAACAAGAACCCTCGAGGAAAGTCTTCAGAGCTGTAGATTGAACTTGCCGACAACTGATGGAACCAGTCCCGTGCTTTCTCCTACAGTGTGATGGCAAAAAGCCGACACTTAAAGGCATCTAACATCTGCCTTATAGAGACGACATTCTCAAACCACTGCACGTGCTGTTCAGGGTCATCCTTTCCTGTGTAGTAGGACATGTTGGGCTCCCGGAACCCCACTGGGACCGGAGCTGAGATGATGAGTTCACTAAAAGGACTCTCTCCCAGGGCCTGCTGAAAAGGGACATCTCACGGTCTTAGCCCACTCGCCCTATCCGCGCTGCCCTGCCCTAGGAAGAGCTCCCGCGGCGGGACGTCCCTCTCACTGGCTTCTGCCGGCACTTCCTTCCCAGGTCGCTGCCCGGGAGCATTCTCGCCCAAGAGTAGCGTCGCCTCAACCGACACCTGAGGCGTAGGCCACTCGCTTCTCGCCGAGAAGGCTAGGTTAATAGTCTGAAGGACTTCTCGCCTGAAGTCATCCAGCATCCTTCTCGTCGCTTCTTCCTGAAGCGAAGGAGAACCCCATGATCCTGACCCTTCGCCTTCACCTCCAGGCATGAGACTCAACTTCAGATTTTCCTGTACTGACCTCTTTCCACGCTCACCGCACCAGAACTATTGAAGCCAAAAACTAACCTCAACGAAAGTTTGAAATCAAGGGGGTGAGGCCAACACCTACTTCTCTCAAGTCTCAACTCCAGACTGGCTGTAAAGGACCAGAGACAGACCCTAAAGCCTCAGCTGGAAGTTCCCTCCTCTAACCCGGAAGATCTCTGAGCGCTTCCCCTCTGTGAGAACCCGCCCACCCATATCGCATCTTAAAACCCAGGTATTGAGATGAAGGGTGGCGGGGTACATAAACACGGAGGAGCGAGCACTGCGAGCGATGTGGGACTAATCCCAACCACAGGACCGCGGGGATATTCTGCCACAGGGGGGCCCACCGGGGTCAATACCCAGACCAGGAACGCGATGGGGAAAGCCACGGGGTCGGTCCGACACACACGTGTCCTGCTGGCAAATTACTCCAACACACCCCCGCAGCAGGACAACCTCCCTCTGATACCATATGATAACCCGCCCACCCATATCGCATCTCAAAACCCAGGTATTGAGATGAAGGGTGGCGGGGTACATAAACACGGAGGAGCGAGCGCTACGAGCGATGTGGGACTAATCCCAACCACAGGACCGCGGGGATATTCTGCCACAGGGGGCCCACCGGGGTAACCACCCAGACCAGGAACGCGATGGGGAAAGCCAGGGGTTCGGTCCCACACACACGTGTCTTGCTTGTAAATTACTCCAACACCCTCTAAAGCCAAAAGCTGGGCAAGGAGCTCCTCAGAAAGCACTAGACAAACTCAGAGAAAAAAATGAAAGCTTGCCTTCCGAAGAGCCCCTGTGGGTCTAAATATAGTCTTTGTTTTTTTGAAAATACTAAATTACCCTTGACTGGTCTGCCAACAACCTAACTCCGCTATTCTGAGGAGCTAAATGCAGACCCTGGGGGTATGTAGGTAATTTTACCCGAGGGCATCCAAGTAATTTCACCCTGGGGCCTAGCTGGCGAGAGCCTCCTTGCCGAGAGCTTCCTTACCCACTGCTTGTCGAGAGCTTCCTACTAAATGCCACAAGGTTGGAGCTGCCGCCAACTGCTTGGCGTTGAGTGAGGCGTGGCCTGTCGATGCTTCCCGCTCTTAGCGTTGAGTAAAGCCTCCTCTGGCAACGCCTGCGTCTTCTCGCACGCCTCTGAGCGAGAACCTATCTTGATGAACGTCGAGCTCAGCTCGATGAATTGCTCATTTGAGCGAGAGCGTTCTCGCTTGCTCTTATGCGAGATCCCTCTTTCTGGATTTGCTCGACAAATGTTGAGCTCCGATCGACCATCGTTGAGCTCAGCTCGACAAACTTTTCCCCGCTTTGGGCAAGAACCTTCTTGCGAGGACCTTCTTGTCAGCAATCACTTCCCTGGCTTAGGCCAAACCACCCAGGATGGGCGGGAGGGTTCTCGCAGCCTGTGCGAGAAGTCTTTTGTCTATGGAGCTGCCCTCCTTGGCTTGCCCCTGGCTGGCCCAGGGCTAGCCCAAATCCAGCACTTGGTGTCGCCCGATCCACTCGGTGAATATGGGGTTGTACACATATAGCAGAAAATAGAGACAAACCTCATCTCTTTAGACACATATTTATTTGGCATGTGATCCGCTTCAAAAATTGTAATAAGTTCGGAGCCACTAGCCTAAAGAAAGAGCACATGGCTGGGGGTTCTAACTCCAGGCCAGATGCCACCATTAGCCTCGAGTACAGCCAAATCTTGTCTCTTACTCTCAAGAGCTTCTTCCTGTATCTCTTTATAAGTCTTGTTTTCAAAACCTTTAAGGAGTCCAAGGAGACATGCCTTTTTGCAATTTGTGAAGGAAAGCAGTTGCAGCAGCACCAAGTCTTACTGCATGTGCATGCATATTTTCATGAGAGTTCTATTGAACATTGATAAGGATTGGATCCATTTTATAGCTTTAGGGGTGCACATAGCAATCCCCAAAATGAAATCATGGGGTTGACTAGTCAACCCCATGATTCCCTTCATGATGGGAGAAGTGGAGGGTCCACTTTCTCTCATCTTTTATCTCCTCCATCCAATTCCCCCCTCTTTCTCTCCCACCAAAAATGAGATCCTCAAAAAGGGAAAAGAGGGGAGAGAGAACACCGCCGCCGGCCGCCACCGGATGGCTGCCGCCGGCCGGCTCACCGCTCGAACCTCCACCGCCCGAACCTCCACCATCCGATCATGGCGCGCTACCACGGCCGTCTGATCAAGGGGAAACCACCCACTAACCCACTATGTTAGTGGTGGGGCCCACCATGATCTCCCCCTGGAGCCTATAAAAGGACCACAGGGGCTCTTCATTTCTCACCTTTTTCCTCCGCAGCTTCTTATTCCTTGCGCCAGAGCTCTGCCTGTTTCCTGCTGTAGAGAATTCTCCAGCCACCGTAAAGCTCCGCCGAGGTGAAAACGACAAAGTCCCCAAACCTGAAGAAGAAGAAGAAGGCTTACAAGAAATCCTTGCGTGGAACGTCGCGCCAGCTTCCAAGCTCCGAGGACTCACGCGGATTCCACCGTTCAAGCCCTCTCCACAACGCAGCATGTTGCCCGTGGGAAGAGCAAGTCTCCCTCTCACCTCCACTTTTGTAACAAGGAGCAGCCTGTCTCCCTTGATTCTCTTAACATTTGTAACCTCCAACAACTTAGTGGATTTTGACTGGCATAGAACCGGTCACGTGGTTTTTCACCCGGTTGAAGGGTTTTCCACATTAAAACTCCTGGTGTACATTTTCCTTTTTTTAACTAACTGTATGCGCGCTCGACCGCTCCGCGAGCTAAGGCGGTCCTAGTTAGTCCGGTTCGACCGGAGCGCCGAGTTTGGCCGCAATAGTTTGGCGCCGTCTGTGGGAACACGAGTCCCAACATCCTTCAGAAGACAAGTCACTCATCTTTGCCGCTTCCAAAGCTCAGATTCCATGGAGAAGAGAAGTACCGCACCACAGAAGGATCCGCACTTGGAGGACACATCGAACCAACATGATCCCACTCACAAGTGGACGTTCCACTGACTGCCGAAGTAGCTTTCTCCCCAGTCATCGCCCTGGAGGGGCGCTTCCACCAAATAGAAGAACAACAAACGAAAATGCTTGCATTATTCCGAAACATGGGAGCACCTCTTGCTCCCCTGATGCCGCTAGCCCCAGCAAATCCTCCGCTGCAACCAAACCCGGAAAGGGTCCAAGAAGAGCCCGAGGATTATTCTGACGCCGCCGGCTCCACTCACCCAGCTCAAAGAGGAGTAAGAGCAGATCATCTTCATCACCACCTCGTCGGCGACATTTACCCCCCTCCTCTCGAAAGATTTACTCAGGAGGAAATTCAGGAAGTTATAGCTGAAGAATACCGCCAGGCTGGAAGAAGAGACTTTCAGGCTCACCCACCACTCTGCCAAGGCTCCCCCTTGACGCCACAAATCCACGATCATCCCATTCCGCATGGATTCAAGCTTCCAAACATCGAGACGTTTGACGGGACCGATGATCCAGTAGAACACATCAACAACTTTACCACCATCATGAGGATTTACAATGCTCCAGACCAGTTGCTCTGCCAAGTGTTCCCAACAACACTCAAAGGACAGGCTCGTACATGGTTCCATTCCCTGAGAGTTGACACTATTACCAACTTCGCAGAGCTTACCAGGAAATTTACTGACCAGTTCATCGCAAATCATAGAATTGTTCGTGATCCCTCTCACCTTTCAGGTATTCGACAAAATGAAGGGGAGTCTCTCAGGGACTTCTTTTGCCGCTTCACCTCTGAGGCACGTCAAATTCCAGGCGTCGACCCCGAGCTTCTCAGAGGCGTCTTCCTTGGCGGACTCCGCCCTAGCGGCTTCTATTTAGCACTCATGAGGGATACTATGCCCAGTTATCCAGATCTCGTTCATCGGATCGAGGCCCAGATAGCAGCCGATGAAGCTATTGAAGCGCACCAACAGTAGTTTGGAGAAGGACAGAAAAGGAAGAAAGAAGAGGAACCAACTCTCACAAGACAAGAAGAACGACACCAGAGTGAGCTTCGCCGCAATAGCCGTCAACGAGACCTTCCAAGGAATGGGGGGGCAACATCCATTTCAGGAATACACCCCTCTGAATACCACTTGCACAAATGTGATGTACGCCATTCAGAATGATCCAGCCTTCCAACGACCAAGAGCGTCGCGACCAAACCCCAAGGCAGACCAGACAAGATACTGCGAGTTCCACCGCGCAACGGGTCACAACACTGAAGAGTGCGTCGGTCTCAAAGATGAAATTGAACGTCTTGTTCTCCAGTGGCTCCTCGGGAGATTTTTGCAAAGACAGGCACAGATCCCAGCACAAGGAAACGGTGGAGGAAGGCAGATGGTAGGCAACATAGAGACCATCGTCGGATCCCCAGTAATGAATACCTAGGACGGACTTTCTCCCCGACGCAGGACGACCCTCTAAGCCGCGAGCAACCCTCGCGCAATCTAAGCCGCGAGCAACCCTCGCGCAGTCTAAGCCGTGAGCAACCCTCGCGCAGTCTAAGCTACGCGCAACCCTCGCACATTCTAAGCCGCGAGCAACCCTCGCACAAGCTAAGCCGCGAGCAACCCTCGCGCAAGCTAAGCTGCGAGCAACCCTCGTGCAACCTAAGCCGCGAGCAACCCTCGCGCAAGTCAAGCCACGGTCGCAAACCGTGCAAATCAAGCCACGAGCCAGCCTCGTACAAGCACGGCGGCAAGCTAGAAAAGACGCGAGCCAACCTCGTTCAAACTAAGTCGCGGTCACAAACCGCGCAAGGCAAAGTCACAAGCAAGTCTTGGGCGAGCCAAAGTCACGATCACAAGAGGGAGCCATGATAGCCTTCCTCTTTCGACCCCCTCCCTGAGGGGCATCAACTGCCTAGGTCGCGCCTGAAGAAAGAACGCACTACTGGGTCACACTTGAAGAAAGACCGCACCGCAGCAAACGCTTCTCCTCCACGAAAGCAAAGATGTTATATAACCGATTGGCTGGCTCGAGGGGGTCCAAAAACCCAAGAATAGTTGAAAACTCCCGCTCCTTCCCCTTCACCTGGCGACAACGATCGGCCAACGTATCCCAAGCCGCAGGAATTCTCTAGGAATTCTTGATGTGCCCAAATAAAGTGTTCCCATGACGACGGTCGGCACGAGCCTCAAACTCTAGCCAACTCTTGTTGCTACGAACCTCCACCCGTTCACCGCCGTCCGTGCGCACATCGCACCAATCACGGAACAGGTCAAAAGTTAGTCATCCCCCATGCTCGCGGAAGAAAATAATCAAGCCCATGAGTCGAGAAACCCCAATAGGGGTGAACTGTGAAATAGGTACCGCACAAAATCTGAGAATCTCGATAACCCCCTCGCATGGCGGAAAGCGGAAACCGGATCGCAGAAAAATTTCGCAAATCGTCAGCCAACCTCGAGGAGGATTTTGAACTCGCTCCTCGGCACGAGGAATCCTCACTTCCAGATCCACCGGCAGGCCGTAATTCTTCCTCCACAAATCAATGCCATCCTCAGTCAACGAGGAGCGCAAGCGCATCGGACCAGAAGAGTGCTTCGAGGCCTGCAAAACCAAAGAATATAAAGGGAAGGTCAATTAGCAAAAAGCAAAATGTCAGGGCCTAAGCGCGACCATCATGTTAAACAAGAAGGTACGAAAAGGCCCGTAACGGCACTTCTAGGAGCGCAAGGCGAGCAAGAGCCCGCGCGCACAACACGCGCAAGTCCACGTGCCGGGTTGCACACACGCACCCGCGCGCACGGTCGCGCGCGTGCAGGGTCGTGCGCACGCGCCCGCGCGCGCAAGGACCCGCGCGCAGGGTCCCGCTCGCAGGCACCCGCGCGCAGGGTCGCGCGCGCGCCCCGTGCGAAGGGAAGCGCGGTGCGCGCAGGGCGCGCGCCCCCGCGCGCGAGGTTGCGCGCGCACACCCGCGCGCGTGCTCCCGCGCGCGATGTTGCGCGCTGGGACGCGCGCGGGCTCCCGCGCAAGCGCGCTGGGTTGGGTGCGCGCTTGCGTGCTTCCGGGTGCGCCTTTACACTCGCCCGCCATTGCGCCGACGCGTCTTCGCACCGTCAAGCACGCAGACCCCCTCGCGATTAGATTCGTCGGCACCATGCCTGAAGCCCCCGTCGTCGCTCCTTTAATTTGATGTAGCACCACCGTCGCCAATCGTATAAGTACGAGCATACCTTCGAGGCACCATTCTTCGCCTTCTCGGCCTTCTCTCCGGAAGAAGACATGGAAGCGGGGAAGAAGATGATTAAAAATCATAAGTTGTCTCTCACACGGCTCACCAACAACAAAGGATTTGGGGGGCAATTGATAGGGATTGGATATATTTTATAGCTTTAGGGGTGCACATAGCAATCCCCAAAATGAAATCATGGGGTTGACTAGTCAACCCCATGATTCCCTTCATGATGGGAGAAGTGGAGGGCCCACTTTCTCTCATCTTTTATCTCCTCCATCCAATTCCCCCCTCTTTCTCTCCCACCAAAAATGAGATCCACAAAAAGGGGAGAGAGGGGAGAGAGAACACCGCCGCCGCCCGGCCGCCGCCGCCCGGCCGCCGCCGCCCGGCCACCGCCGGATGACCGCCGCCGGCCATCGCCGGCCACCTCCACCTGTCGACCGCCACCGGCCGGCCGCTCCCGCCAACCACCGCCGGTCGGTGACTCACCGCCTGAACCTCCACCATCCGATCATGGCGCGCTACCACGACCGTCCGATCAAGGGGAATCCACCGACTAACCCACTACGTTAGTGGTGGGGCCCACCATGATCTCCCCCTGGAGCCTATAAAAGGACCCCAGGGGCTCTTCATTTCTCACCTTTTTCCTCCGCAGCTTCTTCTTCCTTGTGCTAGAGCTCTGCCCGTTTTCTGCCGTAGAGAATTCTCCAGCCACCGCAAAGCTCCGCCGAAGTGAAAATGACTAAGTCCCCAAACCTGAAGAAGAAGAAGGCTTACAAGACATCCTTGCGTGGAACGCCGCGCCAGCTTCCAAGCTCCGAGGACTCACGCGGATTCCTAATGAGATGTTGAGAATCAGGAGCTGCACCATTTCGTCACGGTGAGAATTATATCAATTATTTCATTTACAATAAGTACTAATGAGATGTTGAATTCATATATTATTGCTTAATAACTTGCTATTTTTTATGATGGTTGTTCCCTTACTCTTTACAGCCTTCTCTTGAAACTGCTCCTTCCACCGGACCCGCTGATCTCACCTTACTGTTTACAGCCTTCTCTTGAAACTGCTCCTTCCACCGGACCCACTGATCTCAACATCCATCCATACCTTACAGCCTCCAGGTCAAATAGATCTTCCCCGAGGGCCCGAGGCCCTCATTCAGTCATTGGCTTGATATTTAGAAGCTTGAAGTTGTCCGGAAACCCACTCAGCTGCATTAGTAAAGTTGCGCATTATGTGTTTTGTTTACAGTTGTGCCTTGAGGTTTGGCACAAGTTATATTCATATTTAATTAGAGGTTATTAAACACTTTCTGTAAACAAATATTTTAGGTGGCTGCAGGTAGGCCTGAACAAAAAGCCCGATCGGGCCGGCCCGGACCGGGCCCAATCGGGCTTTTTCATTTATCGGGCCGGGCCGGGCCGGGCCGGTCCTCCCCTGCAATCGGGCCGGGCCGGGCAGGCAGCTAAAATAGGCTGCCTGCTCCGACCCTTCAGGCCAGGCCGGGCAGGACCGGGCCGGTCTCGGGCCCGAACCGGGCCGGCCCGATTTTCTTTTTTTTTATTAATTATTTTATAATTTATAATTTATAATTTTATATTATAATTTATATTATTATAAATAGTTAATAGTTATAATATATTATATTATTAATTTATTATAATATATATTTATTAGTTTATTAGTTATACAATTGCACAAATATCACAAAAAATTTAATCAAAAAATTTTATTAATATTAGAATACAAAATCTAAGTCAGACATTGCCCGATTTACATTAAGAATTTAAGATTTAATTAAAAAAATTTACATACATCAAAAAAATTTACATTAAGAATTTAAGATTGCCCGATTTAATCATCTTGTAGATTCATTGCGTCAATTTCGTCTTCTATCTCCTCCGAGCTATCCTCCAATGCTGTTATGTGCTGCTTCCTCTTCATAGCATCCAAGTAGTTCTTGTAGCATATGCAAATCTCCAGCGATTCTTCGTTAAGCCGGCTCCTCCGCTCGTTCAAAACCCTGCCACTAAGAGAAAAAGCGGACTCCGAAGCTACTGTACTAGCTTGGATAGTTAGTAAATCACGGGCCATATAGGCCAAAACAGGATAGGTATTAGCTTTACCTTTCCACCAATTTAAGAGATCGAAGTTTTCGATCTCGTCCGAACTCATAAAATCGCTAAATTATGTTTTTGTATATAATCCTAATTCATCTAAACTACCAGATGTGCGAGATTTTTTCCTAGAAGCTAAATCTAAAATTTTATTTTTAAGACTATCCTTTATTTTGGGTTGTGTTATTTCTTCGCGGGGTCGTGACCCGTATAAGTTATTGTAATAATTATAACTTTGTGTAAAAAAAGTAGTAAAATTTGTAGTACTAACGGGGTCATCATCATCATAATTTATATTTAAGGTTAGATTAGTATTGATTTCATCGATCAAATTTTCTACGCCTTCTACGCTAAGTAGCGGATTTAAAGCGGCGGCGCACGAAAACATAGGCGGTATAGCTCTATAATATTTTAAAAAATTTTCTTCCATTATTTTAATTAAAGGAGCCCAACCTTCGTGTTGTCCATAATAACTAAATTTTTGTGTGATATGTACGAAATGTTCAATTACTAATGCGCTCGTTGGATAATACACTCCAGATAAAGAAACAGTGGCCCTATAAAAACACTTTAGTAAATCTAGATAATGTTCTATAATATCTCAATCATTTTCACCTAAATTGTGTTCAATATTAAGCAAACTATAATATTCCATTAGAATTTCTTTTTGTAGAACGGCTCTTTTTAACATTTTATAGGTTGAGTTCCATCTAATCGGCATATCAAATTCGGGTTTCAAATATCTCTGATTTTGTGCTTTACAAAATTTTCTAAAATCTTGAGCTCGTTGTTTAGTACAATAAATAGTTTTTAACATGTTTCGAATTTTATTAATATATTCTTCCATTCCCTTTAAACTATCCTGTACAACTAAATTTAGCACGTGACAAACACATCTAGTATGAAAAAACGCGCCGTTGAGAAATGATTTTAAATCTCGTTTTAACAATTCAATTGCGGCGCCATTATTAGCGGCGTTATCAAAAGAAATACTAAGTATTTTATCGTTAATTTTAAATCCTCGCGCACATTTCATAATAACTTTATATAAAGCTACAGCCGTGTGCGGGTATTCAAAACCTGTAAAACATATTACGCGTTTATTTTGCTCCCACGAAATGGGATCAATCCAATGACAAGTGATGCAAAGATAAGATAATCCTAAATTTAAATTACTCGTCCAAACGTCGCTCGTTAGACTCACACGTCCTTCGAAATTTTCAAAATAGTTAATTAATTCTTCTTTTACTGCTAAATAAAATTTAAGCGCGTCACGCCTTAGAGTAATTCTACTAACCTTTTGGTATTTGGGTTGAAGCCCCCCATGTATGTACTCCGTCGCGTCGTCATTGTCGAAGACGCTGAATGGCAGCCCGCGTTTGATGACGAACTGCGCCTGCAGCTCTCGCTGTCGCATTTGATCGTACGTCCAAATCTGTCCTGCTCCAGAAATTTGGGCTTGACTTGACTCGGGAGGAGCTTGTTTCGACACGCAAGACTTCTGGTGTCTAACAAGCGTCGAGTTGCCGGTGATGGATAGCAGCTTCGAGCACAACTTGCAGCGCGCTCTCCTTTCGGTCCCGACTTGGACCATCTCGAAATGCTCCCAAATACCCGCTCTACGATTGTGCTCCACTACCGCAGCCGTATTTTGGGAAGACGACGCCATTGGGAGAGCTAAGAGAGAGAGAGAGAGAGAGAGAGAGAGAGAGAGAGAAAAAACAAAAAAAGAAGGGGGTTAGGGGGGGTATTTATAAGATTTTAAGAATTTTTTTATTTTTTATTTTTAATTTTTTTAATTTAAATAATATTATAAAATATTAAAATAATAAAAAAATATAAAATATATATATTTTTATATATAAATATAATGCAGCCAACGGCTCTCATTTAGAGAGCCGTTGGCTGCTCTTCATGGCAGCATGGCTGCCACGTGGCAGCCATGCTGCCATGAGAGCCTAACGGCTCTTAAAAAGAGCCGTTAGGCTCAATCGGGCCTAGCCTGAGACCGGATCGGGCTATGGCCGGCCCGGTCTCGGGCTAGCCCGATTTTCGGGCTTTACCCGGCCCGGACCGGGCCAGGTACCGGGCCGGGTAACAGCTTGAAACCGGGGCCCTTTCAGGGCCCCGGGTTAGGGCTCGGCCCGGTTCGGGCCTGAACCGGGCCGGGCTTGACCAGGCCGGGCTCGGGCCGGCCCGTCAGGCCCGGTTTTTTTGTTCACGCCTAGCTGCAGGTGTACTTGTGGTGTCACAGTTATCTATTTTCTTAATCTCAGTTCCTTACTTTTGAAACAAATAAGATTATATATTTCAGGTCATCAGGTGGCTGCAGGTGTACTTGTGGTCCTGTTTGCTTAAGCTGCTAGGCTCTGTTCCATCTTCTCCAAAATGGAGTAGTGCGTGGGACGCGTTTTTGGGAGCGAAAAATAACCAAAGCACCGGGATTTAATCGAGCAGGGTGTCGAACAAAATCTCTCAGCATGCTCGAGCTCCATTCCCCACGTTCCAAACGACGAATCTCGTCTTCCCCAGTTCATTACAAAAAAAATTTCAAATCTCACGGGTCTTCAAAACATTGCTCTAAAATTGCCTACTCATTAAAATTTAAATTGCTAACATTAAAAATTGCTCGAAACACTGCTCTAAAAATTGCTCGAAACATACACACGACCTCGGCTAATTTTGTTCAAGGGTTGGCCTGCAAATAACAGCCTAGAATGACTAAGCAAAAAGCTATCCGATATTGACTTAGGCAGCAAAGGGTGGCCTGCGAATGAAGATTGACTCACGAAAAAGAGAATTTTCCGCCCAATTTGTATGGGGCCTGCAAATAAAAATTTTGCCTATGGAAATAATGACCAAAAGACCCTTCTAATTTCGAATTATAAAAGAATAATAAATAAAAAATATCAGCTAGGGTGCAATGCCATGTTTCGAGGGTGCAAAGTGCCAAATTCTAAATCCTATGATGCAATGTGCCAAACACTCCCAATTGGGGGTGTTAAGTGCCAAAAATCCTTATAAATATGGGTTATGGGTTGTAATAGGGATTTATGAAATAGTTTAATAAAGTTGTTTGTTCCTCTTATTTCTCCCGACCCCCCTTCGTCTTCCTCATCTCCCGCCGCTCCCGGCCTTCATCTTCTCCTTCTCTACCCCCGGCCGCCTCCCTCAAAGCCTTTTTTTAGGTTTTTATCTTCTCCACCTACACTGACGATCACAGGTGATTCAGTGACGATCGAGGATCGTTACAATCCGTTTGTGGAGGAAGACAGTTTTGGGTGTTGAGGATTCTCTGATTTCTGAAAAGGAAGGCTTCTGCCTCCGATGAAGGCGAAGTTGAGAGGTTTGTAGGGTTTATGGGGTTGACGGAACCAGTTGTCGCCTGATCCAACCGAGATTGATGGACGACATGGATAATTGGTCTTCGACTGTGAAGAAATGGAGAGAGGAGAGAGAGAGAGAGAGAGAGAGAGAGAGAAGCAATTGGCGAATGTAACCTTCTATTTGGCAAATTGAATCACTAATTGCAGAGTTTTGATAAAATGAACTTAAAATTATTAAATTTAGGTGATTGTTATGGCCAAACTAATTTTCAATAGGTGCAAATTAATTTTACGTGTAAATCAAAAATTTATATGTGCAGACCAATTATTACGTGCAAATTAATATAAAATCTTTCTAAATTCTTTAGCAAAATTTGAACAATTAGTTTAGTATCAGTGTTATAAAATTTAATGTATTGCAAATTTTTCTAAATCTTGTACCGCGCGGTCTTTAACAACATCAAGACCAACAAACCACCCGCAGGAGCAAGCGGACTCCAACACCAGTCCGCCGAAGTGAGTGGACACTACATTAGTCCTCCACAAGGACGAACTTCACCAGACTGCATTAGACCGCGGATACAAGGCCTATCCGCCTGGAATTCGCCTGATCAAGAAGACAGAACACTGGCCGACTTGACTAGTCGCCAACTCTGTCCGCACAGACCGCGGATAATCATCCTATCCCCACGGCTACCTCCAAGAACACCAACAGGCTGCAACACCAGACCGCAAAGGCCGCGCGGTCTGTCCGATCAACCCTCACTTTCACTTCAATAATTTCAACAATTCTCTCATCATTTTTGTATTTGTACAATTATAAATCACTGCTGTTAAGGGAATTAATGGTAAAGAATTGAGAGCTTAAAACAGAAATCAACAAATCCTTGCCTCTCAGAGATCATGAGAGGAGACGAGTTCTGATGGGGATGAGACCCCATTTATAGACTTGGGTGTGCACTTAACCATCTCTCCCATGATCCCTCCTATCGTGGAGATCATGGGTTTGACCGGTCAACTCACTCCCCATGATCTCCACCACAATAGGAGAATTCATGGGGGCCTCCCATTCAACAACTACCGCCACTATCGCCGGCCGCCGCCTAACCGCCGTCCTTGCCGCCGCCTAACCGCCGGCCTTGCCGCCGCCTAGCCGGCCTAACCGTCGCCGGCCTTGCTGCCGCCTAGCCGGCCTAACCGTCGCCGCCTTGCCGCCACCTAGCCGGCCTAACCGCCGCCGGCCTTGCCGCCGCCAAGCCGACCTAACCGCCGCCTGCCTTGTCGCCGCCTAGCCGGCCTTGCTGCCGCCTAGCCGGCCTTTCCGCCACAGCCTAACTGTTGGCCTTACCGCCGGCCTAGCCGTCGCCGCCTTGACGCCTAGCTGCCGCAGCAGCCTAACCGCCGCCGCCTAGCATGGCCGCCGCCTAGCCGACCTAACCGTCGCCACCTTGCCGCCTAGCCGCCGCCACCTTGCCGCCCAGCCATCGCCGTCTGGCCGCCCAGCCGTCGCCATCTGGCCGCCTAGCCAGGACGCCTCCTAGCCGGCCTAGGCGTCGCCGCCTCGCCACCTAGCCGTCGTCCGATCGCTACAAGTCCTTCATCACCGTCCAATTTAGCGGGTAACCACCCGCTAACCCACTACGTTAGTGGTGGGGCTCGCCATGATCATCCCCCGGAGGCTATAAAAGGAGCCTCAAGGTCTCCTCATTATGCACCTTTCTCTGCTCCGGATCATCTTCTTCCTCAAGTGATAGCTCTCCGGCCTCCTCCTACGAGTCAGACTCCAGCCGTCGTGAACCACCAGCAGCCACCAGCGTCCAGCAGCGCGCCACCGGCAGAAAGTCACCCAAGACCCCGAGCAAATCAAAGGAGGAAGAACCCCCCCCCCCCCCCCCCCCCCCCCCCCGCAAGCAAGCGTGTGTAGCCCCGAGCACCAGAACACCAGGATCATCCCGCACTGTTCAACACCCAAATTACTCTCGCGACGCAGCCTGTTGCCCGTCGGGAGTCATAGTCATACTCTCTCTTGTCCCCAAAGTTGTAACGGGAGCGGCCTGTCGCCCCGATTCTCAAACACCTTGTAATCAGCAGGAACTAGTGGAATTTGACCGGCACAGACCCGGTCACGTGGTTTTTTACCCATTTGAGGGGTTTTTCCACGTCATCACACCTTGTGTCATCTTCCTGTTTTCATTGACTGTGTGCACGCTCGGCCGCTCCGAGAGCTAAGGCGGTCCAGAAACAACCGGTCCGACCGGAGCTTTGAGTTAGTCCGCAATAGTTTGGCGTCGTCTGTGGGAACCACGAGTCCCAACATCCTTCAAAGTACAAGATCGCTAGCATCACCCTTTCCAAATTCATTCTCAATGGCAAAGAGAAGCACCTGTACCGCTGAAGGCTCTGCCATTGGCGGACACCCCGAGCGTACATGTTCACACTCTCTGGTAGACGTATCACTAACTGTTGAAGCCGCATTAGCCCCCGTTACCGCCTTGGGGGGACGCGTCCGCCAGATGGAAGAGCAGCAAACTGAAATGCTCACCCTACTGCGAAACCTTGGAGCACCTCCGGCACCCTCATAGCAACCAGCTCGAGCAGATCCTCCGCCACCACCAAATCAAGGCAGACCCCAAGAAGTTCCTCCAAGGCAGGAGATACCCGAAGAATATTCTGAAGCTGCAAGTTCCGCTCACCCGGCCCAAAGGAGAGCGAGAGCGGACCATCATCATGAGCCCACGAGCGCAGCCCGTCTACCTCCACTGGAAAGGTTTACTCGGGAGGAAATTCGAGAAGTCATCGCCGAAGGATATCGTCAGGCTGGTGCAAGAGATATTTGTGCTCGTTGACCACTATGTCAGGGTTCCCCTCTGACACCCTAGATTCTGGATCACCCAATCCCGAACGAATTTAAACTCCCAAACATCATAACATTCGACGGGACCGATGATCCGCTAGAGCACGTCAATCATTTCACCACCATCATGAGAATCTATAATGCTCCAGACCAACTCCTCTGCCAAGTGTTCCCAGCAACACTCAAAGGACAGGCCCGTACATGGTTCCATTCCCCGAGAACTGGCACCATTACCAACTTCGTAGATGTTGAAACCGAAAAATCGATCCCTGTGGAGTCCGACCCTTGCGGAAGGGGTGGTCGCACACCTACTTCTCTACTCGCAAGCCCAAGGGTCAAGGGAGAGGGACCGGGAACAGACCCAAGGCTTCAGCACAGAGGTCCCACCACACACCCGGAAGATCTTGGAGCGCTTCCCCTCCTTAGCCAAGTGCTGAAGCTAAGGTACCTCAGAAAGCGCTAGAAGACCGGGCACAAGAAAGCGTGCCTTCTGAGGTACCTCTTGGGTCCTATTTATAGGAAAAGATGGTCTGCAAATATCCAGCCGTCACTGTTTTCGAGGACTATAGGCAATTCAAAGGGGGTAACATGGTAAAAACACCCCACAACTGAAGGGCGAGCCGGCCCTGAGAAGAGCCCATTGGGCGGAGGTGACGAGTATGGGCGCGAGGAGGCTTCCCCCCACGCCGAGGTGAGAAGCGGCGGGTGAGCTCGCCTCTCTCAACGCCGCGGGAGAGGGCGTTGGATGAGCTCGCCCCCCCTCAGCGCCGCGGACCTGACTCGCCTGACTCAACGCCACTGGAGAAGGCGTTGAGTGAGCTCGCCTCTCTCCATGCCATAATCCGGCTCGCCTCGCCTCGGGCCTGGAAAGTTGGGCCTGAAGCCCCTGCTCGCAGATGACGGTCGCGTTGGCACTCGCCAACCCCTCGGTTCTAGACGAGCACGTACTCGGCCGGCCCCATGATGAATGGCCTCCTCTCGTCGGGCTCAGCTCTACGATCTTCGAGCTTGGTTCGACGATTGCCGAGCCCATACTCGGCATGCTGGGCTCGGCGTACCCTGCTGAACTCGCCTGGGGCTTGGGGGCGGTTTGGGCCGGCCGGGTCGGCTCCTGTTAGCCCACTCGCTGGATACGGGGTTGTACACAATCCCCGCTCTTTGCGAGGTTGGCACAAACTCGGAAAGAAACATCCAACCCGCCAGGATCCTGCGAGTGTGACAGGAGCCGAAAGGAATCTCCTGGTAGGGCCCACCGATGGTTATATATACATGCCCTCCCTGCTCGACTGACCCCCGCCCCTCTCTTTACTTAAATCCTGCCGAGATGCCACTCCCGAAGGAAGTCATGGAATGGCTCGCGAAATCGCGCGAGGAGACCGCCCTTCGGGCCGCAGCCCTGACGGATCTGAGCATCCCGGCCCGCCGCTTTGCTGAATTCGGCTCGGCCAAGAGGGCGAGGCCCTTTCCTCCCGAGGCCGAGCACATCTTTGCCGACCTAAAGAATACTTTAGTCCATGGCTCCGACTCTTCCAATCGTTCTCCCCCGGCCCCTCATGACAAAGATTTCGTGGATCTTACCACCGAGCAGGACCAAGGCGGCGAGGTTTCCACACCAAGGGTCGAGAGTCTACCCGCCAAGGAGCCCGAGTCCTCCCCTGACCCGCGCCTGCGAGACTCGCCCCTTGTCACCAAAATCGTGGAGCCAGACTCGTGGGGATCGGTATCGCCGGCCCGCCTTCACTCTCAGCATCCCTCCCCTGCTCCTGCGGTTACTGGGATGGACGCTGAGCATACATCCTCTCCTGCCTCCCCCCAGGACACTGAAGGTATGCCCCTGACCTCCCCATTTTTCGTCTGATTCTAACTGGCACTCGCTACTCCCACCCGCTGTCTCGACCTTCCTGCGCAGGCCTACCGGACCCAGCTGCGACTGATAACTCCGCTGAACGGGCCGTTTATTCGCCTCTTCCATCGCCGCGTGCCTTGGATGTCTTTCTGGACTCGGAGGTGGACAGCCCCGAACGGTCGAGGCGAAGCCAGCTGGTCCTAAAGAAACTAGTGCGCGAGCTTCAGGAGCTGAAGAAAGACAACATCCGGCTGCAGGACGAATGCGCGCAGCTTGCCGGTGAGGCGAGGATCAGCTCGGCATACGTGGCCACATCTTCCTCCATGCTTTTCGACGACATTGACGAGAACCTGCGCGCGGCGAACAGGAACCTGGGGCAGCTTCGGCAACTCTTTGCGCAGCGGCTGGCGGCATCGGGCCGGCGAGGCCGGGGTAATTGAGGATGGCTCACTTGCGAGCCGACCGGTACTCGCCCCCATTGCCGCCTGGTCTATGCGCGCGCTTTTTCTGATTTTCTTTGTTCTGGACAATTTTCTGTTTGATGCTAAATAAAGTGTAAATTTTATCGCGCGAGCAGGTCTTTTCTTATTCGAGTGGTGCGTGCCTTTTCGGATTCCTGGGCTGGGCTCGCCTAGGTCGGCGAGTTCAGAGTGACGAGACGGGATACGCGAAGCGGGGTATGCGAGCCGAGCTGGTCAGTCGGTTTCGCTCCCCCTTCCTTTTCTATAAATAGGGATCCCCACCTACCCCCGGCTACGCCTTTATTGCCTTCTCATTCCTTCCTTTCCTTGCCCTTCCTACCTTCCGCTCGCGCGCCTTCGTCTCCTCCGCGAGCATGGGTAAAGGAAACCCCGACTCCGAGGGCCGCTCCAAGTGCGCCCAGAACTTCGCGGATCACTGTTTTTTCGAGGGGAATACCACGGCGAGCGAGCTCGCCGAGTTTGTGGCGGATTACGTTCCCGCTGGCTTTGTGGCCCGCCTCCCGGCGGAGCATGAGGCCATTAACTCATTCTTCGAGGACGAGCTCGCCTTCCCCATCTCGCACTTTGAGGTGGGGTTGCGCCTGCCGCTCTGGCCGGAGGTCCGCCAGGTACTCAAGTACTATGGCGTTGTGCCCGCGCAGCTCAACCCCAACGCTATCGCCATGATAGTGGGGTTTGCCTGCTACCTCCGCCGAGAGCGGATCGAGTTCAACCTGACCGTCTTCCGCAAGCTCTTCTCCTACAAAGCCAACGCCGACGGGGTCGCCTTCTTTGGCGGCACATCCATAAAGGTCCGCGAGGTCGCCAACAAAAACCACAACTGGATGTCGAAGATTGCCTTCATCTGGGGCGACCTCGGCAACATCCCGTTCTCGCCCTTGCAGAAGAGCGAGGAGGTTTACCGGCCGCCGTCAGTGTCTGGTAATGATGCCGAACTCCACAAGTTCTTCTTGTACAAGGACTTTGAGGTCGCCTTCCTCCGTCGCGGCCTCGAATCCCTGCCACCTGTCCTTCCCGGTGAAGGTTTGTCTCGCTTACCTTCCGCTCGCCATTTGGCCTAACCGATCAGAACCTCATTCTTTGTCAAGTCTTTTTGCAGGGGAGCGACTGATCCCGGTGAACCCTCCCTTCGCCGACCCGGGGGTGTTCTCGGATCCGCTTGAGCGGGCTCGGGCCGCGGCTGAGGCGTGACGGGAAGAGAAGGCCAAGGGGAAATCCTCCAGCAAGAAGCGGTTGGAGCTTGGGGGGCCGAGCTCGGTCCACCGCCCTTCGGCCCTTAAAAGGGCGAAGGTGGTCTCGCGAAGCCTTCCTCGGCAGCCCGCGTCGCCCGTCAGGTTCATGAGCTCGCCGGAGGTTTTCTCCGACGAAGCCCCGGCGAGCCCTCTGAAGGAGATATCATCCCCCCGCGAGAAGAGGCGCGGGTCCCCCTCTCCTCCCTCCGTCGAGGAGGTTCCCCCCAGTGGCTCGGGAGCTCTAAAGGACCACCCCCACTTCGTGAAGGGGGGAAGGAGCAAGGATGCGGCTGGCGAGCCGATGCTGCTCTGGGACGAGGGAGCCCATCGCGTCTCCGTCTCCACTCGCGCTCCTTCCTGGGGAGCTCGTCGGCCTCCCACGGGCCATGCGTTTGCCCTTGGCTTCGGCCTCTATGGCCGGGAGGGCGCCGACGCCTACACGAACCTGACCCCCCGGCAGATAGGTCACGAGGGCCTGCAGGCGCATCTGAGGGCCTTCGAACTCCACCATATGATGGTCCGCCGTGGCTTCCAGCTCAGCCAACTCCTGATCAAAGCCGAGCAGGAGCGCGACCTGGCGACGGAGAAAGCTGTCGACGCGGAGCGGCGGTTCGGCATTGCCGAGCGCTTACTCGACGAGGCTTCAGGCGGGCTGGTAAGAGTCGACCAACCCTTGTTTTAACTTGGAAAATGTTTTTCAGGGAGTTTGACCCTCTTGTTTTTCAGGATGCCGAGTCCGCCAAGGTGCTGCAAGCTCGCGCCAGTGAGCTGGAGGGCGAGACTGCCCTGCTGCGGCTCCGGCTCGCGGATCAGGAGGCCGGCTCGCGCGAGCATGAGGCTTTTGCTGCTCGGTCGGTGGCCGAGGTGGAGTCGCTAAAGGAGCAAAACCGCTGCCTCCAAGGCGAGGTCAGCCGGCTGACGGAAGCCCTCTTCCCTCCAGACAGTGCCGAGCCGCCTTTCCCCTACAAGCGGCCCCGGGTCTTTGGCGAGGGGGAGGTTATGGAGCGGCTGCGAGTCAACTCGATCGAGTCTGCCGAATGCCTCCTGAATGCCATGAAGGGGTCGGGGATTCTGGCTGAGGGCTGCGAGGAAGTGGCGGTCCGGGATCTTCTGTCGAGCCTGTTTCCGCCGTCTCTGCCCAGCGAGAAGGAGGAGAGCTTCGGCTCCCTTTTTGATGGGGCGAAGGGCAAGGAACGATCGCTTGGGGGCGAGGAGGACCGCCATTTGGGAGAGGAGGGCGAGAGCTGACCAAATTCCTCCCTTCTTTTTTTTTCTATCTTTTTGTAATCATCCCCCTCTGTCCCTGTAATCTCGTCGAGGCGAGCCCTTCCTTCTTTTGCGATTATAATGAAAGGAACTTTGCTTCTGACTTCTTTTCTTCCTCTTTTTTTCTTTTTTTTTTATCTTCCGCGCTAGAATGCACGTGAGTTAGGATTCGCGTTCGGCGAGAGGCCTCGGGCGTTGGCGGCGACCAGGCTCGCGAACTCTTCGCTTACCTGCGAGGCGATCTTCGCGAGAACGGTTGCCGCCGGCGCCCGCTTGTCATACCGAGGAATGCCCTCTGCCGAGCAGACCCCGCGAGAACGGGCTCGCCCCCGGGGGGGTATGTTCTTCCACCAACCGGAGGTGGATCGAAGAACCCCTTTTTAACAGAAAACCAAGGGGGACAGGACCCCTTGAGCTCACCCTTCTAACTGGCGGATTTGCTTGGACACGCTTGTCATGTGTCAACTCCCAGGTCCACCCCCTGGAAAGTAACGACGTCCATCGAGACTCTGGCCCTGCCAGCTTGGAGGGAGCCTGACAGCGGGAGAATCGAGACCTAACCCCAGAGCGAGAACACTTAGAAACTTTTGCCTCTCCCGGGTGCTACCACCGGGCCAGTCAGCTAGGTGAGAGCCTGAGGGCGGGTGTTGAACATCCTCCGGGCTCAGCTCCAGGGTCATAATGATGTCCATCGAGACCCGGCCGTGCCAGCTAGGTGGGAGCCTGACAGCGGGAGAATCGAGACCTAACCCCAGAGCGAGAACACTTAGAAACTTTTGCCTCTCCCGGGTGCTACCACCGGGCCAGTCAGCTAGGTGAGAGCCTGAGGGCGGGTGTTGAACATCCTCCGGGCTCAGCTCCAGGGTCATAACGATGTCCATCGAGACCCGGCCGTGCCAGCTAGGTGGGAGCCTGACAGCGGGAGAATCGAGACCTAACCCTAGAGCGAGAACACTTAGAAACTTTTGCCTCTCCCGGGTGCTACCACCGGGCCAATCAGCTAGGTGAGAGCCTGAGGGCGGGTGTTGAACATCCTCCGGGCTCAGCTCCAGGGTCATAACGATGTCCATCGAGACCCCAGCTAGGTGGGAGCCTGACAGCGGGAGAATCGAGACCTAACCCTAGAGCGAGAAGACTTAGAAACTTTTGCCTCTCCCGGGTGCTACCACCGGGCCAGTCAGCTAGGTGAGAGCCTGAGGGCGGGTGTTGAACATCCTCCGGGCTCAGCTCCAGGGTCATAACGATGTCCATCGAGACCCGGCCGTGCCAGCTAGGTGGGAGCCTGACAGCGGGAGAATCGAGACCTAACCCCAGAGCGAGAACACTTAGAAACTTTTGCCTCTCCCGGGTGCTACCACCGGGCCAGTCAGCTAGGTGAGAGCCTGAGGGCGGGTGTTGAACATCCTCCGGGCTCAGCTCCAGGGTCATAACGATGTCCATCGAGACCCGGCCGTGCCAGCTAGGTGGGAGCCTGACAGCGGGAGAATCGAGACCTAACCCCAGAGCGAGAAGACTTAGAAACTTTTGCCTCTCCCGGGTGCTACCACCGGGCCAGTCAGCTAGGTGAGAGCCTGAGGGCGGGTGTTGAACATCCTCCGGGCTCAGCTCCAGGGTCATAACGATGTCCATCGAGACCCGGCCGTGCCAGCTAGGTGGGAGCCTGACAGCGGGAGAATCGAGACCTAACCCCAGAGCGAGAAGACTTAGAAACTTTTGCCTCTCCCGGGTGCTACCACCGGGCCAGTCAGCTAGGTGAGAGCCTGAGGGCGGGTGTTGAACATCCTCCGGGCTCAGCTCCAGGGTCATAACGATGTCCATCGAGACCCGGCCGTGCCAGCTAGGTGGGAGCCTGACAGCGGGAGAATCGAGACCTAACCCCAGAGCGAGAAGACTTAGAAACTTTTGCCTCTCCCGGGTGCTACCACCGGGCCAGTCAGCTAGGTGAGAGCCTGAGGGCGGGTGCTGAACATCCTCCGGGCTCAGCTCCAGGGTCATAACGATGTCCATCGAGACCCGGCCGTGCCAGCTAGGTGGGAGCCTGACAGCGGGAGAATCGAGACCTAACCCCAGAGCGAGAAGACTTAGAAACTTTTGCCTCTCCCGGGTGCTACCACCGGGCCAGTCAGCTAGGTGAGAGCCTGAGGGCGGGTGCTGAACATCCTCCGGGCTCAGCTCCAGGGTCATAACGATGTCCATCGAGACCCGACCGTGCCAGCTAGGTGGGAGCCTGACAGCGGGAGAATCGAGACCTAACCCCAGAGCGAGAAGACTTATAAACTTTTGCCTCTCCCGGGTGCTACCACCGGGCCAGTCAGCTAGGTGAGAGCCTGAGGGCGGGTGCTGAACATCCTCCGGGCTCAGCTCCAGGGTCATAACGATGTCCATCGAGACCCGGCCGTGCCAGCTAGGTGGGAGCCTGACAGCGGGAGAATCGAGACCTAACCCCAGAGCGAGAAGACTTAGAAACTTTTGCCTCTCCCGGGTGCTACCACCGGGCCAGTCAGCTAGGTGAGAGCCTAAGGGCGGGTGCTGAACATCCTCCGGGCTCAGCTCCAGGGTCATAACGATGTCCATCAAGACCCGGCCGTGCCAGCTAGGTGGGAGCCTGACAGCGGGAGAATCAAGACCTAAACCCAGAGCGAGAAGACTTAGAAACTTTTGACTCTCCCGGGTGCTACCACCGGGCCAGTCAGCTAGGTGAGAGCCTGAGGGCGGGTGTTGAACATCATCCGGGCTCAGCTCCAGGTTCATAACGATGTCCATCGAGACCCGGCCGTGCCAGCTAGGTGGGAGCCTGACAGCGGGAGAATCGAGACCTAACCCCAGAGCGAGAAGACTTAGAAACTTTTGCCTCTCCCGGGTGCTACCACCGGGCCAGTCAGCTAGGTGAGAGCCTGAGGGCGGGTGTTGAACATCCTCCGGGCTCAGCTCCAGGGTCATAACGATGTCCATCGAGACCCGGCCGTGCCAGCTAGGTGGGAGCCTGACAGCGGGAGAATCGAGACCTAACCCCAGAGCGAGAAGACTTAGAAACTTTTGCCTCTCCCGGGTGCTACCACCGGGCCAGTCAGCTAGGTGAGAGCCTGAGGGCGGGTGCTGAACATCCTCCGGGCTCAGCTCCAGGGTCATAACGATGTCCATCGAGACCCGGCCGTGCCAGCTAGGTGGGAGCCTGACAGCGGGAGAATCGAGACCTAACCCCAGAGCGAGAAGACTTAGAAACTTTTGCCTCTCCCGGGTGCTACCACCGGGCCAGTCAGCTAGGTGAGAGCCTGAGGGCGGGTGCTGAACATCCTCCGGGCTCAGCTCCAGGGTCATAACGATGTCCATCGAGACCGGCCGTGCCAGCTAGGTGGGAGCCTGACAGCGGGAGAATCGAGACCTAACCCCAGAGCGAGAAGACTTAGACTATTTTCTGAGTGTTTAATGTCGCTCTTTAACGGAAGTTCCGTCACATTACATGTCATTGTTACGATTATTGTGGAGAAAGAGTCTGTTGGTACCCTAGTTTGATTTGAGTTTAGTCCTCTCCTTTGTGCCCCTTGACCCAAGAAATATCTATGGTCAATGGTTAGAAGTCTAGCTGTAGAGTCCTCGCTTTTCCAAATTGAGAAATTGGTTAAGTAGGTTTTTCGTTCGACTATAGTCGAACGCCGTTCGACTATCGTCTATCGGCTGATCGACGATCGTCTATCAGTTGGTCGACGCTTTGTCTGCGCTGATAGTTCGACTATCTGTTGATAGTTCGACTATCTGTTGATAGTTCGACTATCTGTTCTGCGCTGATAGTTCGACTATCTGTTGATAGATCGACTATCTATTCTGCGCTGATAGTTCGACTATCTGTCCTGATAGTTCGACTATCTGATAGTTCGACTATCTGCTGATAGATCGACTATCTGTTTTGTTTTGATAGTTCGACTATCTGTTGATAGATCGACTATCTGTTTTCTGAGGTAGGTCGACTATCTGCTTGATAGGTCGACTATCTCTGTGCGCTTGATAGTTCGACTATCTGTCCTTGATAGATCGACTATCTGATAGTTCGACTATCTGCTCTGATAGTTCGACTATCTGCCGGGGTAGTTCGACTATCTCCTTTGATAGTTCGACTATCTGGATCGTTCGACTATCTGCCCGATAGCTCGACGATCTCCGTGCGTCGTTCGACGATCTTCGAAGGTCGTTCGACGTTTTCTGTCTGCCTTTGTACTTTGTATTTATTTATTATATTTAATTAATTAATACATTTTCTGGCACTCTATTTTAACCTGTATGATAATATTTCCAGGCATTATTTGCTCTATTCTTTTTGCCTGAGTTCAAATCTTTTTAAGATAAAGTTGTTTGTCTTATTAGCTGTCTTTATAAATTACTTTATCTGCTGACAACCCTTTATAGCCGTTGGACTGAAAAGTCTTCTTTTTGCTATAAAGAGATTATTTCTGATGTGACTTTATTTAGTCCTTCTGATTATTTGATTTAAGCCTGCAGCTTCTTAGAAAGAGGTTTATTCCCTTTTATAGAATGTTTTGCTGCAGAGATATTTCTGTCTTCTTGATATTTACAGCCCAGGTCTCAAGGCTCAGAAGAAGACAAATAATTCAAATGGAAGAGAGCCGTTGCTTGCTGATGAATATATAAAGAACCCTTTGAAGAAGGATTCAAGCTAGTTAACAGAAGCTAATAGCTAACCAGTGTTCATTCAAGCTCTCAAGCCTTCATCAAGCTCAAGCTTCCTGCTCTCAGCAATTTCCATCTAACTGAGAAGTGTTAAGATCTTCATCTCTTCTTCACCTGAGTTCTCCTGCTTTCAGGAAGTTCAACTCAGAGTTTCTTTGAAGAAGAAGAAGAAGATAGCTGCTTGAAGATTTTGATTTTATTATTTACTTTCTTCCTGTAGCTTTTCCTTCAGAATTTTCTGAAGAGTTTTTCTGCACTGAAGCAAGACTTCACCTGGACATCTTTGAGCCAGGGGGAGCCTTGATTCTTTAGAGCATTCTAGCTCAGTGCAAGCTTTTGTGCTTCTCTAATCTATTGTAAAATAGAGAAGACATCTTAACCTTCTTCCCCCTCCTGTACAGGGTTATTACTCCCTTCAAAAGTATCCCTTGGTGGCAGGGCACCTGATCAAAAACCTGTGCTTAGTTTTTAGACACCTGATCAAAAGTCTAAAGGGTTTCTGAATCTACCTGAAGCAGATTCTGTTGGTGGCAGGGCACCTGATCAAAAACCTGAGTGGATTCCTACCGTTTGGGTAGAAGAGTGGACGTACCCAAGTTGTTTGGGGAACCACTATAAATTTCCTTGTGTCGTCTGGATTCCTTTGTTTAATTCCTGCATTGTGGCTGTGATTAGATATAACTAGGTTGCTAGTTGCTGATTAGGTTTTTCCAAGCTTAACTGTAATTACAGTTAGCTTGTGTTTGTACACATCACTTGTGTTAGGCTTTAAGATTAAATAAATATCTATAATCTTTTCATTCCGCACTTCACTCCAAGGGAGTTGGGTAGACCATTAAGTTTTGTCTGTGCAAAATTTGATAACTCTATTCACCCCCCTCTAGAGTAGTATCTATCCCTTCACTTTCAATTGGTATCAGAGGGAGGTTGACTGACTGTATAGGCTAACACCTAAGTCACAAGATCCTGATAGATACCAAGAGCTTATAGATATTCACTATCATGGCCCAGTCCAAGGATTATTCTAGTACCAGACCTCCAGCATGCAACTTAGCAAAGTTTGGCATCTGGAAGGCAAGGATTAAATTATATATGAACTCTATTGATGAGAGTATTTTTGCTTCTATTTTGTCAGGTCCCCCAAGAGCACCTGCTGCTGCCACTGCCTCATCATCTGATATGAGTGCAGTGCCTCCTCCAGACTACAATGATGAATACAAGAAGGCCAAAATTGCTGATGCCAAGGCAATGAACATACTGGCTCAGACAATGTCTGATGAGGTGTTCCAGAAGGTGGCTGACTGCTCCTCAGCTAAGGCCATGTGGGACACACTGAACCAGATTGTAGCTGGTTCAGCTGATGAAAGGAAGGACAGAAGGTCCAACCTGATCTCACAGTATGAGAACTTCAAGAAGACTGATGTTGAATCAGTTGAAGCTATGTACACCAGGCTCAGCTCAATCATCAATGAGCTGAGGACCCTAGACAAGGACATATCATTAACAGAGGTCAATGATAAGATTCTTATGTGCTTCCCTAGCACATGGGATCTAAGGATCTGGCCCATCAAAGAAGCCAGAAGTACCAATGAGATCTCCACTGAAGCTCTCCTCGGCAAGCTCAAGTCTTTTGAGCAAGTGCTGAAGACCAGAGAAGCAGAAGCTGAAGCCAAGACCCCCACTCCAACAAGAAAAGAGCAATCTCTAGCTCTTAAGGCTGCAGATGTTTCTGAAGGCAGCTAATCTAATGAGGAACTTATGGCATTGTTTGCCAAAAGGTTTCTCAAGATGGGGAGAAAGGAATTCAGAAAGAAGTCTTCACGCTATGAAGACAAACCAAGGTATGATCGCTCTCCTGCTAAAGAAATTATTTGCTATGGTTGCAGGAAGCCTGGACACATTTTGCCAGAGTGTCCAGAGGAGAAGAACAAAGAAAAGAGAAAAGACAAAGAACAACACAGGAAGCACTCCAAGCCATCCTCCTACAAAAACAAGAAGAAGGAGAGAGGTTTCATTGCTGAAACCTGGAGTGATTCTGATGAAGAATCCTCCTCATCAAGCTCCAGTGAAGATGAGGAAGAGAAGAAGGCAAAAGAAGTTTGCCTAATGGCAATAGATGCCTGCAGCAACCACTCTGCTGCAGAGAGTTCTGATTCTGATGAAGATCTGCCTACTGAAGATGAGGTACTTTCTTCTTATGATTTCACTTCAGAAGAATTTAAGTTAGAATTTAAATCTTTATGTTTAGATTTAATTAGTTCAGAAAAAGAAATAAAAGAACTTAGAAATAGGTTAGTTGACTCAGAATCAATAGCCTCTGAAAACATTAGGTTAAAGGAAGATCTCACTACTTGTAGTGAAGAAATTAAATTTCTTAAAATAGAATTAGCTAAGTCTAAGAGATTAGAAGAATCCCTTAATGGTAGAAGCCTTAAGCTGTTAGAAATTACCAGCATGACTAACACTAGGTCAGGTAATGATAAACTAGGCTTAGGAGCTTCTCCCAGTGAACCCCCAGTCCTTCTTAAAAATAACCTTTCAACTCCAGTGAACTTCATTTCAGCTAGTGGAAAGAAGAACACTGAGCAAGTAAACCTTGTAAATAAAACCCTAAATAAAGCTAAGAGAGAAAAGAGAAAGAAGTTTTTCAAAGAAATGCAAAGAGCGTCGAACGCCGCTCGACGATCGGAAGCTCCATGGTCGAACGAAGCTCGACGATCTGAGCACCCATCGTCGAACGTCGATCGACGATTTCAATATGATTTTCTAAATCACAACCAATTCCATAGAAACCTAAATGAGAATAGAAACCCTAGGTTTGTTGACCCATCATCAGCATGGAGAATCCCACCTAGGAGATCTCACCCACTAGGTTATCACCCTCAGCCTGCATTCTCATATATTTCTAGTTTTTCTTATGTGAAAAACAAGGGACCCAAGGTTACCTGGGTCCACTCTGTCTAAATAATTATCTTGCAGGTGAAGGCCTATCCAATCACTCAAAATAAGTGGTATTTGGATAGTGGATGCTCTAAGCATATGACAGGAAATAAAGATCTACTGTCAAAGTTCAAAGCTAAGCTCGGCCCAAAGGTTATCTTTGGAGACTCCAGCTGTGGTCAGACAGAAGGCTATGGCAAGATCACAATTGGAGCAGTTACAATCAAGAGAGTTGCTTATGTCAATGGACTAAAGCATAATCTGATTTCAGTCAGCCAGCTATGTGATGCTGGCTACCAGGTTTCATTTTCTAATTTCTCTTGCAATATTACTTTGAATAATAATGTTGTTTTAGTAGGCATTAGAATAGGTAATATCTATTTAGTAGATTTTAATTCACCTCATTCTGAAATCTGCCTGTTTAATGAAGTAACCCTTAATAATAATTCCCTATGGCATAAAAGGCTTAGTCATGTAAACCTTAAAAATATATCTAGGTTATCTAAGCACAACCTTGTTAGAGGTTTACCTTCTTGCCCCTACAAGAAGGAGAACCTATGCAAGGCTTGTCAGCTAGGCAAGCAAACCAAGAATTCATTTAAATCTGTAAATAAAAGTGATTCTCCTAGAATCCTGTATTTATTACATTTGGACCTTTTTGGCCCAATAAATGTACAGAGTTTAGGAGGGAAGTATTACACATTAGTAATTGTAGATGACTTCTCTAGGTTCAGTTGGGTTTTCTTTTTGAGAACTAAGTCTGATAACTTCAAAGCCCTTACAGACTTTCTACTTTGTGTGCAGACTGAGTACTCTACTCATGTGGCCCTGATCAGAAGTGATCATGGTACTGAGTTTGACTCTCTTCTCATGCAAGAATTCTGTGAGAGAGAAGGTATCAAACATAGCTTCTCAGCTCCTAGAACTCCCCAACAAAATGGGGTAGTTGAAAGGAAGAATAGAACACTAATTGAAGCTGCTAGCACATTGTTGGCAGATGCTAACATGCCTCTATCCTATTGGGCAGAAGCTGTTAGTACAGCCAACTATGTCTTGAATAGAAGTTTGATACACAAACTTAAGTGTAAAACTCCTTATGAGTTGCTTAAAGGAAAGAAACCAAAAATTAATTACTTTAGAGTTTTTGGCTGTATTGTTTATATTCATAATAATAATAAAAAATATATTAGAAAATTTGAAGCAAAAGCTTCAATGGGAATCATGCTTGGATATTCCCAAGTAAGCAAAGCTTATAGGGTTTATAACAAATCAACCTGTAAGATAGAAGAATCTGTGCATGTATCATTTGATGAGCATCAGATGTTTTACAAGGAGAAAGAAAATTCTCCTTCCTCCAGTTCTTTGCAGGTACCTGATGCCCCTCAAGAAATTCTCCAACTATCAACTCTTCAGATCACTGAATCAGACAGTGATGAAGACATTGCTGAAGCTGTTGAAGCTGTTGTTGTACCACCAACAGTAGATCAAATTCCTCTTGAGGAATTAATCCCAACTGTTGCTGAAGATCACATCCCACCTGCTGATATTGTCACACTTAGAGATCACCCCACATCTCAAGTGATTGGAGACATATCAGCTGGTGTACAAACAAGACAACAATTAAGACAGGATGTGATGCATGCTTGTTTCCTCTCACAGGTTGAGCCCCTCACCTTTAAAGATGCAGAGCTAGATCCCCACTGGATCATTGCAATGCAAGAGGAGCTCAATCAATTTGAGAGATGTAAAGTTTGGACTTTGGTTCCAAGACCTAAAGGCCAACTGATCATAGGCACCAAGTGGGTGTATAGAAACAAGTTAGATGCAAATGGTATTATAGTAAGGAATAAAGCAAGGCTTGTAGCTCAGGGCTACAGACAGGAGGAAGGTATAGACTATGACCAGACCTTTGCTCCTGTTGCAAGGCTAGAAGCAATAAGGATTTTCTTGGCCTATGCAGCCTACATGAAGTTTAAGGTGTTCCAAATGGATGTCAAAAGTGCATTCCTAAATGGTGAGCTTAAGGAAGAGGTGTTTGTTGAACAACCACCAGGGTTTGTTTCTTCAACTCAGCCTTCTCATGTTTTTAAGTTACAGAAAGCTCTTTATGGACTAAAGCAAGCTCCTAGGGCCTGGTATGAGACCTTAGCTAGTTTCCTGTTAGAGTACAACTTCACTAGGGGAGTAGTTGATAGAACCCTTTTCGTCAAGCATCACAAGGACACAATCCTGTTAGTTCAGGTGTATGTAGATGATATTATTTTTGGCTCCACTGATCCCAAACTGTGCAAAAAGTTTTCCAACTTGATGCATTCCAAGTTTGAGATGAGTAGCATGGGTGTGCTGTCTTACTTTCTTGGTCTCCAAGTTAAGCAAGATGCTGATGGTATCTTCATCTCCCAATCCAAATATGCCAAGGAATTGGTAAAGAAATTTGGGATGGCTGATGCTTCAGCAATGCCTACACCCATGGCTACTAATGTAGTTATTGATTCTGATGATCACGGCAAGCCAGTTGATCAAAAGAATTATAGGGCCATTGTTGGTTCCCTATTATATCTAACTGCAAGTAGGCCAGATATAATGTTTGCTACATGCCTTTGTGCTAGATTCCAGGTCAACCCCAAGGAATCTCATCTGATTCTTCTAAAGAGAATCCTGAGATACCTGAAAGGATGTCCAGATCTAGGACTTTGGTACCCAGCTGAGTCAGAGTTTGAATTAATTGGATATTCTGATTCTGATTATGCTGGTTGCAGAGTTGACAGGAAGAGCACCTCAGGAACTTGCCAGTTCCTGGGAGAGAGATTGGTCTCTTGGTTCTGTAAGAAGCAGGCTTCTGTCTCAACTTCAACTGCAGAGGCTGAATATATAGCAGCTGCCAGTTGTTGTTCACAGATCCTGTGGATTCAAAACCAGCTTGTGGATTATGGTTACTCACACAAGAACACCAAGATCATGTGTGATAGTACCAGTGCTATCTCAATTGCACAAAATCCAGTGCACCACTCTAGAACCAAGCACATTGAGATTAGGCACCATTTCCTGAGAGATTGTGTGGAAAAGAACAAGATCTGTCTTGAGTTCATATCCACTGAGTTTCAGAGAGGTGATATATTCACCAAGCCTTTAGATGAACAGAAACATCTGTTCTTTTTGGTTCAACTAGGCATGATTAATGGACGAGACTAAGTGTGACTGTATCTGCCTTTGTTGAAACCTGCTTGAAGATCGTCGAACGATGATCGAAGATCGTCGAACGGATTGAGCCTATCGTCGACCTCTGGTTAATGATAGCTTATCTGTTTGAAGATCGTCGATCGACGTTCGACCATCGTCGAACAGGTTGAGCTCTTCGTCGATCTCTGAACGACGACAGCTTGTTGCTTGTGAAGCCAGAAATAGCCGAACGATGGTTCGACTACTCTGCTTCTGAGCCGATCGTCGAACGGCCGTTCGACTATCGGGTCTTGTATCTTTTTAATAGATCGACTATTTCCGGTCTAATATAAAACCGATAGTCGACCTAGGTTAAAAGATCTTGTGTCTTATCGTCGACGGAGCGTGCCCTTTCGCATTCTGCTTTCCCGCTTGCGATTTCCGGGCGATTCGTCTTCTTCGTTCTCTGCAGCTTTCTCGAGCTTTTTCCAGCAAATCAATGGCGGTTTCTCCAGCTGTTCTAGCCATCGTGAAGTTTGATGCCGGATTCAGTGTGGATTTCGAAGCATTCAGTAGCTGCGATGCCGGAATCGTGGAAGTTCTCCAGCTCTGCAGGGATCAAGGTTTAGAGAAGTTAATGTCTGAAAGGATTAAGATCAACATTCCAGAAATCAAAGAATGGGCTTTCACGTCGTCTTCCACAGACGAATCGATGACTGGTACCATAGGCGGAGAAGAAGTTATCCTGACTCCGGCCGTCTTATCTGATGTTTTTGGTTTAGTTATTGGTGAAGAGGATTATGAGCAAGATGCTCAGGAATTTGGAAGAATGCTGGTTGAGCTGGGACATGCTGAGGGCATTCCCACCAAGCTGCTCAAGGTAAACTTCCCCTTCAAGATCAAGTTCTTCGCTGAGGTAGTAGGAAAAGTGCTCCTGGGTAAGCACTCTGCCCACGACAATATAACAAGGCAGCAATTCGCACTCATGTGTGCGATTGTTAATCGAAAAAGGATAGATTGGGCTGCAGTTTTGTTTGATTTAATCAGGAAAAAGACTGGTAAGAAGGAAGTCACCCTAGGAAGGGTCATTGGAATTTTCCTTAAAGAGAAATATCCCCAGCTGCTGAGTTCCACTGCAACAACAATCAACGCCAGCAAGAAGATGGATCCCCACTTGTTCTCTAAGTGGAAGAGGACGTTTGTGAAATCTGCTCCAGCAACATCTGAGGACACAAGGACTGTATCAGTCGCTCCTCACCCTGATGAAGCTGGCTCAGCTCTTCCTTCCTCCCCCTCTGCATTGCCGTCTGCCTCAGTTGAAGTACCATCAACTTCAGTTGAAGTAAGACTTTCTTCCTCTGCTGCTCCAGAAACAACTACGGTTGTTCCTATTTCCCCTCCAGCCTCTCCTCTACCTACTCATCTGGCTAGGATATCTGCTCCTAGCTTTGATCTGTTAGGATCAGAGAGAATTCTTACTCCTCCTGTATCTCCAATTCAATCTCCAATTCATTCTCCAATTCATTCCCCAATAAACTCTCCTGCTCCATCTCCTGCTCGATCGCCTGTCCATACCATTTCTCATCCCAGCACCACTACCATATCTGCTGCAGCTCCATCCACCTCTCATCCTTCATCTTTTGAAATCTCTCCAGAGCTTATCTCCCGCATTGTGGAGCTGATTACCCCATCAATCAAAACCATGATTGAAGAGGCAATCGCTCCCCTTGCTGCCTCCATTGATCTCTTATCTGCCTCCATCAAATCCCTTTCAAAATCAGCTGAGTCATCTTCCTCTAGGGGCCTGGTTTCAGTATCCACTGAAATCAGGCAGGGGGAGATGTTCAATGAAGATGTCTCAGACCATCCTGCCTCCCCTCCAGCTATAAAAGATTCAGTCATGTCTGCCCAGGAAGAATCTGCTCAGGAAGAAATAGTTCCAGATGTTGTCATGTCTGCCTAGGAAATGATAGATCCAGCTGAGAAAGAGATAGCTCCAGCCCAGGAAGTGACAGCTCCTGCTGAGAAAGTTATAGCTCCAGTTTTGTCTGAGAAGGAAATAGCAGATGGAATCCTGCTATCTGAGATTGCAGTTAAAGTCTGCTTAGAAGATCTTACCACTCCTATGATTGCTAGATTCCTGGAAGGAATTATAACGTCATATCTGAATGACTGCTGGGAGATGGTTAAGTATGAAGGTAACTCTTTCATTCGTTTTGTTGATGAGTCAATTAATTTGATAGTTTGTGAATACCTTGAAGGAATGATTCAAGCTTATTTAGCAGATATGTATTCATAATTTTACAGATGTTATTAAAGAAGATTTAGCTGCTCAAATCATAGCAGTTGTTTCTGAGGCTGAACCTAGTATTCTTGCTACTCAAGTAGACCCTGAGTTGGAATCCTTCTTAGACAATAAAGAAGATGAGTCTGAGAAAGAGGAAGTCAAAGTTGACTCTCCTGTTCTGAATTTAGAAGAAGATCAAGCAAGAGCAGCATGGGATTTAAGAGTTCAATCTTTAAAAGAGAAAGAGAAAGATTTGCAAATTGAAAAGTCAACCCTCTGGGATGACTCTCCAGGGTTGGATTTAGACTCCCTTCTGGCTCTGGATGCCATGGAAGAGGAAAGGGAAAGATCTGATCTTAAGCTTAAAGAAAAGGCTGTTTCAGAAGCCTATGACCCTTATGAAAATCCTCCCTCATCTCAGTCTGATGATGATGATTCTGATATTTCTGAGAAGTCAAAGAAAAAGAAATCTACTGCAAAGAAAAGAAAAGCTGCTCCTCCTCCACCTCCCAATAAGGATAATGATATTCCTTATTATATTTTGAAGGGCATTGACCCTAAATCCAAGGAATTTCAGCATTGGATGTGGTTTTCGAAGAATCAGCAAAAAGAAAGAAAAAGAACCAAGAGGTATGATAGTCCTGTCTCAAGATGGACTCCCAGAGGTCCCCCTCCTCCACCTCCAGGTGCAGGAGCCTCTGGGAACCTTTCAGCTCATCCTTCTGCCTCCTCTGGAAGATCTGCGTCTGGTCAGCCCTAACCAAGACAAGGTTATCAAAGCTCTCAAAGCAAATCATTTTCTGGATCTCAAAGACAAATGAAGGAGACTGTGATTCAAAGACCAACCTTTTCCCCACCTCCTTCTCCAAAGAAGAGAATTTCATCTCCATCTCCAGTTCAGTCTGAGGAAATTGTATCAAAAGGTAAACAGCTTACTTTGTTTTAAAATATCTAGCAAGAACCTCTCTGCTAAGTCAGTTTCTAATGTCTTATCTAGTTATTCAAGATAAAATAGCTGATGCTGCTTCTCCTGAGCCCGTGTATGAAAATCCTGAGCTCGATCCTAACTTTAGGATGGCTCGCTTTCAAGAACTTGTAGGAGCAGCTCAGATAAGAAAAGCTAGAGCAGAAGGTAAAGATACAACTGGTTTTACTACCATGTCAGATTACAGAAAGAAAGAATTTGAAAAGTTCCAGGTTAATCCTGAGATTTTTGATCCGTCAAAGTACATGGAAAAGCACCCTGAAGCTGTTGTCCTAAGAGCTACAGAACTGAAGATCATTGGTGCGCAGGACCTAAAAATGTCAAAGAAAGAATCAGATGACCCTCTAAGAAAAATTTCTTTTGTTTCTAGTTCTTCTGATCCTTTACCAGACCCTAAAGATTCTTAATAGTTTAATTAACTGCTGTGCTATATTTGTCTATCTGATTGATAATCTGTCAGTTTATTGTTAACTATTTGCTGTATTATTTTAGTGTTCTATTGCTAGCTGTTTTAGATTTTGAGAGACTTAACTCAAATAGGGGGAGATTGTTGGTACCCTAGTTTGATTTGAGTTTAGTCCTCTCCTTTGTGCCCCTTGACCCAAGAAATATCTATGGTCAATGGTTAGAAGTCTAGCTGTAGAGTCCTCGCTTTTCCAAATTGAGAAATTGGTTAAGTAGGTTTTTCGTTCGACTATAGTCGAACGTCGTTCGACTATCGTCTATCGGCTGATCGACGATCGTCTATCAGTTGGTCGACGCTTTGTCTGCGCTGATAGTTCGACTATCTGTTGATAGTTCGACTATCTGTTGATAGTTCGACTATCTGTTGATAGATCGACTATCTGTTCTGCGCTGATAGTTCGACTATCTGTCCTGATAGTTCAACTATCTGATAGTTCGACTATCTGCTGATAGATCGACTATCTGTTTTGTTTTGATAGTTTGACTATCTGTTGATAGATCGACTATCTGTTTTCTGAGGTAGGTCGACTATCTGCTTGATAGGTCGACTATCTCTGTGCGCTTGATAGTTCGACTATCTGTCCTTGATAGATCGACTATCTGATAGTTCGACTATCTGCTCTGATAGTTCGACTATCTGCCGGGGTAGTTCGACTATCTCCTTCGATAGTTCGACTATCTGGATCGTTCGACTATCTGCCCGATAGCTCGACGATCTCCGTGCGTCGTTCGACGATCTTCGAAGGTCGTTCGACGTTTTCTGTCTGCCTTTGTACTTTGTATTTATTTATTATATTTAATTAATTAATACATTTTCTGGCACTCTATTTTAACCTGTATGATAATATTTCCAGGCATTATTTGCTCTATTCTTTTTGCCTGAGTTCAAATCTTTTTAAGATAAAGTTGTTTGTCTTATTAGCTGTCTTTATAAATTACTTTATCTGCTGACAGCCCTTTATAGCCGTTGGACTGAAAAGTCTTCTTTTTGCTATAAAGAGATTATTTCTGATGTGACTTTATTTAGTCCTTCTGATTATTTGATTTAAGCCTGCAGCTTCTTAGAAAGAGGTTTATTCCCTTTTATAGAATGTTTTGCTGCAGAGATATTTCTGTCTTCTTGATATTTACAGCCCAGGTCTCAAGGCTCAGAAGAAGACAAATAATTCAAATGGAAGAGAGCCGTTGCTTGCTGATGAATATATAAAGAACCCTTTGAAGAAGGATTCAAGCTAGTTAACAGAAGCTAATAGCTAACCAGTGTTCATTCAAGCTCTCAAGCCTTCATCAAGCTCAAGCTTCCTGCTCTCAGCAATTTCCATCTAACTGAGAAGTGTTAAGATCTTCATCTCTTCTTCACCTGAGTTCTCCTGCTTTCAGGAAGTTCAACTCAGAGTTTCTTTGAAGAAGAAGAAGAAGATAGCTGCTTGAAGATTTTGATTTTATTATTTACTTTCTTCCTGTAGCTTTTCCTTCAGAATTTTCTGAAGAGTTTTTCTGCACTGAAGCAAGACTTCACCTGGACATCTTTGAGCCAGGGGGAGCCTTGATTCTTTAGAGCATTCTAGCTCAGTGCAAGCTTTTGTGCTTCTCTAATCTATTGTAAAATAGAGAAGACATCTTAACCTTCTTCCCCCTCCTGTACAGGGTTATTACTCCCTTCAAAAGTATCCCTTGGTGGCAGGGCACCTGATCAAAAACCTGTGCTTGGTTTTTAGACACCTGATCAAAAGTCTAAAGGGTTTCTGAATCTACCTGAAGCAGATTCTGTTGGTGGCAGGGCACCTGATCAAAAACCTGAGTGGATTCCTACCGTTTGGGTAGAAGAGTGGACGTACCCAAGTTGTTTGGGGAACCACTATAAATTTCCTTGTATCGTCTGGATTCCTTTGTTTAATTCCTGCATTGTGGCTGTGATTAGATATAACTAGGTTGCTAGTTGCTGATTAGGTTTTTCCAAGCTTAACTGTAATTACAGTTAGCTTGTGTTTGTACACATCACTTGTGTTAGGCTTTAAGGTTAAATAAATATCTATAATCTTTTCATTCCGCACTTCACTCCAAGGGAGTTGGGTAGACCATTAAGTTTTGTCTGTGCAAAATTTGATAACTCTATTCACCCCCCCTCTAGAGTAGTATCTATCCCTTCACTTTCAGAGTCAAATACATTGCATTCGGAAAAAGCTGAGGTACGTACAAGTTTTCAAGGATAAAAGCGTTTCAGGTCGTCGCCGCTCCAGGTGTGGTTCAAAGTCTCGCCTTCCACGTTCTGGAGGTGGTATCCTCCTGACTTTAATGCCTCCTTCACGATGTAGGGCCCCTCCCAATTTGGATGGATCTTGCCCACGGCCGTCGATCTTCCTGCCGCGTCTACCTTCTTTAGAACCAGGTTGCCCTCCACGAACTGCTTGACCCGGACGTGCTTGTCGAAATACTTAGCCATCCTCCGCTTGACTTCCTCCTGCCGGACTGCGGAGAGGTCGCGTACTTCCTCTATCAAGTCCAAAGAGAGTCGTTGTTCTTCCTCATTCTCAACTCTCCACTCCTCCCTTCCAGCTTCTGCCTCAGCAACCCTGGGAGTACGGACCTCGAGTTCAATGGGGAGCACCGCCTCGCTTCCGTGAGATAGTTTAAAGGGCGTCTCCCCGGTGGCGGTGTTGGGGGTAGTCCTCAGGGCCCAGAGGACCGAGGGGAGTTGCTCCACCCAATTACCCTTCAAATTCTCCACCTTCTTTTTCAGGAGGTTCACGATAATCTTGTTGGCCGCCTCTACTTGCCCGTTGCTCCTAGGGTGGTGGACAGAGGCGAACCTGAGGTCGATCCCGAGCTCTCCACAGAACTTAATGAACTCATTGCTGGCGAACTGTGGCCCGTTGTCGGTGACGATGGCCTGGGGCATCCCATGCCTGCAGACAATCTCCCACCATACAAAATTTTGAATGATCTGCGAGGTTACCTTGGCCAAAGCCTTTACCTCCATCCACTTGGAGAAATAGTCGATCATTACCAGCAAGAATCTCCTCTGCCCACTTGCCTGTGGGAAGGGACTTACCAGGTCCATTCCCCAAATTGCGAAAGGCCAAGGGGCTGTGATACTCCTGAGTCGCTGAGCCGGTTGCAGTTGGAGGGGGGCAAACAGTTGGCACTTGTGGCATTTCTTGACAAATTCTAAGGCATCGTGCCTCAGGGTAGGCCAGAAGTACCCCTGCCTGATGATTCTTCCTTCCAGGGTCCGACCTCCTGAATGGCTCCCGCACTCCCCGGAGTGAACTTCTTCCAAGATCCTTGGCACCTCCCCCTCTGCTACGCAACGGGCGAGTAGTCCTGAAAGGGTCTTGCGGTAAAGTTGCCCGCCGCGCAAAAGGTAATATGCCGACTTGTACTTGAGCTTCTTCCTATCCATCCCTTCTGGGTATTCTCCTGTGGACAGGTAGGTAGTGAATGGGTCCATCCATGTGGACCGCTGATCTATCTCCATCAACTCTCTTTCTTCCAGGGATGGGTGGAAGAGGTCCGTGATAATGCCCCCCACCCGAGGGCCGCGCTTGGCGAGGTGGTTGACTTGTTCATTTTCCTCCCGTGGCACATGCTGAATGGAGAAGGTCTGGAACCCGCCGATGATTCCCTTAACCTTTGCCAGATATCGTTGTAGGGTGGGCTCCCTTGACTCGAACTCCCCATTGATCTGGGAGGCCACTACCATGGAGTCAGTGAGGACCTTCACATCATGCACCCCCAATTCCCTGGCCAGGCGTAGTCCCGCGATTACCGCCTCGTACTCGGCCTGGTTGTTGGTTATGGAGAAATGTATCACCACCGTTTGCTCGATCCGGGTCCCTTGGGGGCTCTCCAAGACGACCCCAACCCCCAGGGAGTGTTTCCATGAAGCCCCATCTACCATCACCTTCTATGGGACGGGACGAGTGAGTTTGTCCTCTGCCACCTCAACCACATAGTCAGCCAGGAAGTCAGCCATTGCTTGTGCCTTGATTGCGAGCCGGGGGACAAAGGAGATGTCAAACTCGCTCAACTCCACCGACCACTTGGCGAGTCTTCCCGAATGCTCCACTCCCTCGAAGATGCTGCGGAGGGGGTGGTCAGTTACCACCTGGATGGAGTGTGCCTGGAAGTAGGGCCTGAGTCTCCGGGCCGAGATGATTAGGGCGAAGGCCAACTTCTCAAAGATGGGATAGCGGAGTTCTGCCTTCCTCAGAACCCTACTCACATAATAGATGGGTAGTTGCTTTCTCCCCTCTTCCCGAACTAAAACAGAACTTACGGCCTCCGCCCCGACCCCTAAGTACAAAAACAAGTCCTCCCCCTCCTTTGGCCCTTGGAGCAAGGGGGCCTGAGTCAACTGCCTCTTCAAGGCCTGGAATGCCTCCCCGCACTCCGGGGTCCATTCAAACTTCCGACCTCCCCTTAAGGTCTTGAAAAAGGGGGAACACCTCTCCCCGGCCCGGGAGAGGAACCTGCTTAGTCCCGCCAGCTTCCCTGTCAGCCGTTGTACCTCCTTCGCGTCCCGAGGTGGCCCCAACTCCATAATTGCCCGGACTTTGTCGGGGTTGGGTTCGACCCCGGCAGGGGTGAGGAGATGACCCAAAAATTTGCCTTTGCTTGCCCCGAAAATGCACTTTAGAGGATTCAACCTCATCTTGTATCTGCGCAAAGTGTCGAAGGTCTCCTCCAGATCCTGGAGGTGAGAATCGACCTCTCTGCTTTTTACCATCAGGTCGTCCACGTACACTTCCAAGTTCCTTCCCTTCTGTCCTCGGAATACACGGTCCATCATCTTCTGGTATGTAGCCCCTGCATTTTTTAACCCAAAAGGCATCATCTTGTAGCAGTAGCACCCATCCCCTGTGATGAACGAGACATCTTTTATGTCAGGAGGGTGCATCCTGATTTGATGATAACCTGAAAAAGCATCTAAAAAACTCATCACAGAAAAACCAACGGCTGAATCTACCAGCGCGTCGATTCTAGGCAAGGGGTAACAATCCTTAGGGCATGATTTATTAAGCAGTGAAAAATCTACACACATCCTCCACCGGCCGTCCCCTTTTTTCACCATTACAACATTCGAGACCCAGCCGGGGTATTGTATTTCGGAGACGAAGCCGGCCTTAAGGAGCTTGGCGACCTCCTCCCTGATGGGCTCGGCCAGTTTGTCCGTGACGGACCTTCTCTTCTGCTGGATGGGGCGAGCCTCCGGGTGTAGATTGAGGCGGTGGCAGACGACGTCGTCATCGATCCCAGACATCTCCGCTGCGCTCCAGGCGATGACATCCACATTCTTTTGGATGCACTCCAGCATCCTGTCTTGATCTTCCGGGGTCAGCCCTCCGCTAATGCGTACCTTCTCCACCCTGCCACCCTGGGTGAGGACTTCCATCTCCACGACCTCCTCGGCTGCCTCCAACCGGGACTGCTCCTCCCACTCTGCGGCGTCCTCCCTTCTTGGTGTAAGGACCTCCCCTTCCCCTGGGATCATTGCCCCAACCGACCCTTCTGGGAGCATCCCCTCGCGTGCTTCCCCTTCCATTCCTCCTTCCTCCCCACCTTCTTCTCCGGCCTCCTGCCCTTCCATCTCCTCCATCCTTCTCCCCATCCCCTCGGCCTCCTCCTGCCAAGAAATCGAATTCACCGCGGTCACATAGCATTCCCGAGATGCTTTGGGGTCACCGCGAACCCGGACCTGGATCCCGTCCACATTAAACTTAAGGCATTGATGGAAGGAGGATGAGACGCATCGGAAGGCGCTGATGAGAGGTCTCCCAAAAATGGCGTTATAGCTGCTGGGGGCCTCTACTATGACGAATCGACAGTTCCGGGACTGTCCCCCCAAGCTGACGTGGAGTCCCACTCCCCCTCTACTTCTTTCCTCTCCCCCGAAAAACCGAAAAGGGGCCCATCGGAGGCCAGCACCCTCTTGGCCTCTACCTGCATAGCATCGAAAGGCTTCTTGAAGATGATATTGGCTGAGCTCCCATTGTCAATGAGGATCCGGGAGACTGTGAAATTTTCAATGGCGGTCTGGATGACCAGCGCATCGCAGAAGGGGTCATCGTGACCCGGCATATCCTCCCTTGAGAAGGTGATCCTTTCTTCCGGGGGTGGAGTCTGAGATGTGGAGTCGATGCTCCTTCAGTACATGGTGTGGAGGCTTGCTTTCCGGGAAGCCTCGACTCCCACCCCCCCATGGATCACTCCGATCCCTCCTCGGGTCCCCATATCGGCCCGGTCTTCGCAGCGATCCCCCTCCACCTGAGGCCGGACTTCCTCAATCCGTACCTCCTGATGATTCCGCTGCTGCCGCTGCTGCTCCCTGTTCTCCCGCACCTCGAGGAACTCCGGACACGTGACCGTCGTGTGCCCCTCTTCTTGATGGTAGTCGCAATAGGGCAGGTCTATCCTGACCTCCCTCCTCCTCCTCGGTTGCCCTCTCCTTCGCCCTCCCAGGGCGATAGCCATGGCCTCCTCCTGGTCGGGAAGAGGCGGTCTCTGGCCCTGCCTCCCTCCCTGGAGGTAAAACTGGCCACGCCCACCTTGGCGGTTGTCTCCCCCCTGATAGCCCCTCCGTGGCCCTTGATCCTGCCACTCCGGCCTCCAACCCAATCGGTTGTTCGGCTCCTGACGCCCCCACCTATGCTGCTGCGGCTGCTGTTCTCTCTGTCGGGGCTCGACCCTTCTCTCCTCCTGGGCCCGACCTCCCCTTGGCTTCTCTTCCTCCACGGCCCACCTAGCCAACCTCCGAGCGAACTCTGGATGTGCCGCCTCCATGTCGGCCTCCCTTGCCGCCCTCTCCAAGAGTGCTTCGAAAGACACCGGAGGCGCCCTCTTCAACTCCATGGCGAAGAACCCGGGCTGGAGACCTAGGGTGAAGGCCACCATCATGGTGTGCCCTGGCATCTCTTGTACCTGAGACAGTTCTTCCTGGAACCTGTCTAGGTAACTTCCCAGGGTCTCCCCTACTTTCTGCGTGACACGGAACAGGGACTCGACCCCCCTCTTCCTCTTCTTCGAGGTGGTGAATCTCAGCATGAATCCTCTGCGCAGATCCTCGAAGCAGTAGATGGAACCGGCCGGGAGCTGATGAAACCACTCCCTCGCTTTTTCCCTGAGGGTGATGGCGAAGAGCCTACACTTGAAACCATCCGACATCTGTCGGATTGACACCACGTCTTCGAACCACTGGACGTGCTGGGTCGGATCTCCCTTTCCTGAGTAGTAGGACATCTCCGGCTCTCGGAATCCTTCTGGGACCGGGGCTGACGAAACGAACTCGCTGAAGGGACTTCCTCCTTCAGCTGGGCGAGTTGGGAACTCCCTCCCCGCCGTCTCGCCGAACAGGTACTCGCCCGCCGAGCCCGGAAAAAGGACTCGCCCTCTCGGCTCGCGCTCCCCCTCGCTCGCGACCTCCTTCCCCGCGCGCCTGAGGGGCGCATCGTTGCCTAACGCTGGATCAGCGACCACGGGAACCGCAGGTGTCGTACTCTCGGCTCGCATGCCGAGTGCGACCCTAACTAGCCCGAGCACTTCCTCCCTGAGCTCTGCGGATATCCCTGCCGTCGCGGGAGGGGGAGGGAGTGGCGAGTCCCCCCTTCCTGAACCTTGCCCCTCGTCTCTTGCCATTAGTCCTGTGGAAGATTTTCTGTGCTGACCACGCTCCACGCTCACCGCACCAAAGTGTTGAAACCGAAAAATCGATCCCTGTGGAGTCCGACCCTTGCAGAAGGGGTGGTCGCACACCTACTTCTCTACTCGCAAGCCCAAGGGTCAAGGGAGAGGGACCGGGAACAGACCCAAGGCTTCAGCACGGAGGTCCCACCACACACCCGGAAGATCTTGGAGCGCTTCCCCTCCTTAGCCAAGTGCTGAAGCTAAGGTACCTCAGAAAGCGCTAGAAGACCGGGCACAAGAAAGCGTGCCTCCTGAGGTACCTCTTGGGTCCTATTTATAGGAAAAGATGGTCTGCAAATATCCAGCCGTCACTGTTTTCGAGGACTATAGGCAATTCAAAGGGGGTAACATGGTAAAAACACCCCACAACTGAAGGGCGAGCCGGCCCTGAGAAGAGCCCATTGGGCGGAGGTGATGAGTATGGGCGTGAGGAGGCTTCCCCCCACGCCGAGGTGAGAAGCGGCGGGTGAGCTCGCCTCTCTCAACGCCGCGGGAGAGGGCGTTGGATGAGCTCGCCCCCCCTCAGCGCCGCGGACCTGACTCGCCTGACTCAACGCCACTAGAGAAGGCGTTGAGTGAGCTCGCCTCTCTCCATGCCATAATCCGGCTCGCCTCGCCTCGGGCCTGGAAAGTTGGGCCTGAAGCCCCTGCTCGCAGATGACGGTCGCGTTGGCACTCGCCAACCCCTCGGTTCTAGACGAGCACATACTCGGCCGGCCCCATGATGAATGGCCTCCTCTCGTCGGGCTCAGCTCTACGATCTTCGAGCTTGGTTCGACGATTGCCGAGCCCATACTCGGCATGCTGGGCTCGGCGTACCCTGCTGAACTCGCCTGGGGCTTGGGGGCGGTTTGGGCCGGCCGGGTCGGCTCCTGTTAGCCAACTCGCTGGATACGGGGTTGTACAGTAGAGCTGACCAGGCAGTTTGCTGACCAGTTTATCGCAAATCAGAGAATTATTCGTGATCCCTCACACCTTTCAGATATTCGACAAAATGAAGGAGAATACCTCAAGGACTTCTTTCGCCGCTTCACCTCTGAGGCACGTCAAATTCCGGGCATCGACCCCGAACTTCTCATAGGCGTCTTCCTTGGCGGACTCCGTCCCAACGGCTTCTATTCAGCACTCATGAGGGAGATCGTGCCTAGTTATCCAGATCTCGTTCACCAGGTCGAAGCCCAGATAGCAGCCGACGAGGCTATTGAAGCGCACCGCCAGCAGTTTGAAGGTAGACAGGAAAGGAAGAACGAAGAGGAACCAACTCTCACAAGACAAGAAGAACGATGTCAGAGTGAGCATCGCCGCAATAGCCGTCAACGTGACCTTCCAAAGAATGGGAGCAACATCCACTTCAGGAATACACCCATCTGAATACCACCCGCACTAATGTGATGTATGCAATTCAGAATGATCTGGCATTCCAACGACCAAGAGCACTGCGGCCAAACCTCAAGGCTGACCAGACAAGATACTGCGAGTTCCACCGAGCAACGGGTCACAACATCGAAGAGTGTGCCGGGCTAAAAGATGAAATTGAAAGTCTTGTCCGCTAGGGGCTTCTCGGGAGATTTTTGCAAGGACAAGCACAGATCCCAGCACAAGAAAACAGTGGAGGAAGGAAGATGGTGGGCATTATAGAGATCATCGCCGGACCCCCGACAATGGATACCTAGGATGGACGCTCTCCCCGACGCAGGATGACCCTCTACAGCACACCTGCAGCCTGGAATTTGCGTCACATCCATCCCGCCGCATTTTTATCTTTTATTAATGTTGTTTGTCTTCTGCATTTTCCATCATCTCGTTTTTGTCACTTTAGAACAGTAAAAGTCACGAGCTCAGGCTCACGCAAACCATGTTTATTTCTAAGTACAATATCATATTTGTTTTAAGGTAAAACTGTGCTTACAAACCGAACAAGCAGGTTCTTCACCAAATTTTCCCCTCAACGTCATGTCAACGTCAGGGCCTGCCCCCCCCCCCCTCGCGATTGTACCCGGATTGAGCACTTACGTTCTCCGGTACCCAGATTGAGCACTTACGTTCTCCGGTGCCCGGATTGAGCACCTACATTCTCCGACAGTCGGATTGAGTACTTACATTCTCCGACATCACTCTTCATGTCATCTCCAGGGCCTGCCACCCTCGCGATTGCACCCGGATTGAGCACTTACGTTCTCCGGTACCCGGATTGAGCACATACGTTCTCCGGTGCCCGGATTGAGCACCTACGTTCTCCGACAGTCGGATTGAGTACTTACATTCTCCGACGTCACTCTTCATGCCATCGTCAGGGCCTGCCCCCTCGCGATTGCACCCGGATTGAGCACTTACGTTCTCTGGTACCCGGATTGAGCACCTACGTTCTCCGGCACCCTGATTGAGCACCTACCTTCTCTGGCAGTCAGATTGAGTACTTACATTCTCCGACGTCACTCTTCATGCCATCGCCAGGGACTGCCCCCTCGCGATTGCACCCGGATTGAGCACTTACGTTCTCTGGTACCCGGATTGAGCACCTATGTTCTCCAGCGCCCGGATTGAGCACCTACGTTCTCCGACAGTCAAATTGAATACTTACATTCTCCGATGTCACTCTTCATGTCATCGCCAGGACCTACCCCCCCCCCCCCCTCACGATTGTACCCGGATTGAGCACTTACGTTCTCCAGTACCCGGATTGAGCACTTACGTTCTCCGGTGCCCGGATTGAGCACATACGTTCTCCGGCAGTCGGATTGAGTACTTACATTCTCCGACGTCACTCTTCATGCCATCGCCAGGGCCTGCCCCCTCGCGATTGCACCCGGATTGAGCACTTACGTTCTCCGGTACTCGGATTGAGCACCTATGTTCTCCAGCGCCCGGATTGAGCACCTACGTTCTCCGGTAGTCGGATTGAGTACTTACATTTTCTGACGTCACTCTTCATGCCAACGCCAGGGCCTGCCTCCCTCGCGATTGCACCCAGATTGAGCACTTATGTTCTCCGGCACCTGGATTGAGAACTTACGTTCTCCAACGCCCGGATTGAGCACCTACGACTGTCAGATTGAGTATTTACATTCTCCGACGTTACTCATCGTGCAACCTTGCAGGGGTCCTGCCCCCCTTACGACAAAGCCGCAGGCTGGAACCGTACAAACTAAACCGCGAGCCAGACTCGTGCAAATTTCCCTGCAAGCCAGTCTTATGCGCACTAAAGCAACGAGACAAACTCGTGCAAACTTATCCGCAAGCCAGTCTCGTGTGCGCCAAGCCGCAAGCCAGTCTCATGCGAGCAAAAGTTGTGAGTCAGTCTCGCGCAAAACGACGTTACACGCCAAATTTACGCAAAACAACATGAACCTCGCCAACTAAGGTATCATTCTGCCCCAATAAGAATTGAGGCGGTGTGTACGCATCCCGATATCTCGCCACAACAAGTTTCTCCTTGCAACCTTGTACAAGAGGTACCCGGTGATACACTCGGGGGCACCAGAAACTCCGCATCTCAGCGACCTCTTCCCTTCCACAGATGAGCGCTTCATGCGTCGTACATATTACACATTGCGCATATCGCATACGCAACGTGCATCACGTACGCAGTATGCATCGCACACATGACACCCGTTATGCATCATGCACATCACATGTTGTGCACATCGCACCTCGTGTACATGTCACATGTCACGCACTTTGCACACACACAAAACAAGATTGTGCATATCGCGCCATACGCGCATAAAGTCCAAATGAACATCTCGCGCACACTGCGCCCACCACACCTATCAACGCAGGGGCAGCTCCATGTGCAGGATCTTTATATCCAGTCTTGCAAGTGTATCTTACCATTCTGTGCCCACTGCACTCTTACACACAATAAGAACACATTGCGCGCATTAAGCACACCTCATATGCTTATCCCCCAAGTACGCGCAAAAGCATGATACCTTCAGGCCTTGTGAAGCAGAGCATGCCACGCGAACGCATTAACACGCGCACTATTCGGCACACACTCGCACCCGCACGCGCGCGGCCCGATACACGCACACAAAGGCACATCCAGGCACGCGCACGCAGCGCGGTGCGCAGCGCGCGCGTACGCACAGTCAGTTTGTGCGAACTGCGCGCGCTGTGCGCGCAAACTGCACGCGCGCAACGCGCAAACTGGGCGCTCGCAGCGCGCGCTGTGCGAAATGCTAACTGCGCGCGCATAGCGTGCTAACTGCGCGCGCTACAGTGCGCGCGCACTAAGCGTGCTGCAATTAATTGCGCGATTAAGCAATTAATTGCAGCGCTGCAATTAATTACAGTGCACAGTGCGCGCGCTACAGTTTCGCACGCTGCAGCTCTATGCACGCGATGAGCGCAGCTCGCGTACCCAGGTGTGCACCCGCAAAACTTGGTCCACACTCCTCCTCGCAGGCCCGCACGTTGGCCGCCGCCACGCTATCCGATCATGGGCGCGTCGTCCCCCCTCTCCCGCAGAAAATTTTTAGCATACCGTTACTCAGACTCGCCCGGCGCCGCTCGCGGAAGTTTATAGCATGTTGCTGGATGTCGTTATTGTCGAAGGAGGAAAAATCCTTGTTTTCTCGGCTTGTACCAACCTCCGACAACAAAAGATTTAGGGGGCAATTGATGGGAATGAGACCCCATTTATAGGTTGGGTGTGCACTTAACCATCTCCCCCATGATCCATCCTATCGTGGAGATCATGGGTTTGACCGGTCAACCCACTCCCCATGATCTCCACCACAATAGGAGAAATCATGGGGGCCTCCCATTTAACAACTACCGCCACTATCGCCGGTCGCCGCCTAACCGCCGGCCTTGTCGCCGCCTAGCCGGCCTAACCGCTGCCGGCCTTGCTGCCGCCTAGCCGGCCTAACCGCGACCGACTTGCCGCCGGTCTTGCCGCCGCCTAGCCGGCCTAACCGCCGCTGGCCTTGCCGCCGCATAGCCAGCCTTGCCGCCGCAGCCTAACTGCCGGCCTTACCGGCGCCTAGCCGGCCTTGCCGCCGCCGCATAGCGGGCCTAGCCACCGCCGCCTAGCTGCCGCCGCAGCCTAACCGTCGCCGCCTTGCCGCTTAGCCGGCCTAACTGCCGCCACCTTGCTGCCTAGCCGCCGCCACCTTGCCGCCCAGCCGCCGCCGTCTGGCCACCTAGCCGGCCTAGCCGCCTCGCCGCCTAGCTGTCGTCCGATCGCTACAAGGCCTTCATCACCGTCCGATCTAGCGGGTAACTACCTGCTAACCCACTACGTTAGTGGTGGGGCTCGCCATGATCATCCCCCGGAGACTATAAAAGGAGCCCTAGGGTCTCCTCATTCTGGACCTTTCTCTGCTCCGGATCAACTTCTTCCTCAGGTGATAGCTCTCCGACTTCCTCCCCCGAGTCAGACTCCAGCCGCCGTGAACCACCACCAGCCACCAGCGGCCACCAGCGCGCCACCGGCATGCCGCTGGCAGAAAGTCACCCAAGACCCCGAGCAAATCAAAGGAGGAAGACCCCCCCCCCCCCCCGCAAGCAAGCGTGCGTAGCCCCGAGCAACAGAACACCAGGATCATCCCGCACAGTTCAACACCCAAATTACTCCCGTGACGCAGCCTGTTGCCCGCCGGGAGTCATAGTCATACTCTCTCGTCCCCAAAGTTGTAACGGGAGCGGCCTCTCGCCCCAATTCTCAAACACCTTGTAATCAGCAGGAACTAGTGGAATTTGACCGGCACAGACCCGGTCACGTGGTTTTTTACCCATTTGAGGTGGTTTTCCACGTCATCACACCTTGTGTCATCTTCCCGTTTTCATTGACTGTGTGCACGCTCGACCGCTCCGAGAGCTAAGGCGGTCCAAAAAACAACCGGTACGACCGGAACTTCGTGTTAGTCCGCAAAAAGTTCATATCTGAGGAGGAACCTTCCCTCTCAGTGAAAATCTGACAAACTAATGAAAGACTTGGCAGTTCAACCATTCCTAGATAATTTCAAGCTTAGTTAAAGCGTGGTAAAGAATATAATTTTGGAGTGAGAAAGAGCTGAGGAGAAGTAGGGAAAATTAATTTTGACTCGCCCTTAGCTAGCTTAGAATTCAATCGCCATAGCAGAAATCAAAGCTCAAACTAAATTAGAAATTACCCAAAGCAGAGAATGAACATCCAATATATAGCTGAAATCCACCAATCAAGCAATTGTCTTTTTAGTAAGTGGAGCATATTATATCTCCGAAATCCACCAATCAAGCAATTGTCATTTTTGATCTAAAATTTTTGTTTATATTTGTAATTATAAAATCTGATTCCTTCATTACATATATATATATATATATATATATATATATATATATATATATATACGAGTGACAGGCACGGGCCTCCGGCCCGATGGCCACGCGCCACAGTACCGGGCCGGTGACGGCGGGCTTCGCCCGCCCCCCGGCGGGCTTCGCCCGCCCCCCGGCGGGCCCCGCCGGAGCGCCACCGGATTACCCCCGGAAGGTTCGCCGGCTCCAGGCGTACCCGCCGGGGGTGTCCGTTCAGGCCGCCGGCGGCTCCGCCGCCGGCGGTGGAGATGGTCGAGCAAGAGGGGCGGGGGGGGCTTTTGCTGCGTCGGGTTTGAGGAGAGAGAGGGAGCAGTGTTTTGGGGTTTTTTTTTTATTGGCAGACCCGGATCCAATGGTTCTGGATCAAATCTCCTAAATCCAACGGCCACCGAATTTCTCCCTAATTTCGAACTCACGCTATTGGCAGACCACCATATATCTTTTTAATATAGTATAGATAGATATATATATATATATAGATTAATGAATTTCCGCGCAGCGTTTTTTGGACAAAAAAACGTGCTCCTCGGAAAAATGAAAAAAACACCCCCTTAACAGCATTTTTAGAAAAAGTGGTCAACATGAAAGTTGTAGATCTCGACGAGATCTACAACTTTCATGTTGATCACTTTTTCTAAAAATGCTGTTTAGGGGGTCTATTTTCAAAAGGCGCGAAGGGGATTCCGCCCGGTAAATATTACGATTTTTTTTTTGCGCGGACCCACTTCGCGCCTTTTGAAAATAGACCCCCTAAACAGTATTTTTAGAAAAAGTGGTCAACATGAAAGTTGTAGATCTCGTCGAGATCTACAATTTTCATGTTGACCACTTTTTCTAAAAATGCTGTTAAGGGGGTGTTTTTTTCATTTTTCCGAGAAGCGCGTTTTTTTGTCCAAAAAGCGCTGCGCGGAAATTCAGTTTTATATATATATATATATATATATAGGGGGCACTGAATTTCCGCGCAGCGTTTTTTGGACAAAAAAACGCGCTCCTCTGAAAAATGAAAAAAACACCCCCTTAACAGCATTTTTAGAAAAAGTGGTCAACATGAAAGTTGTAGATCTCGACGAGATCTACAACTTTCATGTTGACCACTTTTTCTAAAAATGCTGTTTAGGGGGTCTATTTTCAAAAGGCGCGAAGGAGGTCCGCGCAAAAAAAAAAAAATCGTAATATTTACCGGGCGGAACCCCCTTCGCGCCTTTTGAAAATAGACCCCCTAAACAGCATTTTTAGAAAAAGTGGTCAACATGAAAGTTGTAGATCTCGTCGAGATCTACAACTTTCATGTTGACCACTTTTTCTAAAAATGCTGTTAAGGGGGTCGTTTTTCATTTTTTCGAGGAGCGCGTTTTTTTGTCCAAAAACGCGCTGCGCGGAAATTCATTAATCTGATATATATATATATATATATATATATATATATATGAATATATATAATATGCGGGCTAGCTTAGGTGCGGGCGTACGGACATGGGAATTTGGGGGTCAAGGAGACTCCAAATCAAAAAGTGATCAACATGAAAGTTGTTCGGATCGCCGAGATCTACAACTTTCATGTTGATCACTTTTTGATTTGGAGCGTCCTTGACCCCCGATTTGGGACCCGAAAATTGGAAAATTTTAGGTTTACTGTAGCAGTTTCGCCGCCCAGATTTTTCGGGTCCCAAATCGGGGGTCAAGGAGGCTCCAAATCAAAAAGTGATCAACATGAAAGTTGTTCGGATCGTCGAGATCTACAACTTTCATGTTGATCACTTTTCGATTTGAAGTCGTTTTGACCCTTTCCCGTACGCCCGTTTGCCCGCACAGTATATCTCCCCTATATATATATATATATATATATATATATATATATATATATACTTTATTGTTATTTTTTATGTGCATATAAGAAATCAAAGCCAATATTGGACTACTACGATTTATACCAACCGACGGATGTCTCCGGCGGAAAAAGCCACGGCTTTTTCACGCACGCGGTCGTGATCATCATCGTAATCACCATCGCAATCACTGTTCTTGGAGTCATAGTTTGTGTCGGCGACCTCCTCTGGTGTAAATGGAATGCTGACAAACCGCCGCCGCCGCCGTTGTCAGGGATGGAGATAGCACCCCCTGTTCAGAGGATTATCGATATATCAGGGGACAGATTGCCGATTTCGCAGTATTCGTCGCAGTATCCGATAGGGTCAAGGCAAAATTAGCGTGCACGATACATTTGTGAATGAGGAGATGGTTACAACATATAGATGGGGCTTGGAAAACATTTTTGGCTGTTAGAAATATTTTGAGATGTTTTTATTAATATTATTTATGAGAAATGTTATGCTTGCATGTATGTATTGCAGTGTATTTTATCTAAAATGTTTTATCTAAGTAGAACGATTAATATTATTCTTTTATATTATTATTACGATAAGAGAACTGAATTAAATATAATTTTTTATTCAATCTAAAATTGTCATATAATGCAGTGATTTAGATTTCAATTCGGCTGAAAATTTATTTAAATATTTGAATTCAGGTTTAGATTTAGATTCGTCTCGAAATCCTGAATTCGAATTTTGTTTCGTATTCGAATTTGGGGTTGGATTTGAATTAGAATTAGAATTCACTCCAAATGATGATACTGTAGACTTTAATCAGAAGACAATGATCATTACATATAATATAGACATTCATATTATTCGTGAATTATTTGTGAATCATACCAAAAAAGATATAGTTATAGCGATTCGGTTTTGGACGCAGTCGAATCCAAATTTGAAATCGGATTTGAAAAAAATATGAAATTGAGTTTAATTAATTGTTGAATTATTCACGAATTATTTGGTCTGACATCTCAAGTCCACTATTTGCTCGCGGATACAATCAATTTGCTGAATCGAGGGCGACGGAACGTTCATCGTTACAATTTGGAGGTGAGAGAATACTTTGCATCCGGCAGACGACAGATTGTCTCGCTCGGTGTCTTGCAAAAATTACACTTGGCGGTGATGGACGTCTTTGAGCGTCGCGATGGCGCTGGTCATAGGAGTGGAGCACTTGGAATGGTGCAGGTAGGGACTTCCTGGAAGTTACAAAATAGGACTCGTTGGATGGCTCAGGGGTGCCTTGAACGCGGTTCGTAGATGGCTTGGATTTGGCTTGAACGTGAGTTGGGCTTGGCTTGAAGACAGCTTGAACGTGACTTGAAGACGGCTTAAATGTCGCTAGTAGGAGGAACCCGGCAGAAATCTGGCATGAGGAAGAGGAAGACTCGCAGGAAAGAAAGATGAGAAATGAGGAGGCATGAGCCTCCGTTTATTAATTAAACTAAATTTCATAATTTTTTTCAAATTCGATTTTAAATCTAGATTCGAGTGCGTTCGAAATCAAATCGCAGTAAAATTATCTTTTTGATATGATTCACAAATAATTCGCGAATAATATGAATGTCTATATTATATGAAACGATCATTGTTGTCCAATTAAAGTCTATTTGTATCATCATTTGGAGTGAATTCTAATTCGAATCCAACCCCAAATTCGAATTCAAAACAAAATTCAAATCCAGGATTTCAAGACGAATCTAAATCTAAACCCGAATTCAAATATTTAAATAAATTTGCAACCAAATTGGAATCTAAATCACTGCATTCTATAACAAATTTTGATTCAATTAACAATTATATTTAATTCAATTCTCTTCTCCTAATAATAATATAAAAGAAACAATATTAATCGTTCTACTTAGATAAATATTTTAGAACAAATACACTGTAATACATACATTCAAGCATAATATTTCTCATAAATAATACTAAAAAAAATATCTCAAAATATTTCTAACAACCAAAAATGCTTTTCAAACCCCATCTATATGTTGTAACCATCTCCCCATTCACAAATGTATCGTGCACGCCAATTTTGGCTTGACTCGTTCAGATACTGTGGATACTGCGACGAATACTGTGAAATCGACAATCCGTCCCCTGATCTATAGACGAATACTGCACCGGTTGGTAAGCATTCCATTTACACCAGAGGAGGGCCTAACCGCCGGACGAATACGTGGCTTTTTCCGCCGGAGACATCCGTCGGCTGGTATAAATCATAGTAGTCAGTTGGCGGCGATGGAGGCAGTAGAAGCGACATTCTTTTCCCTCCTACTCATGAAAAAACCGAGTGTAGAAATAATAGTAGATGGACCTATTTATGCAGATAAAAAATAACAGAAAAAGTAAATACATAAATATATATATAATGAAGGAATATTTAAAGAAAAATAATGGAAAATAATTATATGGTAAGTAGAGGCAGTGGTGTAAAAAAAACTGGTCCTAACCGGTCCGGTTGGGACCAGACCGGTCCCGATCGGGACCGATCCGGTCCCGGACCGATCCCAGGAGTCCCAGGGAGTCCCTGTTTTTACTTCAAAAACCGGTCTCGGACCGAGACCGGTAAAAGACCGGTCTCGGACTGGTCCCCGTAAAAGACCGGTCTTTTACCGATCTTTGACCGGTCCCGGTCTGGGACTGGGACCGGTCAAAAGACCGGGTCTGGGCCAATGCAACATTGCAACGGCTCTAAAAAGAGTAGTCAAAAGACCGGGTCTGGGCCTCCCACCAATTATTATTAATTAATTAAAAATAAATTAATTTTTAATAAAATTTAATATTTATATAATTTCTAATTTAAAAAAAATTTAAAAATTCAAATCCTAAAAATACCCCCCCCCCCCTCTTAAAATGTCTTTTCAAGTCTCTCACTCCCTCACTCTCTCAACTCTCACTCACTCTCAAATGGCGCTTTCTTCATCCATGCCGGCGTTTTCCTCTGCCTCCGTCGCGCACGAGGTAGTAGAACACCATCACAAAGCGACGGTCTTGGAGAAATTCAATAAAGTGCGGATCGACGGCGAATTGAAGGCGAAGTGCAAACTTTGCGGGAAGCTAATGGTCGTTGACAGCAATACAACGCTCGTCCGACATGTGAAATCGTGCATTTCAAAACAAACACATTTAGACATACGATCAAGCTCGGTAGCGGGAGAGACAGATGCAGAACGTCATCAAAAAGGGATTTTCGTTCAGCCACTACGACGATGAAGAGATGACATCATACATACACGAGGTTCTTGAACTCAAATATCAGAAGGTAAGTCGTTCTACCACTAGACGCGATGCTTTAACGGCTTATATGCAATCTAAAGAATATTTAAAAAATTATTTTGAAGCATTTGATGGTCGTGTTAGTTTAACGAGAGACGTCTGGACAAGCGGTATATTTGAGGGACACTCATATATTTGCATTACCGCTCACTGGATCGATCCAAATAGTTGGGAACTAAACAAACGAATAATTTGTTTTGAAGGATTTGAATATCCACATACCGGAAAAGCTATTTATCAGGTAATTATTAAGTGTATTAGATAATTTAAAATAAAAGAAAAAATTATGATTATTTCTTTTGATAATGCTTCAAATAATGTGACCGCAATAAAATATTTGATTTCAGATTTACAACCAATGTTAGATGGTATTTTTTTTTCATACACGTTGCGTCTGTCACATTTTAAATTTAATTATACAAGATAGTTTAGTTTATATGAACGAGTACGTAATTAAAATACGAACCATGCTACGAGTTATTTATAGTTCAAAAAAAAGAAAACAATATTTTAAAAAATTTGTTATTTCACAAGGTAAAAAAATTTTATGTCGATCTTATGATATGCCTATACGCTGGAACTCAATTTATAAAATGCTTAAGCAAGCTTTGATACAAAAAATCTTATTAATAGAATTTTATAATAGTGTAGAAGCACATGATTTAGGCGCGTCCGATTGGGCGGTCCTCGAAGATTACGTAAATTTATTATAATATTTGTATCGATCAACAACGATTTTATCTGGGGTTTATTATCTTACTTCCCCATTAGTTATTGAAAATATTTTATTAATTACTGAAACGTTTAAAACATACAAAAAGAACGAAATGTGGCGTCCGTTAATATTAGTAATGGAAGAAATTTTTTTAAAATATTATAAAGAAATGTCACACATATTTTCTTGCGCCGCAACTTTAAACCCTTTAATGGGTGTGGACGGGGTAGAAAATTTATAGAAGAAATTAATCGAAATTTAAATTTAAACGAATCCGCTATTGATTTTGTTAATTTAAGCGTTTCAAAATTTAATTCTGATTTTGCTCGTTTTATAATTATTATGATAATATGTATGGATCGCGACCTCACGAAAAATCCACCCAACCTAAAATAAAAGATATTTTAAAAAACAAATTTTTAGAATTAGCCTATAGAAAAAAACAACGAACTTCGAGTACTTTAAATGAATTAAGATTATATACAAAAACACAATTTCAAGATTATATGACGGCAAGAGAAATAGAAAATTTTGATATTTTAAAATGGTGGAAAACTAAAATAAATGTTTATCCTATTTTGGCCTTAATGTCCAGTGATTTACTAACTATCCAAGCTAGTATGGTAGCTTCGGAGTCTACTTTTTCTTTGAATGGCAGGATTCTGAACGAGCGAAAAAGTCGTTTGAACTAGGAATCTTTGGAGATTTGCATTTGCTACAAGGATCATTTGGATGCTATAAGGAGGAGACAACACATCTCGTCTATTGAAGATAGCGGTCTGAAGTGAAAGACGAGATGAATAGCTTAACTTTGGGAAGCGTGAGCAAAGAATAAATATGCAAAAGGTATTTAATTTATCATTTTATTTTAATTTTAAATATTTAAACGTAATTTTAATATTTTATTTTAATTTAAATGTAATTTTCATTTTCGTTCAATGTTATTTTATTTTTGTCAAAATGTAAAAAAGCAAATTTGTATTGTGTAATGCTATTTAATTTTTAATACAAATTAGATTTTATTTCATTTCAAATTTTTATATTTCATTTCGTATTTTGTAAATTGTAATTAGAAGTTTAAATTTTTTAACCCTAAAAAATAAAAACTATACAAATAAGTTAATTTTTTTAATAAAAAAATCGGTCTGGGACCGGTTAGGACCGGTCCTCCGGTCCCAGCCAGTCCTCCTCTTGAGAAGGAAAACCGGTCCCGAACTGAGACTGGTTTGAGTGGAATTGGTCCGGGACCGGTCGGTCAAAAGACCGGTCTTTTAAAAGACCGGTCCGTGACTGGACTGGCAGTCCTTTTGAACATGACTGAGTAGAGGGATGAAATTTGGAATTTTCGGATGGTGAGAGAACATTGATAATAAAAACCGTTCTCAAATTAAAAAAGTAATAAGCTTCTATTAATGGATATAACTAAATTTAATTTTCTGTTTAAAATATAATAGAAATAATATAGTTTTCATCTCAGCCCAGGAGCTTGATGAATTTTAGAAAAAATTTATTTTTATTTATTAATAAGTAATTTAGAGAGATAAAATGTTTATGAATCAAAGTATGTTTGTAAGTGGGAGAAACTCGTGCATCCCACGAACGGGTATAGTTTGCATATATATGCGGACGCATTTCACAAAAAGGTATCGAGCATAGACGTAACTCGTGCAAAGATGTTAATGTATATATTAAACAACAGTATATAGAGAAAAAACATCTTGTGTCAACCAACCAAATTTTAAAATAATTAAAATGATTATTAATTTTTTATTGTATATTTTTGTTGATCAATTTTTTCTCTTATCCAAATTTTTTACTCTCTTTTGATAATATTATATGTTTTTTAAATAATAAAAACAAATATATTTTTTGTGAAATATTAGTTTTCTTTACTATATACTTTACAATTTCTTAAACAAGATATAATCTGTGATAATTATTATGTGAAAATCTATTTTAAATATGTGCACACCATTATATTAATTAAAAATTATTAAAATCATAATAATAATAATAAATTATGAATAAGGGCAAACCAATCCAAAAAATATATATTCTTACAATGTGATGAAACTTTTAAAAATATTTTTCACATAGTTACGAGTTGGATCTCTTGAAAATTTTTTGCAATTGAAATTATAGAATTCATGCAATTAACAACTAGTAGAGGTAAATGGTGGCCAATCCTGATTTTACTCATCATTCATTTTATTTGATTACACATCAATTAATAAATAAACATTACACTGGGCTGAGCTCTATTCACATTAAGGCTATGTTTGTGGGGGCTTATTTTCACCAGTCAAGCGGTTATTACCGCATGAATCAGACCATTACAGTCGTAACCTCTTGACCGGCGAAAATAAGTCTCCCCCCCCCCCCCCAAACAAAGCCTAAAACTACAATTTTGTTAGAAATTCATTTTAACATTCATATTTATCAAAATAATCCTTTTTGTCTCAAATTTTTTTAAAAATATTCATCATCAATATTTGAAAGAAGCTAGAATGGTCTGAGATTGACTCAAAGCAAATTGAAATCATAAAGCCGAATTCCGATTCAACATGTGGAAGAAAAGAGTTCAATAAGCTTAAATGAGGGGGCATTCTAGCCAAATTCCGATTCATCCAAGTCAGAATTTTTTTGAGTATTAAATGTACAAACATCATTACATTGAGAATATTAAGCATCAATAGCTACATCATTAAACCACAATTATTCAAACAATAAATTACTAGATAAGTAGACAAAACTCACATATAGTGAGAATCAAATCCATGGTGTCACTATCATAGGGCCTCAACTTCCTCGACGAGACCAAACCTCATTGGTCATTTAAGTCGTAAATTGGGAAGTGAGATAAGATGTCAATAAATTTACATGAAATTCATACAATTCTAGTTATATCATTTTTAATGAAGGCGTTAAACAATGTGGTTGGAATTGGAATTCAGGAGTGAGGTTCCAATTACTAACCCCAATTGAAGGCCTAACATGTTGAAATGGCCTAATGGCAATCACTGACGGTTATGGTGAATTAGGCTCCGTTTGGCACGGTGGTGGCGGTCATGAATACATGGTTAAATTGTCATTTGTTAACGTTCACCTATGGAACTTCATCCACTTTTATATTCAAACGGATAATGTTTGTTAGGTGATCCTTAACGAATAATGTTTTAACCCATGCGTTTACGACCGCCACCACCGTGCCAAACGGAGCCTTAAGCGGAAGTAAGCAAAAGGAAATGTCATTGGGATCTCCTTCGAAAAAAGTATCGGTCTCTTCTCCTATTCCTTGGCTCTGTGACTTCAATCCAATATTATTCCAACAGACATGAGGGTATTCGTCTGCAATTATATATTGTCCCCAACCTATTAAAAGAATTAGACTTGATAATTTTTTAGGGTCGGTTGCTTTGAACAGAATTGGATTTTTGGAATTAAAATTGAGATTTAGAAATTCAATTCTCACATTTGGTGCGACTAAATTTACATGAATAATAGTTTTGAAGTGAAAACTCAAGACTTTGAGAAACTTAAATAAAACTTAAAAAAATACAAATAATATAAATACATTTATTTTTCATAATATAAAATTAACTAAAAAATAATAGAATATACTGTAATAGTCAAGAGCATTTATATTTTTAAATTTATGGAATTTAAAAATTAAAATTGTTTTATATTTCATGATTATAACTAATCGGGGGGTTAATGAAAACATAATTAGATACTTAAATAATATATCTCTGTTATATTCGTAGAATCAAATGCTATGATTTAGGATGAAGATTATATCATAATTAAGAAAATTTACAATGTTATAATTATAATCAAATTTTTGTTTATATTTGTAATTGTAATTACAACTTTAATTATAATTATAATTTTTAAAGTCTATAAAATTGAAATATTTATATTCAACATTAATTTACTTGATATTTTTGACGCTAAAAAATTAAGAAATAAAGCAAAAGTTTATACCTTCATTTAATTTAGGCACGAAATAACAAAAGCTAGCTTGATTTCTAGATTCGGACGGACCGCCGCCACGAAAATACTTTGTTTGGTAATGTCAGGAACTCTTGGAGCTTGCCGGAGCTGTGGAATGCATTGTCTGATCGTTTCCATTGTCAAAAGCGGAGAGAGCAAGAGTTTTCTCCAGTACTCGAATTTTAAGAACTTCGCGAGCTGGCGAACCGTCTGTTCAGTATTTCTTCATTTGTGGAAGAGAAGCGCTTATTGCAGTGTGACATTTCTTCGGACTCTAGGCGGGCCCTGAGACTCCTTTGGTTTGTAATCGGAAACGAAAGGCTGTTGCGGTTTCTCGGGATAGTGGTAACACGGCGCCATGTTCATCTTCTCAGGGTGACGACTTTCCTTCTAATGGCGGCGACGGTTTGCCTCTTGAGGTACATGTGCTTGGATCATCTGCCCCCAGTCTTTCCCTGCGGAGGCGACGGCTCCAAGGCTATCTTCTTCTTTGAAGGCGATGAATGAAGTGATGAACGAGCTTGGTGCAGATATGGCCAGCAAGTGGCAGCTTGCACTTTTATTTTTGTATGCTTGGATACGTTTGTTCTTGCATTGTTGTGTCTGGTGTATGTTTGTCATCGCCTTTGGTGATTTTTTATAGAGCATTTGTGTCTATATTGATATGATAGCATTGTCATTGCTCTTTTATCTTTTATGATCTGAGTCCTGGTAGTTGGTGGAATGCAAGTTCATGGTAGCTTCAGAAAGCAGCTTGCTCAATCCAAGTGTCGGAGAATGTAAGGATTCTATCTGATTGTGGGGTCGATCCTGGCCAAGAGAGCATTGTCGGAGAACGTAAGTATTCAATTCGGAGGTGCGATCGCGAGGGGGCATGCCTTGGCGATGGCGGGGCATTGTCTTGCAGTAACGGAGGAGAATGTAAGTATTCAATCCATCCGCCGAATAATGTATGTATTCAATCCGGTTACATGACCTAGCCTGGCTATGAACCGATTGCCAGAGAATGTAAGTATTCAATCCAAAAAGTACGATCGCGATGGGGGAGGCCCTGGCGATGGCAGGGCATTGTCTTGCAGTAACAGAGTAGAATGTAAGTATTCAATCCAACCGCCGGAGAATGTAAGTATTCAATCCGGTTACACGACCTACCCTGACTAAGAACTAATTGCTAGAGAGTGTGAGTATTCAATCCGGAGGTGCGATCGCGGGGGCGGCACGCCCTGGCAATGGCATGACGTTGTATTGCAGTCACGGAGTAGAATGTAAGTATTAAATCCAACCGCCATAGAATGTAAGTATTCAATCTGGTTACACGACCTAGCATGACAGAAGAAGCAGATTCCAGAGAATATATATATATATATAATGAAGGAATATTTTGAGAATAATAATGAAAAATAATTATATGGTAAGTAGAGAGATGAAATTTGGATATTTCGGGTGGTGGGAGAATGTTGATAATAAAATCGCTCTCAAATTAAAGAAGTGTACAACCCCATATTCATCGAGTGGGTCGAACGACACCGAGGGCTAGGTTTGGTCTAGCCTTGGGCTTGCCATGGGCAAGACAAGGAGTGGAGCTCCATAGGTAAGAGACTTCTCACACGGTCTGCGAGAACCCTCTCTCCCAACCTAGGTTGGGCTCGACTTTCGTCGAGCTCAGCTCAGGTCTCGTCGAACGGGACTCGACGTTCGTCGGACGAACATTAAACAAAAAAGCTCTCGCATGAGAGCATGCGAGATCGCTCGTGCTTCAGGTAGTGATTCGTCGAGCTGGGCTCGATGCTTGTCAGGAGGTAGTTCCCGCCTAGAGGCGAGCGAGAAGGTTCGCGCCTCATGAGGGCGAGAGCTCAATAGCCTCTGGACCCTCATTTGTACTCTTATCGCTCCCGCCTGACGAGGGCGGGAGAGTTCTCGGCAGCAAGGTTCTCGTCATGCAGGGTTCAGGGCAAAATTACCTAGATGCCCTCAGGTAAATTACAGGTATACCCCTAGGGTCTGCATTTAGCTCCTCAAAACAGTGGAGTTTGGCTGTTGGCAGACCAGGCCTGGGGTAGTTTGTAATTTCAGGTCAGCAAAGGCTATAAATAGACCCACGGGAGCTTTTTAGAAGGCAAGCTTTCATATTTTCTCTAGAGATTTCTAGTGCTTTCCGAGGAGCTCCTAGCCCAACATTTGGCTTTGGAGGGGAAGCGCTCAGAGATCTTCCGGGTTAGAGGAGGGACCACCCAACTGAGGCTTTGGGTCTGTTTCCGGTCCTTTACAGCTAGTCAAGAGTTGAGACTTGAGAGAATTGGGTGTTGGCTTCACCCTCTTGATTTTTGAACTTTGTTTAGGTCAAATTTTGGCTTCAATAAGAAGTAATAAGCTTCTATTAATGGATACAAATCAATTTAATTTAATTTTCTGTTTAAAATATAATAAGAATAAAATAGTTTCCATCCCGGCCCATGAGCTTGATGGATTTTAGAAATATTATATTTTCATTTATTAATAAATAATTTAGAGAGAGAAAAATGTCTATGAATCAAAGTCCGTTTGTAAGTGGGAGAAACTCGTGCGCACCCAAGGCATCCCACAGACGAGTATAGTTTGCATATATATGCGGGCGCAATTCACAAAAAAGTATCGAGCATAGACGTAACTCGTGCAAAGATGCTTGTGTATATATTAAATAACGGGATATCGAGAAAAGACATCTTGTGCCAACCAACCAAATTTTTAAAAAAATTAAAATTATTATTATTTTGTTGTTGTAAATTTTTATTGATCAATTTTTTATCTTATCCAATTTTTTTGTACTCTCTTTTGATAATATTATATGTTTTTTAAATAATAAGAACAAATATATTTTTTGTGAAATATTATTTTTCTTTATTATATACTTTACAATTTTTAAACAAGATATAATCTGTGATAATTGTTATTTGAAAATCTATTTTAAATATGTGCACATCATTTTATTAATTAAAAATTATTAAAAAAACTAAAAATAAACTATGAATAGGGGCAAACCAATCCAAAAAAAAATTTCTTACAATGTGATAAAACATTTAAAATTATTCTTTACGTAGTTATGAGTTGGATCTCTTGAAACATTTTTACAATTAAAACCATAGAATTCATGCAATTAGCAACTAGTAGAGGTAAATGGAGGGCAATCCTAATTTTACCGACCATTCATTTTATTTGATTACACATCATTTTAATATTCATATTCCCCAAAGTAATCCTCTTTGTCTCATTTTTTTTAAAAAAAATCATCATCAATATTTGAAAGAAACTAGAATGACCTGAGATTGACTAGAAGCAAATTGAAATCATAGAGTATATTGAATTTTATTGCAAAAATTTATGCCTTTGATTTCCATGGTTTGATCAACAAGGAAGAAGCATTGTGATTACGGATTCTGTGGAGTGGAGGGCAGTGATAGGCCGATGTCGATCAGTAGAGGCAGGGGAGAATAATGTTACGGTCGTCCGTCAGTTATCTTCATATATATGTATTGAGTCGTGATGTATTTTAGTTAAAGTCGTTGTTAGTAGACTCGTCGTAATATTCTAGTATTTTAATTTTAAGCGTCGCATGTAATTACGGGTTTACCCCCGGGGTCCTATATATATGGGTCGTGTCTTGTACTTGAGGTTACGCAATGAATGAAGAATTTCATTTATCTCTCTACAAATTCCTCTCCTTCTCTCTCTAAGTTCTTCTCTCCTTCCTTCACCCTCTAGGGTTTCTTCCTCTCTCATCTCCTCCATCACCATTCTAGGGCTTGTCCCTTGTATCCCCACCTCCAACAATCCACAACGAAGCAAGCCCGTAACAAATAACTACGAGCCCTAACATGTGGAAGAAAAGAGTTCAATCAGCTTAATTGAGGAGACATTCTAGCCGAATTCCGATTCATCGAAGTCAGAATTTTTTTGAGTAATAAATATACAAACATCATTACATTTAGAACATTAAGAATCAATAGCTACATCATTAAACCACAACTAATCAAATAATAAACTACCAGATAAGTAGACGACAAAACTCACACACAGTGAGAATCAATTCCATTATGTCACTGTCATAGGGTTTCGACTTACTCAGCGGGACCAAACCTCATTGATCATTTAAGTTAGAAATTGGGAAGTGAGATAAGATGTAAATAAATTCACATGGAATTCAAGCAATTCAAAATATATCATGCTTAATGAATGTGTTAAACAACGTGGTTAGAATTGGAATTCGGGAGTGAGGTTCCAATTACGACCCCCAATTAATGGCATAACATGTCGAAATGGCCTAATGGCAATCACTGACTTTTATGGTGAAGTAGGCACTGTTTGGCACAGTGGTGGCAGTCATTAATACGGGGGGTTAAATTGTCACTTGTTAACATCCACCTATGGAACTTCATCCACTTTTATATTCAAACGGATGATGTTTGTTAGGTCAACAATAACGAATGTTGTTTTAATCAATGCGTTTACGAAAGCAACCACTGTGCCAAGCAAAGCCTTAATTGGAAGTAAGCAAAAGGAAATGTCAATGGGATTTCCTTCGAAAAAATTATCGGTCTCTTCTCCTATTCCTTGGCTCTGTGACTTCAATCCAATATTATTCCAACACGGACATGAGAGTATCCGCCTGCAATTATTGTCCCCAAACCTACTATAAAAATTATACTTGATGATTTTTTAGGGTCGGTTCGTTTGAACAGAATTGGATTTTTGGAATTAAAATTGAGGTTTAGAAATTCAATTTTCACATTTGGTGTGACTAAATTTACATGGATATTAGTTTTGAAGTGAAAACTTAAGACTTTAAGAAACTTAAATAAAATTTAAAAAGTACAAATAATATAAATACATTTATTTTTTATAAAATAAAATTGACTAAAAAATCATAGAATAGACTATAAGAGTCAAGAGCAATTATATTTTTAAATTTATGGAATTTGAAAATTAAAATAGTTTTACATTTCATGATTATAACTAATCAGGGGGCTAATGAAAACATAATTAGACACTTAAGTAATATATCTCTGTTATATTTGTAAAATCAAATGCTATGATTTAGGATGAGGATTATATCATAATTAAGAAAATTTACAATGTTATATTTATAATCAAAATTTTGTTTATATTTGTAAATGTAATTAAAACTTTAATTATAATTATAATTTTTATAGTCTATAAAATTAATATATTTATATTCGACATTAATTTACTTGTTATTTTTGACGCTAAAAAATCAAGAAATAAAGCAAAGGTTTATACTTTCATTTAATTTAGACATTTTTATCACCTCTTGTAACATTATGCATAGTAATAATCGATGGGATTCCCCCTAAATTTTCTAAGTCAAACCAGGATGATTTCGACTGAAGACACGAAAGGAGGACTGCCCGTCCGAATGAGTCGTGCACACCTACCCATCCTCACTTAAAGATCTGAAGTCCCCCTGAAAGAAGTGGTAGAATGAAGCGTGGGCACCCAAGCAACGCACCCGCGTACGCACAACACACAAGCAGGCGCACTGCGCGCAGGCACGTGCGCTGCCCTGCGCACTCGCAACTCGCAAGCGCGCTCCCTACGCACGTACGCGCGCCGACGGTCGTCACCAGTGCCTCCGGCCTCCACCGCCATCAGGCACCTTGCCCAACCGCTTAGACCGTTCGGGGGGGGCTCGTCATTTCGCTAAACTAGGTGATCTAGGTGACCGAGACGGAGCGATGACATTCACCAGCACAAATTTCGCCTGGACATAATTACCATCACATCTCTCCAAAAAACTATAAAAATACCCTCAGACCTTCAGTTGAGGACAAGAAACTTCAGTGGCTATAAAAAGCTCTGAGATTTTTCGTCAAGAACATGAGACTTAGATCGTTCCTCCGCTAGGAATTTGCTCCGCCCCTTTCTAGTGCGAAGGCATCGCAAAGTTCCCAGACTTGACGTTCTTCCCTACATGAGTGCTCCTATCAAGAATCAAACTCAGCAAGAGTGGTTGCATCGAGGCTCCGTAGACTTAACGATTTTCCCTACTTGTAACGGAGATATGCTCTATTACCCTCAGATGAATTGTCTCAATTCTTGTAATATTAAGCAAAATAATGGATTTTGGCTTAGCACAGATCCGACCTCGTGATTTTTCACTCTTTTCGGGTTTTCAACGTCAAAAAAACTTTTTTTTCATTTGTTGCTATTTTTCTTTTATTGTTTGTGCGTCCGGTCCAATTTCGAGCTAAGACGATCCGATTTTCCGGACCAGGGAAAAATCGGGTGACCTGCAATAATAATAAAATCATAGAATATATTGTATGACTCAAAAATATATTAATTATAAGAGTGAAGATCATTTATATATTTAAATTTATGACATTTGGAAGATTATAATAATTTATTTTTCATGGTTATTGCTAATTATGGCTTAATGAAGGCATAATTAGACATAAAGTTATGTTAAATAATAGATCTCTATTACACTCCTCTTCGAGGTTGTGAACCTTAACATGCAACCCTGGCGGAGGTCCTCGAAGCAGTAGATGGAACTTGCCGGCAGCTGGTGAAACTGTTCCCTGGCCTTCTCCTTCGGGGTGATGGCGAAGAGCCTGCATTTGAAGCCATCCGACATCTGCCAGATCGAGACTACGTCCTCAAACCACTGGACGTGCTGGACCGGGTCTCCCTTCCCGGTGTAGTAAGACATCTCAGGCTCCTTGAACCCATCTAGGACTGGTGTAGAGGAGACCAGCTCGCTGAAGGGGCTCTCTCCCCCTACTGGCCGAGCGGGAGGGTCTCATGCCCTCAACTCGCCGAATCTGCCGCCGCTTCCCGAACCTGGGAAGAGTACTCGTCCCGGGAGCTCGGCACCCCGACCCTCCTCGGCCACTTCCTTCCCTGCTCGCCTGGCGGGAGCGACTTCTCCGAGTGCCAAATCCGCGAGAACCAGAATCACCGGAGTCGAGCTCTCGGCCCGCATGCCGAGTGCGAATCGGACCATGCCGAGTACTTCCTTCCTGAACTCCTCGAGCATCCCCATGGTGGTGAGAGGGGGAGGGGGTGGCGAGTCGGTCCTGTCTGATCCTTGCCCTTCTCCTCCAGTCATTGAGCTTGCTGAAGGTTTTTTGTGTTGACCACTGTCCACGCTCACCACACCAAAATTTTTAAATTGAAAATCGGCCTCTTTTGGAGTTCACCCTTGGGGAAGGGGTGGTCGCGCACCTACTTCACTCCTGCAAGAAAAACAACAAGAAAAAGAGAGCAAAGGACTAGACCAAGAGCCCGGCGCGGAGGTCCCACCACACACCCAGAAGATCACTGAACGCTTCCCCTCCTTAGCAAAGTGTCGGGCTAAGGTACCTCAGAAAGCGCTGGAGGACTGAGAAATGAGTAAGCCTGCCCTTCTGAGGTACCCCTTGGGTCCTATTAATAGGATTCTGAAGGTGATCTGCAAATAACTAACATTTGCTGTCCTGAAATTATTAAAAACTCCTCGGGCTGGCCTGTCAACAGCCAAACCCCGCTGTTCTGAACAGCTATATGCAGCCCACCTAGGTCTGCCAACAACGAGACTCCGCTGTTTTGACTGGATAAGGGCAGGCCAACGGGGCAAAGTGGTAAGGAATCCCCCCACTAGGGACTGGGCGAGTAACCCTTTAATGCCTCTACTCGGCGGGAAGCGCGCGGCGCGGGCCGGGGCTGGCTCGCCTAGGGAGGGTGCGGGCCAGAGGGTGGCTCGCCTAGGAGGGCGCGGGCCAGGCTGGCCCACCTAGGAGAGGTGGGTAGGGCTGGCCCGCCGAATAGACGGGAATCGAGGACTAACCCGCCTAGGAGGGTGCGGGCCAGGCTGGCCCGCCGCTTGGGCAACCCTTAGATGTGCGGGCCAGGGGCGACCCGCCTGCATCCGCCTGAGTCCTTCGGCGTACACGGGGTTGTACAGATCTGCTCTAGAAGACAGCGAATCGGGAGTAGCGCAACTTCCTCTTTCGCGATCTGAGCGGCGATGAAGAAACCCCAAAACGGGGCTCCGGCGGATGAAAACTTGCCGGAGTGGGGAGATCGCACAGAGAGCAGAAGAAAACCGTGATGTATTTCCTTCTTCCCGATCGTAAGAGCGATAGCGGTGCTCGGGAGAAACTTGCGAACGAAGACGGGAGTTGCGGAATCGGGAGCGACGACAGTAGAATTGCAGAACATGAGCGAAACCCTAACGGGTACTTTGAGAATGTTAGGGTTGATCCGCTCAAAGTATTCTACCATACCTCATCTAAGTATGGAATAGGGTATAAATAGTACTTCCAGCATAGGACCAAACCCTTGTATGACACGAACCCGTTAACTTATTCCGAGTCGGCCTCAACACGTGCGGACATATTATTATATAACTCTAACACAAATATCTCATCTTCATCAATATCATTATGAGGTAAACCGTGTTCATTCAAATTTTCACACTGTTGTAGATTGGGAATAGCTGCATGCAAAAGTTCGTCCATTGGATCATTGGAGTTGTAATTAGGGTAAAATGGATTTGCATTAAAAGGGCATTTATCTTTGTACAAGACCATATTGTTAAACAATCGTCCATTATGGTAAATCCAATCCATGTAATTTTCCATTTCAAACAAAATGTTCCTCTACCACATTTCGATTCCACATCTACATATTCAGGCATTTTTTACATGGACATGGACACTTCTCCCCAATTGGTATGATTGTGTAATATAAATCTTGCAAATATTTCATTCCATCTAAATAAACCTGAGTGATGTGGCTCTAGCATCCATTTTTTATCCATTGTTATTATATATGGAATATTCAGTTAGCTAGGTACCTATAAAAAGACAAAAAATTATTATAAAATAAGAGCATATATTATAGAAAAAATCAATTAAATCGCAACATGATTATTGGATGACAAGTTCAATGAAAATAACAGTATGGCACGTCAGTGGTGATCATGAACACAATGGTTATGAACCACCGTTCATGAACACCCGGCCTCACCTAAGGAGCTTCATCGACTTTTATGTTGAAAACTAGTTTTCTTTTCTTGATGATAGACTGACAATACATTTTATGATGGTAGAGTTCGTCCAAACTCATCATAGCAAAAATGCTAGAGCCACAATGTTGTATTATAGGTTACAAATATGCAATCAATAACATATTTGCATATGAATCAATCTATTTGTGAACACAATCGGAACATAAAATGACGGTAATATTTGTAACCTACAACATTTGATGTCCAGAAATATTAGTTTTCTTTTCTTGATGATAGTAATATGGGTAGAACTAATTAGAAATTTTTAATAGATCTGTTTTGGACAATTTAAAAGAGCAAAATAGTTAGGAAGTTGGAAAAAAGAGTTGTAGATATGACATGTATCTATAAGGGCATAATTACACAACTACAACAGAAGATCATGTTGTTTGTCATGCAATTATAAACATTTCAAACTGGTAAAACCTTGTGATGCAGGACAGGTGTCACACCTGCCTGCCACCCTAGATTCCCTCCAGGGGGCCCACCTTGGCATCGCGTCGAGGAGGCTTTATCAGGGCCATGACCCGTACACCCCAACCTATCCCCGGACCCACAACATGGTCGATAGGTTGTTGAGGTTGGGTCTCGATCCCCCGACCTCCTTGATAAAGAGCTCTCATCACCAACTGATCAACATATCAGTTGGTGATGAGAGCTCGCCTGAGAGCTCTTTTATCAAGGAGGTACCCGCGGTGCGGTTGATTTCCGAGGAAATTCCGCGGCAGGGCGGAGCCCCACCTCCCCACCGTGCCCATTCCAGCTCTCGAGCGGAGGCGGCAGGGCGGTGAGGTACGCGCGACTAGCGCATATCCGCCCCGCCAAACGAAGCCTAAATGTCGGCAACCTTCCGCACGCAAAGCTCAAATTAGGGTTGCGGATTAGCGCCAAAATGAGCCTCTATTTTTATTTCAATATATTGTGGCCCTTTGGCAATTAGAGGTCTTCGGGGTGGTGGGGAAAGGGTTTGGACTGAAGTCTCTATGGCCTGGAAAGGAGAGGGGCATATGGGGTTCAATGAGTTCTGGATGGTAGTCGAGTGGGGTAGTGGGCTGTAGGAGAGGAATGATGGGGTTGGGAGGATTTATAGAGGCTAACAAAAATGTTACAATTATTTTTTTGGGGTGCAGGGAATAGGTTTTGCGGCGTATTGGGCACAAGGCTGTAGTATTTTGTGGGTCTTGATGAGTTGATGGTAGTTGGCAGGAAATGGAAGTTTGAACAATGGGAATTAGGATTGGTTACGGGCGGTTGCAGCGGTTACAAGTAGGTTATGGTGGTCAAGTGGTTGTTATGTGGTAGTTATTGAGTGGTGGAACCGTGGGAGGGAGTATGATGGTTTAATGGAGTGCAAAGGACAGTTATGGTCAACACCAATGGTCCACAAAATCGACACTGTGGGATGATCGTGTCTGCTTGAAATCTGTCCCTAATTCTGTGATTCCAAATTCAGCCTCCCTAGGGTCCTATGTATAGGCAAAGTTGCCCGGGGCAACCACTATGGACGGTTTAGATTGTTTGGACCTAAATGTTGCTATTTTTTTCAAGATAAAATCACAAAAAACGACAACAATACATAAAATTACCCCGACATTATTCTAAATGTGGCTACGAGCTAGAATCGTCTATATACCGATCGTGTCTTCACCTCTCGCATACGTAGGCTCGTGCGGCCTCTGATAATGTTGGCCCACCCTCTACCCTTGATTCCCATGCTGATGTAATGTGAAATTTGAACCACTAGAAATGCTAGGATGATCATTTGTATGTTTCATTTATCAAATTTTATTGGACTTAGCTTCCCTTAAAAAATAATAATTCAACCTATACCCATAACCAACTCCTTACACATTTTCTGTCATCGGTTTGGAACCCGAGTTTTGGCATTAAAGAGAGCATAGTTTCAAAATTTCAATGTTATTCAACTCGTGTTAACCGTGAAAATTAAACTTTTACTGCTTTCAATATTTTACTAAGTTTTTATTTCCTTAATGACTTGTACTTTATGGATATTACTGTTTGTATATATTATTGTTTTTTATTTTTATTTTTTTTATTTTATCAAAATCTATTTTAATATTCTGATTTTCAGGCACCTGATGGAGGTTCATGATGATCGATCCTTGGTAGCATCCTGGGGCATATCTTAATGGCCCTCTTCTTTCTCATTTGTGCATTGTTGTTTTTACTCTGTGCGTGTTTTTTTTACTTTCAACATGTTTTGACTTTCTGGATGTTTGGTTTGATATTTTGATGCAAGAATGAATTTTATGGCTTAATGATCCGCTTTATTTTCTTATTTCATGGGATTATAATAACAAGTGTAATTTATGTAGTCCCTTATTAATACAACTTGGTGGTCCCAAGTACACACTTTTGATAGGACTGAGTGGGACTTTGAGAGTTGCCAAGTTTTGTGAACATAGGCTCTGTTTGGCGCAACAGTAATGGTCATTAATGTGGTGGTTTATGAACCGAAACGAAGCAATAGTTTGATAGTTTGGGCAATGAATCATTTTGTACTAATTTTGATCCTTTAGGAGTTAGAGCGAAATGGTCATCATGGAGTGGTGGTCTTATCGGTAGTTTCATAGACGAGGTCGGGCTGATGGTCATCTCGCTAGTTGATGATTATGAGCACTTTAAAGGGAGGACCATTGTCTTGCCAAACATGCATTCTATGATGGTGGCGTTGTTGAAGCCGAGAAATATCTCAACCTCAGAAATCGGACTAGGACACCTGAAGTTACTGGTCGAGCGGTCAAAAAGACGGTCTCTGGTCAGGAAATAGAAGCAAACTGTGCGAACAAGACCCCAGGTTGCTGCGGCAGGAAGGTCCCACCACGTACCCAGTTGCTTAGAAGCAACCCCTTCTCAACCAAATTGGCCGAGCTAGGTACGAAGGAGACGAGCTCGAGCAATAGCGAGTCGAGGGCAATTGTTGGAACTCGCGAGGGCTCAGGCCGAGATTCGCTTCCCCTCCTCCCTCGTACCCCTGGGGTCCTATTTATAGGGAAATCCAAGGAGGGGGGGTCTTACTTATACCCCCACTCTGGCGAGTTGGCGACTTCCCTGGGGAGCTCGCCTAGAAGAGGCGAGCATCTGGCCATAGTCGCCACCTGGCGAGTTGGCCTGGGGAGCTCGCCATACTCGCCCGAACCTCCTGCGGCCTGGGGTGCTGATCTGGATCCCCATCTTGCCTTGTTGACTTTGACTTCTGATGACCTGGCGGTGGTAGGACCCACCCTCGTCGAATATGGGTTGTACAGGCGTTTTTGTCCAAACTCATAGGAGCAAAAAAGACCTGCCAAACAGAGCCTTGGACTACAAGAATTCACTCCTAATATTATTGCATCTCGCATCGGAGAAAATTGTCTCTTGAATTTGCATAGCAGTAACTAGAATACTGCTGCTGCCAATTTGATATTATAAAAGAGATCAAAACTTTCATTAACGTGCGAGAGGACTATACACATGATTGTTATCTCCATACTATAAAATGAACTTTGAACATAAGCAGCAAACATTAGCTCCAGGAGTGGTTCCCTAATGGAGACAAACAGAAAATGTACACATTTTCTAAAAAAATGCAACTGAGAAAAAAAAAACTCTCAAACAAACGCAATTTTAAGAGGTGCTTCGAAAATATTAAACAATACAACCCAATAATTGAATTAAATCATATTTCTTTGATTTCTACATTGTGAAGGCAAAAGTATCGAAATGAAGGCTAATTCAACGAGCAAAAAGTAATATTTACATTTTCTGAAAGACAACGAAAAAATAACTGTAAAACAAACTCTTTTGTATCTCATTTTCATTATTGTAATAAGATACCTCATCAACATTGATCTTATATTTCTATTATGAATCAAACCTAACCATGCAAAAATTATAAATTATTTCATTAATGTATTAGAATAGTGGTTGCTTTATTACCATTAATAAATGTTAACACATCAATATTAACCGTAAGAAACAATTTAATGATTTGCAGTATATTATATTTTTGCTTAGAATCATCCTCTTATTTCATTTCCATGTCATTTCATGCATTATTATCTTTATTTTTTTGAATTAAATGTATACATAATCGTGAAATTGCATAACGTTCATGTTCGTGCAATTCATACGGTGAACAAAAAGAGAAAGCAAAATGATGCAAGGGTATATATGGGAGACCAAGATCAATACTCGATGTCTATATCACAACAATCATCTTCGGTCGACGTTTTTAGCGGCTTGTCAAATTCGAGATACCATCTTGTTAATAACCTAGCCGTCAACAGATAAGCGATGATGTGCCGCTATCACCAAACTCAACGCGTTAACAAAATGACATGCATGATCATGTTGAAATCTTAGTCGATTCATATGTAGCCGATCAATTTGGGTTCTTTCATACTACAAATGGTCAAGGGTTCGTTTGACATGACGGCGATGTTTGTAAACATAATGGTTATGAACCTTCATTGGTGGACATCTTACACACCTAAAGAACTTCATCTACTTATATGTTCAAAGATATTTTTTTTTAGTGGCGGATCATTGTCATGCCAAATACATATTTTATGACGACAAAGGTTTTCTCCTAAATGCTCGGAGCAAAAGTAACGAGTCAAACAACCTCCAATTTCGCATTAACATTGTTAGAAGTGTTAGAAAAGCCATGAAATAGGCCCATTAGTTTGGCACATCTTGTAGCTCATGTCTCTCTTAGATTAATCACATCTTAGATTGGGATTTCTCTCCTCTCTTTCTCTCTTCCTATATATATGTATTCTCTCAAGTTGTAAATATCCTTTTGAGCATTAATAAAATTTCTACAGTTTTTCTACATGGAATCAGAGGGAGCGATCCCTCTAGGCGGCTAGCTCTTTTCTAACCGCCTCTTCTTTGTGTTCCTCCCCTTTTTGGGCGGTTAGAACTTGTCTAACCGCTCCCCCTCTTTTTTTCCTCTCTGGTGGGTTGCCTATTTCTAACCGCAGGAACCTCGGTGAGCTAGTCTCCTCTGCATTTTGTGTGTCTCCCTTGCCTTTATAGATTTCAATCATGGGTCCCACCGTCCTGTCATCATTGCAGCAAGATCTTGTTTTTCGCTTCCTTGATTGTCTTCTCGGGCGGACTGTTCTTTTTTGTTGTTTGTTGCGGCTAGTTCTCTTCTTATCGTCGCTCGGTCGGTTACTGCTCTCTCACGGTCTTTCTCGTTGCTCGAGCTGACTAGTCGCCTTTGGTCTCACTGTCTTCCCGCTGCTGCTTGCTATTATTGTTGCTTGACCACGTGTCTGCTGCTCTCTCTTGTTGTTGTTGGTCTGCTTTGCGCGGTATCCTGAATTCATTTTTAGTTGATGCTGCCTCTTGATTTTGTCGTGGTTTGGTCTATTCGCGCGACTAAACGATTCTTCTCTATTTGTTGCTACCTTCTTCATTCGATGTGTTCTTGGTTTGCTTTAGCGGACTACTGCTGATCGTCACTGTTTGCTCTGTTTGCATGATCTATTGGTAGTTGCTCTCCCGCATGAGTGCTTCTCCAGCTCTTGCCGCTAGGCTTGTTTGCGCGGCTGGCTTCTTCTGTTTTTTTACCGCCAGTTGCCAGCTCCTTCTAGCGGCCTTGTGGGTTTCACTCTACACGTTTCTTCTACTGCTTCTCGTCGATTGTCCGCCGTCTGTCGGGTTGTTACCTGCTTTGGTGCCCACTCACATGCTAGTTAGTTCATTGGTTAGTCAGTCCACCGGTTCGCTTTCTAATCGGTTCTTGGTGTTGTTGCTGTTATGAATTTGACTGCTACCTCCTCACTTCCTGGATGTTCTGCTGCTGCTCCACTTGAGCTCCTTGATGAACTTCAGATCACTACAATTTCTTTTCGTGGAAAATAGAACTTTGTTGAGTGGGTTCACACAGTTCATTGTATTTTGCAGACTAAGACCTTCTTCATCTCCTGACTAGGACTCCTCCTACTGCACCCACTGAGGAGTGGATACACGACGATGGTCGTGTCCAATCATGGATCCTCAATTCCCTGGACACCGAGCCGTATCGGATTACCATATATCATGAGACGGTCTATGTCATGTGGGAGAATCTTCACTCCCTTTATTCTGGAAAGGATAGTCTTCAGCATTTGTTCGATTTAATCAGAGATATTCAATCCCTTGACCCTTGAGCTACATGTGACTTGACTTCCTTTGTGGTTCGGGCCAAAACTCTTGTGAGGCATGAATGCAACATCACCCTCCCACCACGAATTTGGTTGCACAACGGGCGCAAAAAGAAGCAGTTGGGATTGCCATGATGACGACCCATGTTCCATCTCATATTCATAGTGTTCGAGCGGACAGAAAAGAAGCCGCGCAAATTGGAGCAAAGGACCGATTAACTCTGATACCGTGTGAAAGAGCTAAATAAAGACAAATATTATTGCTCCAAAAAGGTAATCATTACATAAGCATGCCCCCTTATTTATAGAAATCGGGGAAGATGAGAGAATACAATAACTGATGTGTGACTAAATACAAGTCGGGCGGTCTACGCGGTTTGACATAGTCAAACCGCCCACTATACAACAAATAATAAAATACCAATCGGCAACAAGGAAAATTACCTAACTGCCAGGGAAGACCGCTGGTACAAGCCGCCAGACCGCAATTGCGGGTTGCCACCATACCACAGTTGCGGCTACCCATCAGACCGCAGTAGCTGCAAGCTATCAGACTGCAACCGCGGGGTGCCACCAGACCGGAGTTGCAGTTAACCATCTGTCCGCTGCTGCGGCTACAATCAGACCGCTGCGGCTTCATCCAGCCCGTTATGGCTCACCAACAGACCATTATTGCGGCTCTCTGCCAGACCGCTGCGACTCTCTGCCAGACCACCGTGACTTCATTCAGACCGCTACGGCTAACAGACAGACTGCTACTACGGCTTTCTGCCAGACCTCCACTGCTGTTGTCCACCTGACCACAAGCTGAGGTTCACCACCAGACCGCTGGACCAAACCGCAAGGTCGCTGAGACAGATAGACCGCTGCGGTTAGACATAAGTCTGTCCAGTCTCCTCAAGCTCCAACATGAACCATTTCAAGCTGGATGTTGGGGGTGCCGACGGTTATCATAGAAGGTGTCGAGTTTCCTCCACCTCCAGTTGAGCCGGGATCCTGGGAGGTGTTGAGTTTCCTCCACCTCCAGTTGAGGCGAGCTCCTAGGAGGTGTCCAGTTTCCTCTACCTCTAGTTGAGTCGGGCTCCTAGGAGGTACCGAGTTCCCTCCACCTCTATATAAGTCGGGCTCCTGGGAGGTGTTGAGTTCCCTCCACCTCTAGAGTGCAGCCCCCCATGGGCGAGTTGCAGGCTCCCTGGGGCGAGTGCATCCCCCCAGGGGCGAGTTGCAAGCTCCCTAGACGAGTGCATCCCCCCAGGGGCGAGTTGCAGGCTCCCTGGGCGAGTGCATCCCCCCAGGGGCGAGTTGTAGGCTCCCTGGGCGAGTGCATCCCCCCAGGGGCGAGTTGTAGGCTCCCTGGGCGAGTGCATCCCCCAGGGGTGATTTGCAGGCTCCCTGGGCGAGTGCATCCCCCAGGGGCGAGTTGCAGGCTCCCTGGGCGAGTGCATCCCCCAGGGGCGAGTTGCAGGCTCCCTGGGCGAGTGCATCCCCCAGGGGCGAGTTGCAGGCTCCCTGGGCGAGTGCATCCACCAAGGGGCGAGTTGCAGGCTCCCTAGGCGAGTGCATCCACCAAGGGGCGAGTTGTAGGCTCCTTGGGAAAGTGCATCCCCCCAGGGGCGAGTTGCATGCTCCCTGGGCGAGTGCATCCCCCCAGGGGCGAGTTGCAGGCTCCCTATGCGAGTACAACCCCCAGGGTTGAGTTCTAGGCTCCCTAGGCGAGCGCATCCCCCCAGGGGTGAGTTTCAGGCTCCCTGTGCGAGTGTAGTCCCCCAGGGGTGAGTTCCAGGCTCCCTGGGCGAGTGTAGTCTCCAAGGGGCGAGTTCCGGACTCCCTGAGCGAGTGCAGCCTTCTAGGGGCGAGATCCAGGCTCCCTGGACGTGTGCAGCCCCCTTGGGGCGAGTTCCAGGTTCGGGGCGAGTCCCAGCTTCACTAGGCACGGAAAACCCCAGTATACCTCTTTAGGTCTGCTAATATGTCCTCCAAACCGCAGAGTTACGTTGTTGGCAGTTTTGGGCTGAGTTTAATAAAACCAAAAGACGAAATTGCGCTATTTGTAAGCAAAACTTGGAAAAATGTAAGTAGACCCCCATAGACACTTTGGAGAGGGGACTGCTTCTTCTTGCTCCCCCCAAGGCTGACTCCGGTTGGAGAGTAATCTCAAGGCCCACAAAGGTGCCCAACTCAGCATTGGTTAGAGAGGGGAAGCTCTCTTTGATCTTCCGGGTGTGTGACGTGACCTTGCTGCAGGTCGGGGTCTGTCTCTTAGTTCCAAACAGATGGACAAGTGCTCTCGTTTGAGAGAAGTAGGTGTAAGCTACCCCTCTTGGGTCCGAACTCCGCAAGAAGCCAAGTTTTGGTTTCAACACTAAATGCATAAGTCCGATAGTTTAGGAGATAGGTTAGTTCAGGCAAGTTTATATAATTAACTATTTTATTTAAAAAAATGTCCCCTATGCTCACTGCCGGCCCCACCTTAACCCCCCTAATTTCCATTAAGGCTATGTTTGGGAGCCCGTTTTGACTCCATTCCGTTCTAAATTGATTAGAGGAGAGATGTTTGGGAGCAACTAAAATGTTGTCATTTTATAACGACCGGTTTAAAACCTACTTTTTCCTCCGTTTTGAAAAGATCGGGAAGACCTCCGTTCCCCCTTTCAAAATGACTGTTTGGAATAATTTCTAATTCTATTTAATCAATTTAACCACTACAAAAATATAATTATGTCCATAAATTTGTAAAAAAAATCACAAATATTATACTTAATTATGTTTTTAAAAATTCTAGAAAAAATTGATCCGAATAAATAAAATTCATGTGAAAATAATTTTAAAAATTATTTAAACCTGTCATTGAAATGAAGATTACCCAAATAATACTTTAGTTTTAAGCAAGCTTTTAAAAACCGGACCGGACCGGCCGGTTCGACCGGTCCAACCGCGGACCGGGCACATAGCCGGTCCGGTCCAGGTCCGAAAACCGCTCCAGCTGAGGACCGCTCGGGAACCGCTGAACAGGGCGGGCGGACCGGCGGGCCGGGAACCGGACCCGGTTTTGCGTAACTGGGCGGGTCAAGAAGCCCAAAACTTTTAATGCTAGAAAAATTTGAAACCATCAGGATTCGAACCCATGACCTTTTTCTGGAGTAATAGGGGAGTTGACCACCAGAGCATTTAGTTTTTGTTGTTTTAAGCTGTATCATATTATATGTATATAAATATTACGGTATATAATAATATATTAAAAACCTTATATAATTAATATACATAATTATATATTATAAATTAAATATTTCTTAAATATATTTTTTATAATAACTTATTAAATTATTTATTAAAAATTAAAATTTATGAAATATTTATGTTCTATTTGGCAATGCAGTGGCAGTCATAAACGCTTTGAACTGTCGTTCTTGATCGTCCGACCTTATCTAAGAAGCTTCATCCACTTTATATTCAAAAGTCAAAACTAGTTTTATTTTCTTAATTGTGATCTTAACCGTTGTCATGCAAAGTCTTCATTATATTACTCTATTACAATGTCGTTTTTATCCAAACTCAATAGAGCAAAGACGTCACGCAAAACGAAGTTTTATAAGTATAGTGATAATGTATACATCAATTATTTGTATCACAATATAATGATAATAAATTATGTAAATTTCTAAGATAATGTTAATTATTTTTATTTTCGAATATATATATATATATATTCGATGTCCGGTCCGGTTTTCAAAACCTTGGTTTTAAGACTACAGTTTTAAAAATACAATTTAACATTTTTTTTGAACTTTCCATTTTAAAATGACACGGATATCCAAACAAAACCTAATAAATCTTCTTGTTTGAAATGAGAGAATTTTTTGTGCGTGCAACGCATGAGAGAATTGTGCGGAACCTTTTTTTAGTTCAAAAATACAGTTGGATTTTCATTGATTGTAAAATCCAGTTGAATTTTAGTTCGAAAAATGAATTGGATTTTAGTTCAAAAAAACAATTTTTTTACAGTTGGATTTTCACCTCAAAACATAGTCATATGAGTACTTAAAATGAGCGTAAAAATGCATAGTTCAATATTTCGTGATTTATTTTGTGAAAAAATAAAAGATATAGAAGAAAATTGACGTGAAACCGACGGTTCTCCGCGTGCGTTCCAGGTACAGAAAATTTTCGTGTTTGAAATACCTAAGACTGCCAACAGCAATATCAAACCCTAATCTTCCCTTTAAAACCTGCCCTCCCCTTCATGTGCCCGGCGCTGGCTCGGTTCTTCCCCAGCGCCGTTCTCCTCCAACCCCGACGGCTGACTCCGGAAGCCCTCATCTCCAGCGTTCGTTCCTCCACGAAGTCTCCTCCAGAATCCCCCATCCCCGCCGTTTAGCTTCTCCTCCCTGCTCGACGACATCACCTGCAGTCCCCGAGTCTTTCTGCGCTCAGCTTCCCCGACGGAAGAATCTCCTGAAGCTCCGCCGGCCGCCGATTCCGCTTCCTGAAGCTCCGCCTTCCACCGACGAGTCCTCCCGTGCCTTCCTCCGGCGGATTCAGTGACCTCCGGCGTTCCCCTTTCTTCCGGTTGGACACGTCCTGTGCTCCTGAGGAGGCTGCTATCTCCTGAGGTCCACACACCCCTCCTGGTGCGCTCCTCTATCTGTGACCAGCTTGTCCAGTGCCTCCCTGACCGTTCCTGGCCGTCCCGAGCCAAGTCAGCCCGGGTGATGTTCCGAGCACGGCCGTTGCTACCTCGTCCCTATGGTATACCTCTCCTCCTCTGCTCCCATATATTAGTCGTTTTTTGCTTAAATCATAAATGGATAGTTAATTAGTATGAGCTTGCCCGACTATTGTCATCTCCTTATTACCGTCATTATTTCCATTTCCGTGAATGCCACCACTTATTTTCTGTGCCTGTGGAATTGAGATTCACAACGTTATTATGCGCGTGCGGTGGCATTTACGTTCGTGAGCAACACCTAAGTCCTGTTATCTATTTAAAATATCCCGAAGTTCCCTTCGCTCCAAAATATTTAAATAGCTCGTCCCTTTTATGTTTAAAAACTACAGCCTTAGATTTTAGATCACATCAGGAGGCGAGAGATCAGTGACGTTTCCTCTGCATTTTTACTAGGAAGGCGAAGGAGCACTCCCATTGACATGATTTAGGCTGGTGAGTTTGGAGAGAGTACCAAATTTTCCCGATGGATGATGAGAGTGAGGAGTTCTAGATGGAGAAGTCTTGCCTCTCTCTTTAGTCTTTCCCTTTTCGGATGGCACAACCCTTTTGGGATTAAAGATAGAAAATTACTGAATAGTAAACCTATCTTAATATCTAACATCTTTCAACAAATTACTTAAATTTTACTAATGGGATGTGAGAATTAACTGAATTTATTGTAGTATTCATGTGTTTATTGACAAATATAGTAAATTGATTTGTCCCGGAGAGGATCCCCCCGGTCATCTTATAGGATTGTTTTGGATCTACATAGTGATATGAGCTTCTGATATTGAGCGGGAGTGCGGTCGTGCGAGGGAGAAGCCCCAGAGAGGATCCTTTCGGCCCTTTTTTGATTCAACTTTCCTCTTGATTGAGAGAGAGGAGAAGGAAATCTTGCTGAAATTTATCCCTAACTTGAGAGGATGGAAAAAAGAAGACTAAGAGATTACATTTATTTCATGCTATACAATACCCCCACATAAATATATACTACAACAAAATTGATCTACCACCGCGTTTTTTTCTTTCAGCGATGCTTTTCAAGTGCCGTAGAAGATTTTGCGGTGTTTTACAAAACGCCGCAAAAGCGTCGTTATTGCGAGCATAGCCGTAGAGTATTGCGACACTTATATAAAAAAGCACCGCGATAGACTGAAGGATTTGCGACATTTTCTTATAAAAAATGACGCGGTAGCTTTCATGTTATGGCGACGCTTTTACTTAGAAGCGCCGCAGTAGGCAGGATGCACACATATATAGCCATTGTGTAGAAGATTAATCCATTTGACAAAATTTTTGAAACGATTTGGCTTCGATTGCAGGTAAACCTGCAATCCAAGTCAGTCAAGCAGGATGCACACACACACGTATGTATATATATATATATATATATATCTTTCATTATTATAAGGGAAAGTTGCCTTTGGTGAAACTTTGAAAAATAACAATTATGCCCTCGTTTTTATATTTTAATGACTTGACATATATTATAATCTATTTCAAAAAAAATTTAAATACAATGTCCATTCAAGTAATTATACTATAAAAAATTAGAAGTAGTGATGAAAATTCATTTTAATTCGAAAAATATTTAGTAAAACTCATACACCTACTATGGTAGGTTGTCATTAGACATGTCAGCGGTCTATTTAAGGAAAGTTGTCATTAGTGATATTTTCGAGCAGATGACATTTAACCAATCAATTTTATTAAAGTCAAAATTAATTTTTTAGGTCAAAACATATATTGTTTTACAAAATAAAAATAATAATATTGATATATATTTTGAGTACTCATATGTATATATTGCGGGCGCAACCCGCTTTGATGCTGGCGCAACCCGCCTTGATGTGTGCGCAACCCACAACGATCCGTCGGGGGCTGGCAAAGCCCGCCAGGGGAGGGCAAAGCCCTCCGTCCCCGACCGAGTGCCCTGTGTCCGACACTCGTATATTATATATAATATATAGATTATGTGGTTGAAATTTAGTTGAGTTAGAATTTGAAACAAAAGCTCAAGAAGATAGGTAATTCAGCGAGATAAATGCTATTCATTGCCCCAGGACAGAATTAAATGTGACAGGTGTATATATATTATGTCAAACAATCAATTGATCAAGAAAGATCATCAGATATGCACGAATTCATTAAAAACAATATTCCCTGTTGACAATAGACATATAAATTTGCAAAAGATTAAAAATTTACTATAGGTGTATGAACATATAAATTTCCTATACTTTCCAAAAAAAATGTTTTCTCAATCAACATTAATCATGTAATAAATTTGTTGTTGACATATAAAAAACATGTTAAAAACTAAAAACATTAAATCCAATGAGGACTGTTAAGAAGGCCCGAAGAGATAAAAAAAAAAGAATATTGATTCACCATTTTTAGATAATATTGTTTCTAATCAGCATGGGGTTACAACCACAGTTTCATTAAAACCGCATGCTTGCAGTTTTTCAAAACCGCTGCAAGCTACAATTTTTCAAAACTGCAAGCTTTGTAGGTTCAAACTGGCTCGCTGATTTTCCCCCAGTCTCCGTCATCACCCTCAAAATATTTATAAGGTTAATCTATACCACAGAATTATAAGGTTAAATTTAAAAATCAAAGTTCTGAAAATGACACCTCAAATATAAATGATGCGGGTCAAAATTTCAACATTTTGCTAAATTTAGTGAAATAACAAACACGTAAACGGAACATGGGAAAAATATGTAAATTAATATGAGACAAGTAATCGGTAACTACACTTGCAATAAAAAACTTGTAAATAATATTGCACAATAATCACACTCAAATCGATCTTAAAGCAAGGTAACAATGTAATACACTTGAAATAATTACCACAATCTTGATCCGGTCCCCGAAGTAGCGACTGATGGCTGGATCTGAACAATGTAATACACCTGGTACAGGGATGTGATTTCAGTGGGCTGTTGTGGAGCTACAGGGCTTGGAGGGGGAATGCCGGTAATGGAGAGGGAGTTCTCGAGGTAGTGAGTAGCTGGAAGAAGTTTATGGAAATCTCAAGGCTAGGAACGAACTGCAGGATGGCCTGGGATAATACAGTTGTGAATTTCATAAGCTGGAATTGCTGTCCAGGAACAGTAGGTTGAAAGAGGAAGTAGGCTCTGTTTGGGTTTCTAAAATTGAAGGAGTGTATGGGGTTAGGTGATGTCATAGTCTCATAGATGACTGAAAATGGGGTTGATGGAGTGGGGGGGGGGGGGGGGGGGTCTAGTGGGTAATGGAAACAGTGGAAGTGATGTGGAGTTTGGATTTGTTGGGATTTAATTAGAATGACAAAAAATTATAGGATAGTGGCCTGAAATTGTGAAAAGAATTGTAACTGAGATGAGTAACGTGCTTAAATTCTTCACTAGCTTACTCTTTTTCTCTTACGTTTTTATCTTTAAGTCTTAAAATAAGATCCATTCGGGGATTTTTTTCTCATCATATTGATCAATATTTTGTCTAGTCACCTCCTTTGTTGACTTCTATTGGAGGATTTACACCACTTCGAAGCGGACATCTTTATCTTGATAAGAGGGGACTGATTTTGTATGTAGTTTTTGTATAAATTTGTTGATTATATCATTTTGACTAGATAAAAGTTGTTGCCAAAGTTATTTTACTGAGGTTCTTACCTAGTTCTCTTTATTAAGGTTTTCATTCCAAGTGGAATGATGAGTATTCGAACAAGATGGTTATCAACTACTCTATGATGATGTGGACATGGGGTGGCACTTGTTGGGCATAGCCACCAAGTGAGTCACAAAACTAGAAGAACAATGTTTCATAACACGTGGCCAACCCCGTTAATGTCCACAAATTCTTCCCCCTACTGATATTGCTGCTGAAGATACACAGGCCAACAACCAGGAATTAATTCCAGCAACCTGAAATTAATTCCAGCAACTAGGAAAGACCATCCAGTCCACTCTGCCTGCTGCCAGCATCCCCCAACTCCAATTCCAGCAACCTAGAATTAATTCCAGCAATATTTTCCCATCTCCCAGAACTGCAACATAACATAGAATTGAAGCTAGCTAGAATTAATAGTTGTTCACATCATCCCGTCCTTAAATATAAATCGCAGTAGTTATAGAAAGATAACGAACGATTGGTAATATCATATGCATATACGCTAAGTTTTGTTTTAAGTAAACATAAACTCATCAGCTTAATTATTCCATATTTGAATTCTGACATTCTTGGAGAGCTCGTAAAATATTCAAAAAACATTAGCTACCACACGGACCATCTGAGATACAATAATTTATTAATAATATTAAGAAGTCAAATTTTATTGCACGATAGATTGAAGTCCTAATTAAGTTACCTTCATCAGGTTCAACTCTTGTAGTATGATCACTTGAAGTTTCATTGTTAGAAGTGAAATCATTATTAGAATTTTTTTGCGACAGCCACCATAAGATAATCTATCTTGTTTTTGCATATTTGACATTTGCAATTTCACTTCATCCATCTCGTAAGTCTGCCCAGGAGAAGTATGGCTAGAGTAAGCATATAGATTATTTGCATCTATATGTACAGGATCTTCAGGATGATCAAATATCTCATCTTCAGGATGATCAAATATCTCATCTTCAGGATGATCAAATATCTCATCTTCAGGATGATCAAATATCTCATCTTCATCAATATCATTATGAGGTAAATCATGTTCATTCAATTTTTCACAATGTTGTAGATTTGGAATGGTTGCATGCAAAAGTTCTTCCATTGGATCAACGAAGTTGTAATTAGGGTAAAATGGATTTGCATTAAAAGGACATTTATCTTTGTGCAAGACCCTATTGTTAGACAATCGTCCATCATGATAAATCCAATCTACGTAATTTTCCATTATACCATTCCAAACAAGTTGTTCCTCTATCACATTTCGATCCCCACATCTTCATATTCAAGCATTTCTTACATGGACACTTCTCCCCAATTGGTATGATTGTGTAATATAAATCTAGCAAATATTTCATTCTATCTAAATAAACTTTTGAGTGACGTGACTCTAGCATCCATTTTTTTATCCATTGTTGCTATATATGAAATATTCAGTTAGCTAGGTACCTATATAAAAACCAAAAATTATTATAAAGTAAGAGCATATTTTATAAAAAAATCAATTAAATCGCAACATGATTGTTGGGTGATATGAATTTAAGGATGACAAGTTCAATGAAAATAACAACATGACACAGCGGTGGCGACCATGAACACAATGATTATGAACCGTTCATGAACGCCCGACCACAACTAAAGAGCTTCATTGCCTTTTATGTTGAAATTAGTTTTCTTTTCTTGATGACAGTACATTTTATGATGACAGAGTTCGTCCAAACTCATGAGAGCAAAAACTCTTGAGCCATAATGTTGTGTTATATGTTACAAATATGCAATCAGTAACATATATGCATACGAATCAATCTATTTGTGAACACAACCGAAACAAAAAAAATGGCGGTAATATTTGTAACCTACAACATTTGATGGCCAAAAATATTTGTAACCTACAAGGAAAATCTCGTTATCTTTTCTTGATGACAATAATATGGGTAGAACTAATTAGAAATTTTTAATAGATGAGGTCTGAACAATTTAAAAGAGCAAAATAGTTAAGGGGGCGCACCTTGGCGTCGTACCAAGACGACTTTATCAGGGCCGCGACCCGTACACCCCAACCCATCCCCGGTCCCACAATAGAGCCGATAAGTTGTTGATGCCGGGGCTCGATCCCCCGACCTCCTTGATAAAGAGCTCTCAGGCGAGCTTCATCACCAATTGATTCGTGGATCAGTTGGTGATGAAAGCTCGCCTGAGAACTCTTTATCAAGGAGGTCTCGAGATCGATTTTCCTCAACAACCTTTCGGATTCCTGTGGTGGGACCAGAGACGAGTTGGGGTGTACGGCTCGTGGGCCTGATAAAATCGCCTTGGTGCGACGCCAAGGTAGGCCCCCTGGTAGGACTTTAGGGTGGCATAAAGTTCCGAGGAGCAAAGGTGCACCATCCTCACAAAAATATAGTTATACATAAACAAGATGATATGAATCCAAACTGGATTTAAATATGTGCAAAGCAAAATAAATAAAAACTTCGTTGCCATATAGATCATCAACGAATATAATTCTGAAAAGACTATTCACTCAACTAATTTTTTTTTGAAATGACATTGTATTCACTCATTGAGTAAGAAAATGCTAATTTTTTTTTACTGAAAGTCTGAAATTGCTGTAGAGATTATTGTGAATTCTTAGAAACAAAGGAAAGTAACAAAAATAAAATAACTCATGAGAAAATGAATATAACTAGTGCATTGAGTAAGAAAATGCATGATATATCGGATTTAATCCGTTTGGATAAAATCAGTAACTTCCATCCCGTCGCTCTCCTCACTCGCGTCTCCTCTAAAGTTATCCCGACGAAAGGAGAAGCGCTGCTCTCTCCTTTCGTTTCCCGGCGGTCGTCGTCCTCTCTTGCTTCGCTGCTCTCCTTTCCTGGCTGGTGCTATGAGTCTCTTGCTTCGCCGCTCTCCTTTCCCCGTCTTCCAGGCTGATTTTTTTCTCCATGAGGGAGTCATTCTTAATTTCTTACCTCTTCTTTCTTCCTTCACTAACACTCCTAGCTTCTATCTCTAACTAATGAAATTGATCTAGGGTTTTTTGGAATTTTTGGGCATTTTTTTCATTTCTTCTGCATTTTAGGTTTTTTTAAATTTTTTCTGGCTCATTCACAGTTTTTGCAATCTCATTTTCTTTATTTTCTTACCTCCTTCTTTCTTCCTTCACTCCTAGCTTTATTCTGACATTTTTTCTTGGTCGCTAGTAGACGTGATCCGGCTCTCACTAACATTGATGCAGCTTCTACATGGAAGCTCTTTGGCAATTTAGCATTTTTTTTTTATTCTTTGGCAGCTTGCTTTAGAGGTGATGATGAATTAGCTATGCGAGGGATTGACTTGAAAGATAGAAAGGTGCTCAAAGGAAAGTAACTTATAAATTATAATTTAAGTATAAGTAAAAATAAAATAACTCCGACATCCGACAGACATCTAAAAAAATGAATCATCCGAATTAAAATATTAAATGCTGCAAATGTAGAAATCAAGGAAATAACCTTCATTTCGATATTTTTGCCTTCACAATGTAGAAATCAAGGAAATAACCTTCATTTCGATATTTTTGCCTTCACAGTGTAGAAATCAAGGACTACACACATGATTGTTATCTCCTTACTGTAAAGTTAACTTTGAACATAAACGACGAGCAAGAAGTCATGACACAGTTGTAATGAAAAGAAACAACAAATGTGGACTAAATACTGATGACACTTAGAAACGTTTGAATTATGTTCATAAAGGCTCATACATTAAGGTATTCAATATTCTAAAAATTAACGTCAACTGAAGTTATGCACAAATCAACAAGAACCTGCACAACATGTTAACACAGTTGAAATAATGGGGAGAAAAATTTTTACATGTTATTTTCGAGAGGGTGAGGGTGAGAGATGCTTGCTCTATTTATGCATCAACAAATATGTGGATCCAATCAATACCGAAAACATCGTCAAACTACTCCCAGCGGGATGACCCTTCCCAAGAACCACCACGACATTTCTTCGCTTATTGGCTCAGAGAAAAAAGACATTCTAATAAATGTGATTATCATGAAGGCGATGATTCCAGAAGAAATAACTACTGATCCTATGAATAGCAGGACATCAAACACTATAAGCCCAAAGATGCTGTAGAAGTTTATCATGGAATTATTAGAGGCGAAGAAGACAATGTTGACGTCTAGCCAAAGCCAATAGGGGACGAACAACCAAAAAAGAGAGATAATAAAAAGACGAGCATGTAGACCCACAATAACACACAAGCCCTCGACATGGAGAGCGGGGGAGTGAGGAGCAGGGGGATCGGGGGAGTGGGGAGATGACACCTTGATCCAACCCAGCGGGGAGAGGGGAGCGGGCACCTGGGGGAAGTGGGAGGCGGCACCATGATCCAACCGAGCCAGAAAAAAACGGATAACCCCAAACCCTAAATAAATCAAGCCCTAAACCCTAAATAGAGTTATTAAAAAGTGACTATTCAAAAATTCGTGCTGACGAGAATATGTGGCGTGATACGGTGATATAAGGTGTTTTACACATACCAACAAATATTCCATTACAGAAGTGATTGAACCGGTTCACGAAGCTCGGTTTGTTAGCTAATCGAAGATGTAGTAATGAAGGCAAAAATATCGAAATGAAGGCTATTTTCCTTGATTTCTTCATTGTGAAAGCAAAACTATCGAAATGAAGGCTATTTAAACGAGCAAAAAAATATCGAAAAGAATGCTTTTGTATTTTAGCATTCATCTTATGTTTGTGGTAACTTCAAGTCTTTACATGGGAGGGAGGCGTTGTTAGCGGTTTGTCAAATTCAAGAGACCATCATGCTAATCACCGAACTATCAGTATATAAGCAATGATGTGCCGCTACCACCAAACTCAACGTGTTAACACAATGACATGCATGAACATGTTTGTCAAATTCAAGAGTCCATCAAATTTTTTTGGCGAGTACGGAACGAGTGACGCCCATTCTCGACACATCGATTTAACTTTCTGCTCGACCGAATATTAAAAACCGTGTCTCAAGCTGACAATCCGAGGTCCGTGGACCTGTTCGATCACTTCTGTCGTGGAAAATTTTTTGGTATGTGTAAAACACCTTAGATCACCGTATCACGCTGTATATTCTCGCCAACAGGAATTTTCGAATAATCACTTTTCAACCGTTCTATTTAGGGTTTGGGGTTCGGTTTATTTAGGGTTTGAGGTTATCCGTTCTTTTCTGGCTCAGTTGGATCAAGGTTCCGCCTCCCTGCTCCCCGCAGGTGCCCGCTCCCCGCAGGTGCCCGTTCCCCTCTCCCCGCTCGGATGGATCAAGGTGCCCTCTTCTCCCCACTCCCTCGCTCCCCACTCCCCTGCTCTCAATGCCGAAGGGTTGTGTGTTACTGTGGGTCTAAATGCTCGTCCTGATATTATCGTCCTTTTTTGATTGTTCGTCTCTTATTTGCTTTGGCTAGATGCCAACACCATCTTCTTCGCCTCTAATAATTCCATGATAAACTTTTACAACTTTCTTGGGCTTATATTGTTTGATGTCCTGCTATTCATGGGACCAGTTGTTGTTCCTTTTGGAATCATCACTTTTATGATAATCACATCTGTTAGAAGGTCATTTTTCTCTGAGCCAATGAGCGAAGAAATGTCCAGGTGATTCTTGGGCAGGGTCATCCCGCTGGGAGTAGTTGTTGCGATGTTTTCAGTGCTAATTAGATCTACATATCTGTTGCTGCATAAGTAGAGCAAGCCTCTCTCACCCTCACCCCCTCTGAAGTAAACATGTAAGAATTTTTCTTCTCATTTTTTCAACTGTGTTAAGAAGTTGTGTAGATTTTTGTTGATTTGTGTATAACTTTAGTTGATGTAAATTTTTAGAAAATATTGAATACCCTAATGGATGAGCCTTTAAGAACCTATTTCAAACGTTTCAAAGTGCATTCAGTATTTAGTCCACGTTTGTTGTTTCTTTTCATTATAGCGATATCATGACTTCTTGATGGAAGATCATTTGTTTGGCTTATTAACGCTATAGAATGTTCCAATTGGGTTTTGCCAATAAATTGTGCTTGAAGCACAATGACAGATGCAGTTATGGAGATGCATGAGGCAGAATATATGGATGCGCTTGTTGCTTTTGCAAAATTAATGGAGATACGACAAAGCCCGTACTTCTTAGAGGTGTATATGTGTTTGGTTTTATGGAGTTTCTTTGAAATATGATGGCTGTGGTCAAGTGTTGCATTTGAACTTACAATATTAGTGTTGACAGTTGTTCATTGTTGGCCTTCTCTGTGATAATTTATTTATTTGAGTGGCGTTAGAGGTTAATTCTTAACACAATGAAACTTCTACGCTTTGCATTTGAGTTTGCGTTATTAAATTTAATTTGACAAACAATGTCGTAAGGTGATTAAAATTGACTTCATGGGCTTGAAATTTAATGTGTCATTTATTTGAGAGCTATTTTCAATTCTTCTTGGACATATTTTTGAAGTAATTAATTTATAATATCATTATTAACACTGAACCGGGGGGTAGTTGACATGTATATCTTCAGGCTTGCCACATGTACATTATACAATTTGTTACATAGCCATACATTAATGCAATGAATTACTATCATACTATGTAGTGAATACATTAATGCAATGAATTACTATGTAGTGAATCTTAGCGAGGTGAGTCTCGACGAGAGAAACCTCGAAGATTCCTCGACCGATCTGAATGGAGATTCCGATCTCGCGACCGAGACTGCCCTTATGAGCTTTCAGGTCGCATTGAAGCAGAATCAACAGACAGGATCACTTGGCCTTTCCTCAGGAAGTCGACTTCCCGGAGGTCCTGCCCAAGGCGACTTCCTCCGGAAGTCGACTGCACCTTAACGTCGTACCAAAGCGACTTTGTCAGGGCCGCGGTTCGTACACCCTAACCCATCCCCGGTCCCACAACAAAGCCAATAAGTTGTGATATCCCGACCTCCTTGATAAAGAGCTCTTTTGCGAACTCCCATCACTAATTAATCCCCGGATAAGTTGGTGATGAAAGCTCGCCTGTGAGCTCTTTATCAAGGAGGTCTCGAGATCGATTCTCCTCAACAACCTTTCAGATTCCTGTGGTTGGATCGGAGACGGGTTGGGGTGTGCGACTCGTGGGCCTGATAAAGCCGCTTTGGTGAGACGCCAAGGTGGGCCCCCTAGTGGGACTCTGGGGTGGCATGCAGGTATGACGCATGTCCTGCTTCACCTTGAATGCTGGCCTATATGACATACTGCCAATTGTATTGATTGGGGGTGTACAACCCCGTATCCGGCGAATGGGTTAACAGGAGCCAAACCGGCCGGCTCAGACCGCCCCAGAGCCCCGGGCGAGTTCAGCGGAGCATGCCGAGCCCAGCATGCCGAGCCCAGCATGTCGAGTACGGGCTCGACAGTCATCGGGCCGAGCTCGGAGTTCGTGGAGCTGAGCCCGACGGAAGGAAGTCAATTCAGCGGGCAAGCAGAGCCGGACCGAGTACGTACTCGACCAGAGCCAAGGGGCGGGCGAGTGCCAGCCCGCCCGTCACTCTCGAGCAGGGGCTTCAGAGTCAACTCGCCCAGGCCTAAAGTGAGGCGAGCTAGGCCTATGGCGTTGAGTGGACGCTATCTCAGGGCCAGCTCGCCCCTCAGCTGTGGGGTATTTTTACCATGTTACCCCCTTTGGTCTGCCTATAGTCCTCGAGAACAGTGAAGGTTGGATATTTGCAGGCCGTCTTTTTCTATAAATAGGACCCAAGGGGTACCTCAGAAAGGCACGCTTACTAGTGCCCGGTCTTCTAGCGCTTTCTGAGGTACCTTAGCTTCAGCACTTGGCTAAGGAGGGGAAGCGCTCTAAGATCTTCCGGGTGTGTGGTGAGACCTCCGTGCTGGAGCCTTGGTCTGTTCCTGATCCTTTCTTCTTAGTCATTTGGGCTCGTGAGGAGAGAAGTAAGTGTGCGATCACCCCTTCCCCAAGGGTCGAACTCCTCAGAGACCGATTTTTCGGTTTCAACATTTTGGTGCAGTGAGCGTGGAGCGTGGTCAGCACAGAAAATCTTCCGCAAGTTCGATGGCAAGGGATGAAGGGCAAGGTTTAGGCAGGGCGAACTCGCCACCCCCTCCCCCTCCCGCGGCGGCGGGAATGTCCGCGGAGCTCAGAGAGGAAGTGCTCGGCTTCGTCAGGGTCGCACTCGGCATGCGAGCCGAGAGCACAATGCCGGTAGTTCCCGTGTTCGCCGATCCGGCACTGGGCAACGACGCGCCCATCAGACGAGCAGGGAAGGAAGTCGCGAGCGAGGGGGAGCGCGAGCCGCGAGGGCGAGTCCTTTTCCCGGGCTCGGCATGCGAGTACCACTTCGGGGAGACAGTGGGGAGGAGTTCCCAACTCGCCCGGCTGAAGGAGGGAGCCCCTTCAGCGAGTTCGTTTCTTCTGCCCCAGTTCCAGAGGGGTTTTGAGAGCCGGAGATGTCCTACTATTCAGGGAAGGGAGATCCAGTCCAGCACGTCTAATGGTTTGAGGACGTGGTCTCGATCCGACAGATGTCGGATGGCTTCAAGTGCAGGCTCTTCGCCATCACCCTCAGGGAGAAAGCGAGAGAGTGGTTTCATCAGCTCCCGACCGACTCCATCTATTGCTTCGAGGACCTGCGCCTGGGGTTCATGTTGAGATTCACCACCTCCAAGAAGAGGAAGAGGGAAGCCGAATCCTTGTTCCGTATCAAGCAAGGAACATGGGAGACCCTGGGAAGTTACCTGGACATGTTTCAAGAGGAACTGTCCCAGGTACAAGAGATGCCAGGGCACACCATGATGGTGGCCTTCAACCTGGGTCTCCAGCCCGGGTTCTTTGCCATGGAGTTGAAGAGGACGCCTCCAGTATCTTTTGAGGCGCTCCTGGAAAGGGCGGCAAGGGAGGCCGATATGGAGGCGGCACACCCAGAGTTTGCCCGGAGGTTGGCCAGGTGGGCCGTGGAGGAGGAGAAGTCAAGGGGTGGTCGAGCCCAGGAGGAGAGAAGGGCCGAACCTCGGCAGAGAGAGCAGCAGCAGCCCAGGTGGGGGCGTCAGGAACCAAACAACCGGTTAGGTTGGAGGCCGGAGTGGCAGGATCAAGGGCCACGAAGGGGTTATCAGGGAGGAGATAACCGCCAAGGTGGGCGCGTCCAGTTTTACCCCCAGGGGGGAGGCAGGGTCAGAGACCCCCCCTTCCAGATCAGGAGGAAGCCATGGCTATCGCCCTGGGGAGAAGGAGAGGACAGCCAAGGAGGAGGAGGGAGGTCAGGATAGACCTGCCCTACTGTGACTACCATCAAGAGGAGGGGCACACGACGATCACGTGCCCGGAGTTCCTCGAGATACGGGGAAACAGGGAGCAGCAACAACAGCAACAGAACCGCCAGGAAGTGCGGATTGAGGAAGTCCGGCCTCAGGCGGAGGGGGACCGTTGCGAAGACCGGGCGCTGGAGAATGTGTGTAAAAAAAGGGGACGGCCGGTGGAGAATGTGTGTAGACTTTTCACTTCTTAATAAATCATGCCCAAAAGATTGTTACCCCTTACCTAGAATCGACGCGCTGATAGACTCAGTCGTCGGTTTTTCTGTAATGAGTTTTTTAGATGCCTTTTCAGGTTATCATCAGATCAAGATGCACCCTCCCGACATAAAGGATGTCTCCTTCATCACGGGAGATGGATGCTACTGCTACAAGATGATGCCTTTTGGGTTGAAAAATGCAGGGACAACATACCAGAAGATGATGGACCGTGTATTCCAGGGACAGAAGGGGAGGGACCTGGAAGTATACGTGGATGACTTGATGATAAAGAGTCGGGAGATCAACTCTCACCTCCGGGATCTGGAGGAGACCTTTGACACCTTGCGTAAATACAAGATGAGGTTGAACCCCCTGAAATGTGTCTTCGGGGCCAGCAGGGGAAAATTCCTGGGACATCTGCTCACTCCCGCGGGAGTGGAACCAAATCCCGATAAAGTCAAGGCAATAATGGAGCTAGGGGCTCCCCGGAACGCCAAGGATGTCCAACGGCTGACGGGGAGGTTGGCCGGGCTCAACAGGTTTCTCTCCAGGGCTGGAGAAAAGTGCTCCCCTTTCTTCAGAGCATTGAGGGGGGGGGGGGGAAGAAGTTTGAATGGTTCGAGAAGTGCGAGGGGGCATTCCGAGAACTGAAGAAACAACTCACCCAACCCCCTCTCCTTCAAGGGCCTAAGGAAGGGGAGGATTTATTCCTGTATTTAGGGGTTGGGGCCGAGGCTCTCAGTTCGGTTCTGGTCAGGGAAGAAGGCAAGAAGCAACTGCCGATCTATTACGTAAGTAGGGTTCTGAGGAAGGCAGAACTCCGTTACCCCATCTTAGAAAAATTGGCCTTCGCCCTAATCATCTCGGCCCGGAGACTCAGGCCCTACTTCCAGGCACACTCCATCCGGGTGGTGACTGACTACCCCCTCCGCAACATCTTCGAGGGGGTGAAGCACTCGGGGAGACTCGCCAAGTGGTCGGTAGAATTGAGCGAGTTCGACATCTCCTTTGTCCCCCGACTCGCGATCAAGGCACAGGCGATGACTGACTTCCTGGCTGACTATGTGATTGAGGTGGCAGAGGACAAACTCACTCATCCCGTCCCTTGGAAAGTGATGGTTGATGGGGCGTCAGGGAGGCATTCCTTGGGGGTCGGGGTCGTCTTGGAAAGCCCCCAAGGGACCAGGATTGAACAGACAGTGGTGATACACTTTTCCATAACCAACAATCAGGCCGAGTACGAGGCAGTGATCGCAGGGCTGCGCCTGGCCAGAGAGTTGGGAGTGCATGATGTAAAAGTCCTCACTGATTCCATGGTAGTAGCCTCCCAGGTCAACGGGGAGTTCGAAGCCAGGGAGCCTACCCTGCAACGGTATTTGGCCAAGGTTAAGGGAATCATTGGGGGGTTCCAAACCTTCTCCATTCAACATGTGCCGCGGGAGGAAAATAAACAGGTCGACCATCTTGCCAAGCACGGCCCTCGGGTGGGGGGCACCATCACAGACCTCTTCCACCCATCCTTGGAGGAGGGAGAGTTGATGGAGATAGATCAACGTCCGACATGGATGTACCCCTTCACCACCTTTTTGTCTACGGGAGAGTATCCAGAAAGGATGGACAGAAAGAAACTCAAGTACAAGTCGGCATACTACCTCTTGCGCGACGGACAACTTTACCGAAAGGCTCTCTCGGGGCTGCTGGCTCGTTGTGTGGCTGAAGGAGAGGTGCCGAGAATTTTAGAAGAGGTCCACTCCGGGGAGTGTGGGAGTCACTCGGGGGGTCGGACCCTGGAGGGGAGAATTATCAGGCAGGGTTACTTCTGGCCTACCCTGGGGCGTGATGCTTCCGAATTTGCCAGAAAATGTCATAAGTGCCAACTATTCGCCCCCCTCCAACTGCAACCGGCTCAGCGACTCAGAAGTATCACGGCCCCCTGACCCTTCGCAATTTGGGGAATGGATCTGGTAGGGCCCTTCCCCCAGGCGAGCGGGCAAAGAAGGTTTTTGTTGGTGATGATTGACTATTTCTCCAAATGGGTGGAGGTGAAGGCGTTGGCCAAGGTGACCTCGCAGGTCATCCAGAATTTTTGTATGGGGGGAAATCATCTGTAGGCATGGGATGCCCCAAGCCATCGTCACCGACAACGGACCGCAGTTCGCTAGTAACGAATTCATCAAATTCTGCGGAGAGCTCAGAATTGACCTTAGGTTTGCCTCTGTCCATCACCCGAGGAGCAACGGGCAGGTGGAAGCGGCCAACAAGATTATCGTGAACCTCCTGAAAAAGAAGGTTGAAAATTTGAAGGGAAATTGGGTGGAGCAACTCCCCTCCGTTCTTTGGGCCCTGAGGACTACCCCCAATACCGCCACAGGAGAGACACCCTTCAAACTATCTCATGGAAGCGAGGCGGTGCTCCCCATCAAACTCGAGGTCCGTACTCCCAGGGTCGCTGAGGCGGAAGCCGGAAGAGAGGAGTGGAGAGTTGAAAACGAGGAAAAACAACGGCTCTCCTTGGACTTGATAGAAGAATTGCACGACCTATCAGCTGTTCGACAAGAGAAAGTCAAGCGGAGGATGGCTAAGTATTTTGACAAGCATGTTCGGGTCAAACAGTTTGTGGAAGGTGACTTGGTCTTAAAGAAGGTAGATGCAGCAGGAAGATCGGCTGCCGTGGGCAAGCTCCATCCAAACTGGGAGGGGCCATACATCGTAAAAGAGGCACTAAGATCGGGAGGGTACCGCCTCCAAAATGTGGAGGGTGAGACCCTGAGCCACACCTGGAGCGGCGACGACCTGAAACGCTTCTATCCCTGAATATTTGTATGTGCTTACTTTTTCAATACAATTTGTTTCACTCATTTGAGCCTTTTTTGCTTGATAATTGTAACGATGACATGAGTTTTCACAGAACCTTCATAGCATAATATCATAAGCCCTCAAGAAATGTTCTAAGTCTTCTCGCTCTGGGGTTAGGTCTCGATTCTCCCGCTGTCAGGCTCCCTTCAAGCTGGCAGAGCAGAGGTCTCGATGGACGTCGTTATGACCCTGGGGCTGAGCCTGGAGGATGTTCAACACCCGCCCTCAGGCTCCCACCTAGCTGACTGGCCCGGTGGTAGCACTCGGGAGAGGCAAATGTTCTAAGTCTTCTCGCTCTGGGGTTAGGTCTTGATTCTCCCGCTGTCAGGCTACCTCCAAGCTGGCAGGACAGGGGTCTCGATAGACGTCGTTATGACCCTGAGCCTGAGCCCGGAGGATGTTCAACACCCGCCCTCAGGCTCCCATCTAGCTGACTGGCCTGGTGGTATCACCCGAGAGAGGCAAATGTTCTAAGTCTTCTCGCTCTGGGGTTAGGTCTCGATTCTCCCGCTGTCAGGATCCCTCCAAGCTGGCAGGGCAGGGGTCTCGATGGACGTCGTTATGACCCTGGGGCTGAGCCCGGAGGATGTTCAACACCCGCCCTCAGGCTCCCATCTAGCTGACTGGCCTGGTGTAGCACCCGGGAGAGGCAAATGTTCTAAGTCTTCTCGCTCTGGGGTTAGGTCTCGATTCTCCCGCTGTCAGGCTCCCTCCAAGTTGGCAGGGCAGGGGTCTCGATGGACGTCGTTATGACCCTGGGGCTGAGTCCGGAGGATGTTCAACACCCGCCCTCAGGCTCCCATCTAGCTGACTGGCCTGGTGGTATCACCCGGGAGAGGCAAATGTTCTAAGTCTTCTCGCTCTGCGGTGAGGTCTCGATTCTCCCGCTGTCAGGCTCCCTCCAAGCTGGCAGGGCAGGGGTCTCGATAGACGTCGTTATGACCCTGAGGTTGAGCCCGGAGGATGTTCAACACCCGCCCTCAGGCTCCCATCTAGCTGACTGGCTTGGTGGTAGCACCCGGGAGAGGCAAATGTTCTAAGTCTTCTCGCTCTGGGGTTAGGTCTCGATTCTCCCGCTGTCAGGCTCCCACCAAGCTGGCAGGGCAGGGGTATCGATGGACGTCGTTATGACCCTGGGGCTGAGCCCGGAGGATGTTCAACACCCGCCCTCAGGCTCTCATCTAGCTGACTGGACTGGTGGTAGCACTCGGGAGAGGCGAATGTTCTAAGTCTTCTCGCTCTGGGGTTAGGTCTCGATTCTCCCGTTGTCAGGCTCCCTCCAAGCTGGCAGGGCAGGGGTCTCGATGGACGTCGTTATGACCCTGGGGCTGAGCCCGGAGGATGTTCAACACCCGCCCTCAGGCTCCCATCTAGCTGACTGGCCTGGTGGTAGCACCCGAGAGAGGCGAATGTTCTAAGTCTTCTCGCTCTGGGGTTAGGTCTCGATTCTCCCGCTGTCAGGCTCCCCCCAAGCTGGCAGGGCAGGGGTCTCGATGGACGTCGTTATGACCCTGGGGCTGAGCCCGGAGGATGTTCAACACCCGCCCTCAGGCTCCCATCTAGCTGACTGGCCTGGTGGTAGCACCCGAGAGAGGCAAATGTTCTAAGTCTTCTCGCTCTGGGGTTAGGTCTCGATTCTCCCGCTGTCAGGATCCCTCCAAGCTGGCAGGGCAGGGGTCTCGATGGACGTCGTTATGACCCGGAGGCTGGGCCTGGAAGTTGATACGAGGAAAGCATGTACAAGCAAACCCACCAGTCTGAAAGGCGAGCTCGGGGGGTCCTGTTCCCCTTAGTTTTCTGCTAAGGAAGTTTTGATCTCGTCTCTGGTTGAGAGAAGGGAGCACCTCCCAGGCGAGCCCGTTCTCGCAAAGGTCCGCTCGACAAAAGGTATTTCTCGGTACCTTAGGCGGGCACCGGCGGCGGCCTGACCCCAGACACATTTTACTTGTGAGTCTGACCTCGGCCGACGCTCAGGGCCCCTTGGCGAGCGCGAATCCTAACTCACGTGCATTCTAGCGTCGAAGGTAAAAAGAAGATAGAAAATTTTTATATGCAGAAAGCTATATGATTATCACTATAGTTTCGAAAAGGGGGCTCGCCTCGACGAGATTATAAAAAAGGGGGGGGGGATAGATTACAAGAAGAATGCAGAAAGTGGGGGGGGGGGGGGAGATCCGGTCAGCTCTCGCCCTCCTCCCCCGAAGGATGATCCTCCTCGCCTCCAAGCAGCAACCCCTTGTCCTTCGCCTCGTCAAAAAGGGAGCCAAAACTTTCCTCTTTCCCGCTAGGCGGAGACGGCGAGAATAAGCTCGACAGAAGGTCCCGGACCGCCACTTCCTCGCAGCCCTCCGCCAGGATCCCCGATCCCCTCATGGCGCCCAGGAGGCATTCAGCAGACTCGATCGAGTTGACTCGCAGTCGCTCCATGACCTCCCCCTCGCCGAAAACCCGAGGCCGCTTATAGGGGAAAGGGGGCTCGCTGCCATCCGGGGGGAGAAGGGCTTTCGTCAGTCGACGGACCTCGCTTTGGAGCCCCCGGTTTTGCTCCTTCAGCACCTCCACCTCGGCCGTCGACCGAGCAGCAAGAACTCCCTGCTCGGCAACGTGAGTCTCCTGCTCGCGCGAGCTGGCCTCCTGACCAGCGAGGCGGACCCGCAGCTGGGCGACCTCGCCCTTAAGCTCACTAGCGCGGGCCTGTAGCGCTCTGGCGGCCTCGGCATCCTGAAAGATAAAAAGGTCAGATTCCTGGTAAAATGTTTTTCTAAGTTAAAATGAGAGTTGGTCAATTCTTACCAGCCCGCCCGAGGCTTCGTTGAGTAAGTGTTCTGCAATGCCGAACCGCCTCTCCGCGTCGGCAGCTCTCTCCGTCGCCAGGTCGCGCTCCTGCTCGGCCTTCTGCAGGAGCTGGCTGAGCTGAAAGCCGCGACGAACCATCTTGTGATGGAGTTCGAAGGCCCGCAGATGGGCCTGCAGACCTTCGTGGCCTATCTGCCGAGGAGTCATTCTTTTGTAGGCCTCGACGCCATCCCGGCCGTACAGGCCGAAGCCGAGGGCGAACACGTGGCCCGTAGGAGGCCGGCGAGCTCCCCAGGAGGGGGCGCAAGTACAGACAGAGACTCGGTGAGCCCCCTCATCCCAGCTCAGCATCGGCTCGCCGGCCGCGTCTTTGCTTCTTCCCCCCTTGCCGAAGTGGGGGTGGTCCTTCGGAATGCCTGGATCGCGGGGAACAACCTCCTCCACGGAGGGAGGGGAGGTGGGCCTACGCTTCTTCCCGCGGGGGGACGACGCCTCCTTCAGTGGGCTCGCCGGGGCTTCGTCAGAAAACACCTCCGGCGAGCTCATAAATTTGATAGGCGACGAGGGTTGCTGCGGCTGCCCTCACGAGATCACCCTCGCCTTTTTCTGCTTAGGGGCCGAGGGACGGTGGAGTGAGCTCGGCCCCCCTAGTTCCAGCCGCTTCTTGCTGGAAGGCTTGCCTCTCGCCTTCTCTTCTCGACACGCCTCAACCGCATCTCGAGCTCGCTCGATGGGGTCCAAGAATATTCCCGGGTCAGCGAAGGGAGGGTTCACCGGGACCAATCGCTCCCCTGTAAAAAAGACTTAGTCAAAGAAAGGGGTTTTGACCGACCGTGCCGAGCATGATGAAAAGAAAGTAGGCGAGACATACCTTCGCCAGGGAGGACGGGCGGCAGGGATCCGAGGCCGCGGCGGAGGTAGGCGACTTCAAAGTCCTTGTAAAGGAAGAACTTATGAAGCTCGACATCGTTGTCGGACACGGACGGAGGGAGGTACACCTCCTCGCTCTTCTGCTGAGGCGAGAAGGGGATGTTGCCGAGGTCACCCCGGATGAAGACAATTCTCGACATCCAGTTGTGGTTCTTATTTGCGACCTCGCGGATTTTTATGGAAGAGCCGCCAAAGAAGGTGACCCCGTCGGCGTTGGCCTTATAAGAGAAAAGTTTGCGGAAGACGGTCAGATTAAACTCAATCCGCTCTCGGCGGAGGTAGCAGGCGAATCCAACTACCATAGCAATGACATTAGGGTTGAGCTGCACGGGCACGACACCATAATATTTGAGGACCTGGCGGACCTCAGGCCAGAGCGGCAGACGCAACCCCACCTCGAAGTGCGAGATGGGGAAGGCAAGCTCGTCCTCGAAATAGGAGTTTATGGCCTCCTGCTCCGCCGGGAGGCGGGCCACGAAGGCGGCGGGGACATAGTCCGCCACGAACTCGGCGAGCTCGTCCGCCGTGGTATTGCCCTCGAAGAAGCAATGGTCAGCGAAGTTCTGGGCGCACTTGACGCGACCATCGGAAAGCGTGCGAATAGAGGACAAGGGAAGCAAGGAGGGGAAATGATAAGAAGGCAATAAAGGCGTAGCCAAGGGGTAGGTGGGGATCCCTATTTATAGAAAAAGAAAAGAAGGATCGGAGCCGACCGACCAGCCCCGCTCGCTTGCCCCGTCTCGCCACTCTGCTCGCCGACCTCGGCGAGCCTAGGATGAGGAATTCGAAAAGGCACGCGCCGTTACATATTCAAAAGAAATAAAATACGCTCGCATACGAAAAATTATACAGTTTATTATCAGAAATGAAGCAAATTGTCCAGATCAAGAAAAACTAAAAACACACGCACGGACCAGACAACAACGGGGGAGAGTACCGGTCGGCTCGCAAGGGAGCCGTCCTTAATTGCCCCGTTCTCGCCAGCCCGATGTCGCCGGCCGCTGCGCGAAGAGCTGCCGAAGCTGCCCCAGGTTTCTGTTCGCCACTCGCAAGTTCTCATCGATCTCATCTAAGAGTGTGGAGGAAGACGTCACCACATATGCCGAGCTGACCCTCGCCTCGTCCGCGAGCTGCGCGCACTCCTCCTGCAGCTTGAAATTATCTTTCTTCAGCTCGTGGAGCTCGCGCACTAACTTCTTGAGGACCATTTGGCTTCGCCTCGACCGTTCGGGGCTATCCATTTCCGAGTCCAGAAAGATGTCTAAGGCACGCGACGACGGAAGAGGCGAGTAGCCAGCCCGTTCGGCAGAATCATCAGCACCAGACCGGCTAGGAAGGCCTGCGCGAGCAAGTCAAAAGTAATCATCAGGAGGTGCGAACATCATCGAATTCAGACGCAATTTGAGATCAAAGACCTACCTTCAGAATCTCGGTGGGGATCGTGAGCGGGTACGTGCTCGGCGCCTTCCCCAGTAGTCGCGGGAGCAGAAGAGGGCTGTCGAGGAGAGATGCGAGCCGGCGACCCCAGCTTCCGCGAGTCCAGCTCCATGGTCCCCGCGGCAGGGTGCGAGTCCTGCGGACGTGGGACAGAGGATGGCTCGGGCGCATTGACAGGAAGATCCTCGACCCTCGGCATCGAGATCACGCCACCATGGTCTTGCTCGGTGGTAAGGTCCACACAGTCTCTACCGTCAGGGTCCAGGGCAGGACGGTTGGAGGAGCCAGAGCCATTAACCAGGGTGTTCTTCAAGTCAGCGAAGATGTGCTCGGCCAAGGGAGGAAAAGGCCTCGCCCTCTTGACCGAGCCGAATTCGGTGAGGCGAGCCGGGACATTCAGATCGGTCAGGGCCGCAGCACGAAGGGCGGTCTCCTCGCGAGATTTCGCGAGTCGCTCCATGATCTCTTTGGGGAGCGGCATCTCGACAGGGTTTAAGGGGGAAGGGCAGAGGTCAGCCGGGTACGCAGGGTATGTATATATAGCCATCAGTGGGACCCACCAAGAGATTCCTTTTGGCTCCTGTTGCACTCGCAGGATCCTAGGGGGTAGGATGTTTCTTTCCGAGTTTGCGCTAACCTCGCAAAGTGAGGGGATTGTGTACAACCCCGTATCCGGCGAGTGGGTTAACAGGAGCCAAACTGGCCGGCTAAGACCGCCCCAGAGCCCCGGGCGAGTTCTGTGGAGCATGCCGAGCCCAGCATGCCGAGTACGGGCTCGACAGTCGTCGGGCCGAGCTCGGAGTTCGTGGAGCTGAGCCCGACGGAAGGAAGTCAATTCAGCGGGCAAGCAGAGCCGGCCGAGTACGTACTCGCCCAGAGCCAAGGGGCGGGCGAGTGCCAGCCCGCCCGTCACTCGCGAGCAGGGGCTTCAGAGCCAACTCGCCCAGGCCTAAAGTGAGGCGAGCTAGGCCTATGGCGTTGAGTGGACGCTATCTCAGGGCCTGCTCGCCCCTCAGCTGTGGGGTATTTTTACCATGTTACCCCCTTTGGTCTGCCTATAGTCCTCGAGAATAGTGAAGGTTGGATATTTGCAGGCCGTCTTTTCCTATAAATAGGACCCAAGGGGTACCTCAGAAAGGCACGCTTACTAGTGCCCGGTCTTCTAGCGCTTTCTGAGGTACCTTATCTTCAGCACTTGGCTAAGGAGGGGAAGCGCTCTAAAATCTTCCGGGTGTGTGGTGGGACCTCCGTGCTGGAGCCTTGGGTCTATTCTTGATCCTTTCTTCTTAGTCATTTGGGCTCGTGAGGAAAAAAGTAAGTGTGCGATCACCCCTTCCCCAAGGGTCGAACTCCTCAGAGACCGATTTTTCGGTTTCAACAGGGGGCATAAAGTTTCGAGGAGCAAAGATGCACCGTCCTCACAAAAATATAGTATACACAAACATGAAGATATGAATCCAAATAGGATTTAAATATGTGTAAAACAAAATAAATAAAAACTTTGATGCCATATAGATCATCAACGGATATAATTCTGAAAAGTTGAAATGACCATTCGCTCGATTAAAAAAAAATACTGAAAGTCTGAAATTGCATTGTGAATTCTTAGCATATAACTTGTGTATTGAGTAAGAAAATGCATGTGGTTTGGTCAAACTTCCAACCTATGTTTTACAAGTGTATGATTCCATGAATGAGAAACTAATCTGGTTCCTAAAATCAATCACATTGAATTCATAGATATCGCTGTATGTAAACATGCAAGTATTTTTCTTCTCATTTTTTCAACTGTGTTAAGAAGCTGTGCAGATTTTTGGTTATTTGTGTATAACTTTAGTTGATGTAAATTTTTAGAATATTGAATACCTTAATGGATGAGCTTTTAAGAACCAATTTCAAATGTTTCTAAGTGTCATCAGTATTTAGTCCACATTTGTTGTTTCTTTTTATTACAGCGGTATCATGACTTCTTGATGGAAGATTATTTATTTGACTTATTAACCCTATAGAATGTTGCAATAGAGTTTTGCCAATAAATTGTGCTTGAAGCACAGTGGCAGATGCAGTTATGGAGATGCATGGGGCAGAATATATGGATGCGCTTGTTGCTTTTGCAAAATTAATGGAGATATGGCAAAGCCCGTACTTCTTAGAGGTGTATATGTGTTTGGCTTTATGGAGTTTAACTTCGAAATATGATGGCTGTGGTCAAGTTTTGCATTTGAACTCACAATATTAGTGTTGGCAGTTGTTCATTGTTGGCCTTCTCAGTGATAATTTATTTATTTGAGTAGGGTTTGAGGTTAATTCTTAGCACAATGAAACTGCTACGCTTTGCATTTGAGTAGGCGCTATTAAATTTAATTTGACAAATGTTGAAAGAGCTCAAAACTTGTATATATTTCTTGTATATATATATATATATACAATGAGAGAATATAAATATATAGAAGGGAGAAGATGAGAAGAAATTCTATACAAGATGTGAGAGTAAGAGGAGAAGGAAATACAATAAAATGGGCCCAATAATGGGGTCTTTACATGAGCTTTTCTAACACTCCCCCGCAAGCTGGAGCGTACAAATCGTATGCGCCAAGCTTGGACAAGCACTGATAGAAGAGGGTACTGGAAAGAGCCTTTGTGAGGACATCTGCAACTTGTTCAGTTCCCGGAGCATGCTTCAGGTCGAGCTTCTTCATTTGAACCTTTTCCCAGATGAAATGACAGTCGACTTCAATATGCTTTATTCTCTCATGGAAGACCGAGTTCTTGGCTATATGTATAACATCTTGTCTGTCACAGAGGAGGAGAGCTGGGGAAGGGAGCTTTACACCCAGATCGGTAAGAAGACTTTCAAGCCACGTCAGTTCTGAAATCACCGATGTCATTGCCCGGTATTCTGCTTCAGCTGATGATCAAACAATGACCGCTTGTTTCTTGCTTCGCCAGGTAATCAAATGTCCTCCAAAATATGTGCAAAAACCACTGGTTGATCGTCAATCATCAAGGGAACCAGCATAATCAGCATCAGAATCTGCCACCAATGTTGGAGCTGAAGATGAGGTTTTGTATACCAGTCCTTGACCAGAGCCGTTTTAAGGTATATGAGAATGCGTTCAACGGCCTGAAAATGAGATCTTCGAGGGGAATGCATATACCGACTGACAATACCAACAGTGAAGGAAATATCTGGTCTGGTTACCGTGAGGTAGATCAATTTCCCAACGAGACGACAATAGTATTCTGGATTCTGGAGTAGGAGATCTGAGTCAGATGCCTGAGAGCACAACTTGTGATTTACATCCATTGGGGTGTCAATCAGCTTACAACCTGAATAGCCTGCATCATGAAGGAGGTCAAGGCAGTACTTCCGCTGAGAGAGGACAAGACCATCTGTCCGTCTGGCACCTCAAGACCCAAGAAGTACTGAAGGGGCCCCATATCTTTTGTTTGAAATACAGAGCTCAGATGTAGTTTGACCTCCTGTATTCCTTTCGAGTTGTCTCTTGTAATTATGATATCATCAACATATACTAAAAGAAGAACCGTTCCCGTTGTTCAGTGACGAGTGAACAACGAGAAATCTGCCGAGCTCCGAGTAAAACCAACCTCCCGAAGGGCCTTACTGAATTTGTCAAACCACGCTCGTGGGAATTGTTTGCGACCATACAAGGCCTTCACAAGACGACAAACCTGAGACTCCCCCGTGGTCTCTAGCCCGGGAGGTTGCCGCATATAAACTGTTTCCTGGAGATCGACATTCAGAAAGGCATTCTTAATATCCAGTTGGAGTAAGGGCCACCGACGATGGTCAGCCATGGAGATGAGGACTCGAACGGTGTTGAGTTTGGCCACTGGAGAAAAAGTTTCATCATAATTGAGCCCCTGTTGTTGGGTGAAGCCACGAGCCACTAGACGACCTTTCAGACGGTCAATCGTCCCATCAACAACATGTTTGATGACAAAGGCCCACTTACACCCAACCGGTCTCTGACCCGGAGGAAGGGGTACGAGAGTGCATGTCTGGTTGGCCCAGAGAGCATCCATTTCCTCCTCCATGGCGGCCCACCAGCCAGGATGTTGGAGCTCCTCCTGCACAGAGTTAGGAACCGAAATCGAGGAAAGAGAAGTAGCAAATGTGTGAAGGTGGGGAGAAAGGCGATGCAAGAAGACACAGTTTGTCAGGGGATGAGCAGTGGAGGCCTGTACCTGATCAGCAGGGCGTAGAGTAGCCGAGGTCGAGGCCGACTGCAGAGGGGCGACAGAATCGAAAGGGCTACGAGTGTATACACGGATTACAGGCGTCCTGGAGGGAGCAGGAGCCGGAGCAAGTGGGACCGGTGGCAGAGGTGTAGTAACGGGGATAACAGGTCATGGGATGAATGACAGGAGAGGGGTCGGTGTGAGAGGAGTGGGTAAAGGAGCAGAGAAGAACGGCTGATCCTCCCGGAAGGTAACATCAGCAGAAACAGAGATTTTGCGGGTAGCGGGATAATAACACACATAGCCTTTCTGCGTACGCGAATTGCCGACGAAGATATGTTTAGCCGCCCGGGGATCCAACTTGTCCGAGGACGGACCCAGTCGGTGGACGTAGCAGGTGCAACCAAAAATGCGAGGCAGGAGAGGGAAGGCCGGAGTAGAGGGAAACAGTAGGCTGAACGAAGTAGCATAGTGGAGGACGGAGGAAGGGAGACGATTGATAAGGAAGCACGCAGTGGAGACCGCAAAGTTCCAGTAAAGTTTGGGAACATTCATTTGAAGCATGAGGGAGCGAGCAACATCAAGCAAGTGCCAGTTCTTTCGTTCGGCAACGCCGTTTTGTTGGGGTGTGTAAGCACATGATGTTTGATGAATAATCCCGTATTCAGAGCACAAAGCCGCAATGTCGTGGCTAGTGTATTCACGAGCATTATCTGTGCGCATTTTTTTGAGGGTGGTGTGGAATTGCGTACGGGTTTCAAGGACAAATGCCCGAAAAACACGGGGAAGCTAGGTGCGATCACGAAGTATGTAAAGCCATGTCGTGCGAGAGTAATCATCAATAAATGTGATAAAATAGCGATAACCAGAAATACTAGTATTTTTAAAAGGACCCCAAACATCTCAATGTACTAAATCAAAAGGAGCAGTGCTTCAGGTACAATGTGCAGGAAAAGAAGAGCGCGACTGCTTGCCGAAGATACATGATTCACACTGAAAGGGATGAAGAGAGATATCAGGAAGAGCCAGCTGGAGGACTGGGAGAGGGGCATGCCCAAGATGTCGATGCTACTCACTGGAGGAGACAGAGGATAGGACGGTGGGATAGTCATCGAGAAGGTAGAGCCCGTTCCGCAGTGTGCCTTTACCAATGGTAGTCCGTGTCCGCCGATCCTGGATGAAAAATGAAGAGGATGTGAATATGACAACAATCTAGATCATAGTAAGGCGACCAACAAAAAGTAAATTGAACAGGGAGCTCAGAACATGAAGAGCCGAGTGAAAGGAGATCGATGGGTTGAGAGAAAGGTCAGTCGAGCCGGAGACTAGAACCGCTCCCCATTTGCCATGGTGATACACTTCGGATGAGGAGAATCCGAGTACTAGGGTGGCCGTAGCGAGGTAATGTGATGAGTGGCAACCGAGTCCACGATCCAGCGCGGACTGGTGGATAAACAAGCAGTACCTGTGTTGGAGACGGAGGCGATGGAGGCAGAGGGCGGGTTGAGCAGCCCTTGGAGTTGCTGGAGCTGGAGATGAATGACCTCAAGGTCAGGAGGGGCGGCATAGGATGTGTCAGCAACAACAGAGGCCGTCAGACGAGGAGGATAACCATTCTTCCTGTAGCAGGTCGCCTCAAGGTGGCCGTCCTTTCCACAACTGGAACACTTCGACCGACCCCGACCAGCGCGCCCCCGGACCCTAGATCCGAACGTCCACCATGAGCGGAGGTAGGTGGGGGAAGTAATGGGGGAGGGGTATGCTGAAGAAGGGTCGAGGGGGAAGGCGCAGAAGTATCTGGAGGAGGTGAAACACGGAGGAGCATGGAGCACACATCAGATAAAGACGGTATGGTAGAGGAAGCCAGAACTTGAGTTCGAATACTCTGAAGGTGAGGCGAAACACGAGCCATCTTTATGGAAATGCAGACGGCCTCCTTTTGAGCTCACTGAGTAGCATGATCATTGGTAGACGTCTGATGATGGATCCAGGCCTCAGCAAGAGTCTTGGTGCGGGCGACAAAAGAGGTCATGTCCGAAGCCCCCCCCTGTGTCGAGAGCCAGAAGATCAGTGAGGATGTCATAGAGATACTGGAGACTGTCTTTGCCCGAGTACAAGGAATGCAACTCATCCCACATAGCTTTGGCTGTTTCGTGATACATGACCATCTGATAAGGTTTGCCATCCAGGGAATTGAGGAGCCATGTCTGAACAAAGCCATCATTTCTGAGCCAGTCGTCAGTAGGAGGAGAAGGAGGACCTGAATGAGGTGAGACAAAAGCGCATTGGCCTGAAGAACCCGTTGAACAGAATGAACCCAAGGGATAAAATTCTTCTTTCCAGAGAGGGAAATGGTGGTGATCCGCAGCTCATCGCGGATGTCAGCCGGATAAGCCGAGCGACCTGCAGGCGGAGTAGCCTCTTGGTCGGTGGAGTCAACGGAAGAGCCCATAGAAGCAGGAGGCAAATTGCAACGACTAAGGAAGACACAGCTGCGAGTAGCAGGAGGCAAGTCGCGACGTCTAGGGAAGAGACCGCTGCGAGAAGAGACGAGAGGCCTAACAGCAGGGTGGCCGGGAAACTCTTGCACGACAAGGCCGCGCCGGACCAGAATACACATCGGGCAGTCACAGCGACAAGAGCAGCGACCAAGGAGAGGGAAGCCTCAAGGAAGAGAAACGCCAAGAGAGAGACCGCGACCAAAATGCAGGAGAAAATGACAGACCGCACGGTCTCAACGAGCACATCGGCGGTCAGAGAAGAGAGACAGGAGAATTGTGTGAACAGGAGAGAAAGACCGCGCAGGAAGAACACAGAAGGTAGCGAGGAGAAAAATTCGAGCGGGAAGGAAAAAGAAGCCGCGAGGAGGAGAGCTCGTGCGGTAAGAAGAAGCCGCGAGTAAGAGGACTCGAGCGGCAAGTAGAAGAAACCGCGAGTAAGCGAACGCGAGCGGCAAGAAGAAGAAACCGCGAGTAAGCGAGCTCGAGCGGGATGAAGAAGAAAGCGCGAGTAAGCGAACTCGAGCGGGACGAAGAAGCTGTTTTTCCTACTAAAAGCAGTTGGATCTTTCCTATGATTTTATAACATACCGTCTTCCTGTTTTTCTTATTATTTTTTATGTAGGAAATGTTCGTGGTCAGATTTAGCCGTGTGTTATTAGAATTTTGAATTTACAGCTGTTTTTCCTATTTATGTTCCTTTAGTATACTGCCTCATTGAAATTCAAAACTACCTTTCTTTCTTTAACTGTAAATTTGGTTTTATACTTTCAAATAATCTAGCTGATGTTGAAGAAAGTTAATATTCCTATTATTATTTACGTTTTTTTAACTGTTAACTACTGGATCTAAAGAAGCTTCTCTTTACCTCATAAATTTGATTATTTACCTCTTGAAAGATCCCAAATGAAAGAGGCAGCTTGAAAATTGTTTGGCTTAAATGAGAATATTAAGAATATATATGTATGGGAGGAGGGAAGGGAAAACATTTGATAGTGGGAATAAAATGATAATGGGACATCTATTGTTTGGTTTATGGTGACGGGAGAGAGGAGAGGATGTGACACGGAATGAGTGTAGAGGGTCTGCTTTGTGAAGGCTTTAGGCCTGTGCAGGAAAACCGAAAACCGCACCAAACCGATGCACATTTCAAACCGTGCGGTTGCGGTGCGGTTCGGTTGTTTGTCAAAACCGGGCCCCAGTCGGTGCGGTGCGGTTTATAACTCCATAAAATTGAGAAAACCGCGCCGCACCGACACTATATAATATATAAATTGTGTGTTTCGGTTTTTTCTCTAGAATATATGAATTAATGGACTGAAGTTGTGTTGTGGAGCAAGTATAGGGATTAATGGATTATATTGGACTGCTTTGGTTGATGGCGTGATTGACGGGGAGTGTGGAGGACGCCAGAGACTCTGGGAAGCATTTCCAGCCTTGAGAAAGGATTTGAGATCCTTGGGATGGTGGGGAGAGGGGTCAGAATGAACTCTCTGTGGACCGGAAAGGAGAGGGGCAGCTGGAATGGGGGCTTGATGAGTTCTGGATGGTGGTTGGGTGGGTTTGTGGGTTATGAAGATTTGGTTCAAGGAGGAGGGCTTGGCTTGGGGAAAATGAGTAGGTAAAGGTGAAAATTCTGTTGGACAGTGGGTTAACTTATGCAATTAGAGGTCTTTGGGATGGTGGGGAAAGGGTTTGGACTGAACTCTCTGTGGCCTGGAAAGTAGAGGGGCAGATGGGGTCTCGATGAGTTGTGGATGGTGGTCGGGCGGGGTTGTGGGCTTTAGGAGTGGAATGATGGGGTTGGGAGGATTTACAGAGGCTAACAAAAGTGTTACAATTAATTTTTTTGTGGTTCAGGGAATAGGTTTGGCGGCGTATTGGGTACAAGACCGTAGTATTTTGTGGGTCTTGTTGAGCTGATGGTGGTTGGCTGGAAATGGAAGCTTGGACAATGGGAATTAGGACTGGTTAGGGGTGGTTGCAGAGGTTACAAGTAGGTTATGGGTGGTCAAGTGGTTATGTGGGAGGGAGTATGATGGTTTAATGAAGTGCGGAGGATAGTTATGGCAACACCAATGGTCCACAAAATCGACACTGTGGGATGACCGTGTGTGCATGAAATCTGTCCAAAATTCTGAGATTCCGAATTCAGCCCCCTAGGATCCTATGTATAGGAAAAATTGCCCGGGGCAACCACTATGGACGGTTTAGATTGTTTGGACCTAAATGTTGCTATATTATGAGATAAAATCACAGAAAAACGACAACAATACATAAATTATCCTGACGTTATTCTGAATGTGGCTACGGGCTAGAATCGTCTATACGACGATCATGTCTTCACCTCTGGCATACATAGGCTCGTGCGGCCTCTGATAACTGTCGGCCCACCCTCTATCCTTGATTCCCATGATGATGTAATGTGTGATTTGAACCACTAGAAATGCTAGGATGGTCATTTGTATGTTTCATTTATCAAATTTGATTGGACTTAGCTCCACTTAAAAAATAACAATTCAAGCTATAGCCATAACCAACTCCTTACACATTTTCTGTCATCTGTTTGGAACCCGAGTTTTGGCATTAAAGAGTGCATAGTTTCAGAATTTCAATGCTGTTCAACTTGTGTTAACAGTGAAAATTATACTATTACTGCTTAGGCTGCGTTTGTTGTGGCTTATTTGCTCCGGTGAGGTTCGACAAAAACGTCATTTTCATACCAAAATCTTATGTCCCAAACAAATTTTTTTTGGTTACGGTAGTAACATTTGTCATACCAAGCATACATTCTATGACAATGACGTTTTTGTCCAACCTCACCGAAGCAAATAAGCCGCGCCAAACACAACCTTAGGCCATGTTTGGGAGGACTTATTTTCACCGGTCAAGCGGTTACGATCGCATGAATCGGGCCATAATTAAGGTCCGGTTCATGCGATCGTAACCGCTTGACCGGTGAAAATAAGTCCTCCAAACGGAGCCTTAGTCTGCTTTCAATATTACTGCTTTCAACGTGTGTTAATGACTTGTACTTTATGGATATTACTGCTTGTGTTTCTGTTTTTTTTCTTCTATTTTATCAAATTCTATTTTAATATTCTGATTTTCTGGCACCTGATGGAGGTTCGTGGTGATGGATCCTTGGTAGCATCCGGGGGCATATCTTAATGGCCCTCTTCTTTCTCATTTTTTTGCATTGTTTTTTTTACTGTGCGTGTTTATTTTTTCTTTCAACATGTTTTGACTTTCTGCATGTTTGGTTTGATATTTTGATGCAAGAATGAATTTTATGACTTACTGATTGCTTTATTTTCTTATTTCATGGGATTATAATACATCTTGGTGGTCCCAAGTGCACTTTTGATAGAATTGAGTGGGACTTTGAGAGTTGCCAAGTTTTGCGAACATAGGCTCTGTTTGGCGCGCAGCAACGGTCATGAATGTAATGGTTATGAACCAAAACAAAGCAATAGTTAGATAGTTTGGGCAATGAATCTTTTTGTACTATTTTTGATCCTTTAGGAGTTAAGAGCGAAAATGGTCATCATGCAGTGGTGGTCTTATCAGTAGTTTCATAGACAAGGTCGGTGTACAATCCCGTATTCGCGGGGCGAGGACTCCCAAGCAAGGCTTAAAGCATGCTAGCAAGTTTTGAGCTTTAGAGCTCCTTTGAGGGGCAGGCGCGGCGAGTAGGCAGGCACCCGTTCAGCGTGGTAGGCGTGAGGGGAAGCTGCGGGACCGGCCGGAGTCCGGAGGCGCATCCCTGCCTCGCGGCTAGGCGAGGGCAGGCGGGGCGAGACCGGCCCGGGGCCGGGTTCTCGCCCCCACCTCGCGGCTAGGCGAGGTCGGGCGGGGCGAGACCGGCCCGGGGCCAGGTTCTCGCCCCCACCTCGCGGCCAGGCGAGGTCGGGCGGGGCGAGACCGGCCCGAGGCCGGGTTCTCGCCCCCGCCTCGCGGCCAGGCGAGGTCGGGTGGGGCGAGACCGGCCCGGGGCCAGGTTCTCGCCCCCACCCCGCGGCCAGGCGAGGTCGGGCGGGGCGAGACCGGCCCGAGGCCGGGTTCTCGCCCCTGCCTCGCGGCCAGGCGAGGTCGGGCGGGGCGAGACCGGCCCGAGGCCGGGTTCTCGCCCCCGCCTCGCGGCCAGGCGAGGTCGGGCGGGGCGAGACCGGCCCGAGGCCGGGTTCTCGCCCCCGCCTCGCGGCCAGGCGAGGTCGGGCGGGGCGAGACCGGCCCGAGGCCGGGTTCTCGCCCCTGCCTCGCGGCTGGGCGAAGGCAGGCGGGGCGAGACCGGCCCGGGGCCGGGTTCTCGCCCCTGCCTTGCGGCTTGGCGAGGTCAGGCGGGGCGAGACCGGCCCGAGGCCGGGTTCTCGCCCCTACCTCGCGGTCAGGCGGGCGAGACCGCCCGGGGAGCTGACCGGCGGGCGTGACCTCCTGGTGTTACCGTTTTACCCCCGGGGTGGTTTTTCCCTTTTTGCCCCCCGGTGTGAAGGTTTTCTATTGGCTGGAGGCATTTTTGCCACAGGGGCATTTTGGTCATTTTTCCCCTAGGACTTGGAAAAACTATAAATAGACCCTTAAGGGTGCCTTGGAGAGGGACTTGTCATTCTTTCCTTAGCCACTATTTTCTCTTTGGCTTTCCTCCAAGGCGCCTAGCTCAAGCATTGGCTTGGGAGGGGGAGACCTCAAAGGTCTTCTGGGTGTGAGGTGGGACCTCAGCGCTAGAGCCAAGGGTCGGTTCATAGCTTCCTAAGTCTTCGGTCCGTGACGTTCTTCCGAGTGTAGTAGGTGTGAGGTCACCCCTTTCCCCAAGGGTCGAACTCCACGGAAGTCAATTTTGGCTTCGGTCATTTTTGGCTTCAACAGTCGGGGTGTTGGTTATCTCGCTAGTTGATGGTTAAGAGCAAATTAAAGGGAGGACTCTTGTCTTGCCAAACATGCATTCTATGATGATGGCGTTTTGTCCAAACTCATCGGAGCAAAAAAAGACCCGCCAAACAGAGCCTTGGACTACAAGAATTCACTCGTAATATTTTTGCATCGAAGAACATTCTGTTGAATTTGCATAGCGATAACTAGAGTACTGCTGCTGCCAATTTGATATTAGAAAAGAGATCAAAACTTTCATTAAGGTGCTGGCACGAGAGGACTATACACATGATTGTTATCTCCATACTATAAAATTAACTTTGAACATAAGCGGCAAACATGAGCTCTAGGAGTGGTCCCTAATGAAGCCAAGTTTTGTGAACATAGCAATAGTTAGATAGTTTGGGCAATGAATCTTTTTGTACTATTTTTGATCCTTTAGGAGTTAAGAACGAAAATGGTCATCATGGAGTCGTGGTCTTATCGGTAGTTTCATAGACGAGGTCGGGCTGATGGTCATCTTGCTAGTTGATGGTTAAGAGCACATTAAAGGGAGGACCATTGTCTGGCCAAACATGCATTCTATGATGGTGGCGTTTTTGTCTAAACTCATAGGAGCAAAAAAGACCCGCCAAACATAGCCTTGGACTACAAGAATTCACTGGTAATATTTTTGCATCTTGCATCGGAGAAAATTGTCTCTTGAATTTGCATAGCAGTAACTAGAGTACTGTTGTTGCCAATTTGATATTATAAAAGAGATCAAAACTTTCATTAACGTGCAGGCACGAGAGGACTATACACATGATTGTTATCTCCGTACTATAAAATTAACTTTGAACATAAGCGGCAAACATGAGCTCCAGGAGTGGTTCCTAATGGAGAAACAAAAAAATGTACACTTTTTCTAAAAAAATTCAGCTGAGAAAAAAAATTCTCAAACAAACGCAATTTTAAGAGGTGCTTCAAAAATATTAAACAATACAACCCAATAATTGAATTAAATCATATTTCTTTGATTTATACATTGTGAAGGAAGAACGATGGCATTGAAATGAAGGCTATTTCAACGAAGCAAAAAGTAATATTTACATTTTCTGAAAGACACATCGAAAAAATAATTGTCAAACAAACTCTTTTGTATCTCATTTTCATGATTGTAATAAGATATCTCATCAACATTGATCTTATATATCTATTATGAATCAAACCTAACCATGCAGAAATTATATTTCATTTCATTAATGTATTAGATTTGTGGTTGCTTTATTACCATTAATAAATATTCATCTATTAAAACATCAATATTAACCGTAAGAAACAATTTAATGATTTGCAGTATATTATATATTTGCTTAGAATCATATCCTCTTATTTCATTTCCCTGCCATTTCATGCATTATCATCTTTACTTTTTTTTAAAAATTAAATGTATACATAATCATGAAATTACATGACGGTCATGCTGGTACAATTCATGCGTCCAGAGCGTCGGATTTGTGCATGTAAAAAAATGATGGATTCTAGTGTATGAATTGTCTATTTGATAATGAGGTTTAGAGTTCAATCATATGGGGAACGAGAAGAGAAAACAAAATGATGCAAAGGTATTTATGGGAGGCCAAGATCAACCCCTCAATGTCTACATCAAAACAATCATCTTCAGAGAAATCAAAACAAGGCATGTGTGTATTATCTTCTTAATTCAGAACAATCATCTTCGGAGAGATCTAATATCTTCGGAGAGCTCTACATACACAAGGCATGTGTGTATTATCTCAATTCAGAACCCTCTTAATTCAGAACCCTCTTAATTAATCTCATCCGCACAATCTCCACAAAATACATTATCTGTCGTTGGATCTTCTACTCTCAAATATACCCAGTCCACGCTCGCACTGCCTTCTATTCTACCCGCCCGCCGCCCGCCTACCTTCTTCCTCCCCGACCTCCCGAAAAAAAACTAGGTTCATTCTCTCTGAAGCCCATGCTTTCGAAACCCTCCAAACGATAGGAGACTTGCCTCCCACGATTCCTCCCTCCTTCACTCCTCCGATGTCGACTGGACTGCTCCTCCTCTCCGCCAAAGGATTTCCCCGTTGACTGAAGGCGACGAGACTTTGTAGCCATCTCGTTGGCCTGGGTATTGATTTCTTAAGGGAGGGAAAGCCTAGAGTGACTGGTGGGGAGGCAGTGGAAGAAGAATAGCCAGGGGTTGGTCGGAGGGAAGGGCGAGAGAAGATCGGGAAGAAGAGTAAGACGAAGGACAGAAATACTATTACCAAATTGCTTAAACATTACATTATGACATTAGGCCAATATAAAGCCACCAGACATAGTCGTTACACAGAATAAAAAGAAATACATTTGCATAAAAAACACAATAAAGGAAATGTCTAACGGCCCACTAATGACATCAACGGTTGAGGATGGATATGGAAAGTACGTCGCGTGACCGGTCAATGATGAATTGCTGACCCCTGGATATCCTGGTCATCACTGATCTGCTGAGGTGGGTTTGGAGATATCGAGGCGACTTGTTTGCTGTCGTGTTGTCCGTCGTTGATTAATTCCGAGAATTCTGAGATCGTCAGATTAAACCCTAATTTCCTTACATTGTCGCCCCTTTAAGAACGTTGTCCTCAGCGTTCATTCTTATCTTTGTGCCTTCGTCTTCGAGTAGAGGGAATGAGGTTTCCGGAAAAGCTGGTGCTACTTTGCCTAAGGTCATCTTCGTGATCCTGTGCTGAAATCCTAGAGTTGTTGTCGTTGCTACTCCAACACCAATTGAAACAACGGAGAAGGCAGTGGTGATGACGGGCACGAACAGTATTAGCTGAGTCTGAGAGATGTAACTCACTATTTCTGTTGTGGAGCTAGAAGTGTGTGGTATATCTCTCTCTTTTTCTTCATTTCTGTGCTAAATCAGGTTGTCTTCTGGTATTGCTTTGAGTTTTAACATAGTTTTTCGATGTTTTCTGTGAGTCGTACGGGTTTTATGTTTTCCCCATGCATCTGCGATCCTGTCTTTTTGTAGATTTATTTGTTCGTGTTGTTTTTTGGTTGTTCGCTTTTGTGTTTTTTTCCCAATTCAGTGTGTCGATGTTAGTTCCTTCTGTTGCCATTTGTTGTTTAATTACGGTCTGGATCTGTGGATTATCTTCGAGTTCAGAGACATCTTCCCACATACAGTCGGAAGGAGGCAGTCTGTGCCATTGTATGAGTGCCTGTGCAATCTCCTGTCCTCGTCGCATGATTCGGCGAGTGCTGATGACGACCAGTGCTTGGTGTAGAGGGATGTTCTCCCAGCTGAGATCTGGGAGTTCAATGACTTGTATTTTTGGTTCTCCTTCATATGATTTAAGCATTGATGCGTGGAATACCAGGTGTAACTTTGATGTTGGAGGGAGGAGCAGGCGATATGCCATTTCCCGATGATCCCCGTCACTTGATAAGTCCCAGAGTACTTCAGTCCTAGTTTTCTCCCTTGCGGTCGTAGCATGGTTAATTGTTCGTATGGGTGCAATTTGAGTAAAACCCGGGTCCCCTTTTTCCAATTTGAGTTCCTTCCTTTTTTATCCGCGTGGCTTTTCATGCACTGCTGAGATTTTGCTATGCTCTCTTTAAGGCAGTGGAGTATATTTTCTCTTGTTTGTAGTGTTTCCTCCACGGCTTTATTGATGGTGCTCCCTGCACAGACATTGAACAAACCAGGGGGTGGTCGACCAAACATGACCTCAAAGTGGGTCATGTTGGTCGAGGAGTTATGAGGTATTATAATGGTATTCAACAAGATTTAAATAGATGGACGATTTGTTTGGAATGTCGTGAGAAAAAACTCGTAAATATTGTTCTAGGCACCTGTTAACCCTTTCTGTCAGGCCGCCGGTTTGGGGGTGATAAGCTGAGCTATATTTCAGTAGGGTCCCTTGAAGTTTAAATAGCTCAACACAAAAATTGCTCAAAAAAATGGTGTCCCTATCTGTTATTATAGATTCAGGTATTCCATGCATTTTGCCAACACAATTCCAGAATTCGTTGTCTATTATAGGTCCTGTCATGGGTTTTTTTTTGAGAGGGGCAGAGTGTGCAGCTTTGGAGAACCTATCAATTACTACTAGGATGATAGTGAAGCCCTTGGAGTTAGGTAGACACGTGATGAAGTCCATTGTGATGTCTGCACATAATGTCTGAGGGGTTGATAAAGGCTTCAAGAGCCCATAAGGTGCGTGGTTTATAGCCTTTGCTTTATGACAGATGTCACAATGTTTGATAAACCTGGTGAAATCCTCTTTCATATTATGCCAAAAAACTGTGTTTTGATCCTATATAAGGTGCCTTTAATTCCTTTATGTCTTTCTACAAGACTAGAATGGGCCTCTAGAATGATTTTGTGTTTTATATCTAAATTGATGGGTATATATATCTTGCGTTTATATGTGATGAAATTTCCCTTTTTCTCCATTCTGAATATGCACGTGGTTCTAGTAGAAATTTCTGCACAAAGTCGTCTTGGTTGTAGTCATTTTCTAATCCCTCGAGTAAGGATGAGATTCGATTGGTGATTTTAGTGAGGCTCCGCAGGGCTGTACATTCAGGAATTTCTGGTAACCTAGATAGGGTATCAGCTGAATGGTTATTCTTTTCTGCCCTATATTGAATGACAAAATTGTACTCGAGTAGTTTTGATAAAAAAATCTGATGTTCTGATGTTTTTTTTTGATGGGTTAGCAAGTGGTGTAAACTCTGATGATTAGTCACGATGGTGAATTGATGGCCTAGTAAATATTATCGCCATTTCGATACGTGACTGTCACCGCAAAAAGCTCTTGGATATATGTTGATTTTTTTTACATCATGGGTGATAATTGTTTGTTGTAATGAGCTATGGTGCTTGTGCATTGTTTTAGTATTGCGCCAATGCGGGTGTCGGATGCTTCCGTCTCTAATATAAATGATTCGATAAAGTTTGGTAATGTGAGAATTGAGTAAGAAGTTAGTTTCTCTTTTAGCTGGTCAAAAGCTCCTTGGGTTTTTATGTTCCAGGTAAAGTTGTTTTTCTTTAGCAATTCGGTTAATCGGAAAGCAATTTTGGCGTAATCTCTTATGAATTTTCTATAATCGTCATTCAAACCTAAGAAAGCTCGAATGTGTTTCTGATTTGTAGGTGTCGGGAACTGCTCGATTGATAATATGTTGTTTTTATTTGGGTTGACCATTCCATCTTGAATATTATGACCAAAAAACTCTATTTTGTTAGATAAAAAGGAACACTTAGGTAGTTTAACGAATAATGTATGTTACTCAAGTATTTTCAGAGTTACTTTTAGGTGCTCCGAATGTTCTTGTTTGGCTGCACTATATATTAGAATATCATCAAAGAAAACTACGATGAATTTTCTAAGGAATGGTTGAAATATTGTATTCATTAGTGCCTGAAAGGTCGATGTGACAATTGTTAATCCAAAGGGCATGACGAGGAACTCGTAGTGCCCTTGGTGGATTTTGAATGCATTTTTATGAATATCTATTGCATCCATCGTGATTTGGTGGTACCCGAATCATAGATCCAATTTTGAAAAAAAGGGCCAGGAATAACTCGTCTAGTAGCTCATCAATTGTTGGGATAGGGAACCATAAATCCTAAACCCTATATAACGTTGATTGTTCGAAGTTTGTTCGTTCAGCTCCTCCACAGTCTTTGCCCGTACGAGGAATGTTCACCCGCCATTTGTGGTGGCTGTTGGTAATTCGCAACTAATGGGATCAGTGACTTAACATAAAGATCTCCGTTTTGCTGTGATAAGTTCCCTTATCCTTGTTTTTTTCAAATTAAAAATGTTGGATACCCTGTACATTCTAGCAGAGTGTAGGTGTTGTGCTTTCATAAAAAATGTCTCCTCCTCCTTAAGGCTCATCCACCTAAGGTGGCTTGCATCATATTTCTTCATCTGCTAAACCCTGCCCTAATCAGGTACCTTCTTTGTGAATTTCAATTAAATTTAGGATTAGTTATGTAATTTTAGGCTTTGTAATGCATTTTTGTTTATATCTTCAGATTCCACAATGTCATGTCTTTAGGGCATTAGGTCATTTTTTGGTGACAACTCCTTTACTTGTTCTGTTAGTTTTTTGAGAGCCCGAGTAAGGTTTTATTCCATAAGGTAGCTTCCATTAAAAGGTATTATACAACCTCATATTCATTGAGTGCCCCCCGAAAGAAGCTAATGACCTCGGGTCCAAATTGGTCAAAGTAGGCGAGCGGGCAGGAAGAGCCGCACTCACCAAGAAGGAGCAAAGGGCTCCCTCCAGGGCAGATGAGAAGGTTCTCGCCAAAGCAGGCGAGTGAGATCTTCATCACGCATTCGCTCAGGGCTCATGTCATATTGCGTGTAAGAGCAGGTTCTCTCCTAGGAGGCGAATGCATAACTCACCCAGCATTTACACCTTCAGGCGAGTGGTGCCTTCATGGACCACTCGCCTAGTGGGATCTAGAGGCATAATTACCTGGATTCCATTGAAGGTCCGCAAGTAGCTTTCCAAAAGAGTAGAGTTATGCTGTTGGCAGACCAGATTGGGATGTGTATAGTAATTCTAAACAACGGAGTTACGATGTTGCCAGACCAAGGTTGGAAATCTATAAATAGAACTGAGGGGCACCTTTGGAGGGATAGATTCACAGTTTCTATTGCTTTCATCTTCTTCAGGATCTCTCTCTAAGGTGCCCAAGATCGGCATTGGCTTGGGAGGGGAAGTGCTATTTGAACTTCCGGGTGTGAGGTGAGACCTCGCTGAGATCTCGGTTCCATTCCTAGTTTTCCAAGTCTTTGGTCTGGTGTGCGAGCCTGAGAGAAGTGTGAGGCAATACCATTTTGGGACTCCCGAACTCCACAGAGACCGAATTTTGATTTCAACACTTTGGTGTGGTGAGCGTGGAGAGTGGCCAACACAGAAAGTTCTCAGCTAGTTTCATGGCTGGAGACGCAGGACAAGGATCTGCGTATGCATATTCGAGGATTTCAGAAAGGATGTCATGGATACTTTGCATCACTGGCTCAGCACCATTGAAAGTGAGGGTAAGATCTACCTTTACTCTAGAGGGGGGTGAATAGAGTATTTTAAAATAATTTTGCAAATTTAAAACTAATTGGCAGTGGAAGACTTAATTTAATTATAGTGTATTGTGCTTGCAGTAAACAAAATAAAGTAAAGCAAGAAAGCTAATTTACAGCACACAGCAAATAAAACACAAACAACCAGATGACACAAGGAGCTATAGTGGTTCCCCAATCAACCTGGGTACATCCACTCTTCTATCACCCTAGGTAGGAATCCACTGTAGGATGAGTTGATCAGGTTTCCTGGGCACCAATGAGCTTTTGATAAGGTGCTCAAAAACCAAACCAGATTTTTTGATCAGGTGTCTTGCCACCACTGAGTTTTGACAAGGTCTCAGAAACCAAACACAAAACTTTTGAAGGGAGTTCTGTATAACCCTTTTACAGTAAAAGAAAATAAAAAGAGTGAAGGTGTTTTTCTCTGTCAATAATCAAAGAGAAGACTAGTGGATTTGTTGATGTCAAAGCTCCCCCTAAGATTAGCAGTAGGTTAGGAGAAGAAGCTTTGCACAGGGTGATAGGCCTTCAGTAAGTTGAGATCTCCAACAATTGATGATTTCAGCAAAGGCTGAAAATATATTGTGTCTGGAGTCTTTGATTGATGAAGCCTGGAAAACTTGAATCAGAGAAGAGATCTGAAAGAAGTGAGTTGATCTCCTTCTCTGTTCTATTCCTTGTGTTCTATAAAAACTTTAACTGTGTAATCCTGTAGAATTCTTGAGAGATCTTTTTTTCTTGGTTAGTTCTTGTTTTTCTCTTTTTAATATCTGTCTCTATTGTCTGTAATGATATTATGAAATCCAATCTCCTAGATAGCTGTTAGCCAGTAATAAATGACTTCCTTAATTGATAGCTGTCTCTGGAGGAAAGTCTTAAGAAACATTCCCTTTTAGTCTCCTTGAAACTTTCTCTAGATTGATTGAAACGACTACAAATTATTCTGCATTAAATGTTGGATATGGAAGATATTTGAATTCCATAACAGACTGATTTGAAATCCTAAAATCATCGATCTCTCAGGAAAATCATTGATCTGAGCTCGACTATCGTCGATCTAAGCTCAGAGATCTTGATTTTGACTTGAGATAGAAATCGTCGATCTGAGCTCGGAGATAGTCGAACCGAGTTCGACGCCTCATCGACTTGAGCTCAGAGATAGTTGAACTGTGTTCGACGCCTCGTCGATCTGCGCTCGACGATAATTGCTTTGGTCTTCTGCACTTATAATCTGAACTAGGAGGTCTTGGGGGCAGCTTTCAAACCTAAGTTCTAAGCCTTAGACCTATTCTAGTTGACCTTTAAAACTATACAATGAGGTCAAGACACAATCCTATGAACATATTGATCCTTACCCAAATCAGTAATAGGATGTTCCAACAATCTCCCCCTATTTGGGTTAGTATTACTATTTACATGATTTATAGGAATTTTAAAAGCATACAAGCAGAAATAAATACAACATTGCAGAAATGTAAACAACAACATTGCAGAAGCATATGTATAATCACACAGCAAATTTGTTCAGAGTGAGATATATGTAGTTCAGCTTACACTATCAGTCCTTTTCCCTGTCCTTTTTGAAAAGAATTTCCCTATTGGGGTTTTCAGCTTCTCTCTTAGATCTTCTATCATCAGCAGTACTAAGAAAAGTTTGAGATTTGGCTCTGAGAACAACTGCCTCTGGGTGCAATTCCATGTACCTCTCTAGATCAAAGAATTTCCTGAATGAATACCTTTCAAGCTCTTGCTTTCTCTGATCAGAAAATGTTGAAATGTTGGAAGTGTCTTTCCCTTATTCTCTGGCTTTCCTCATCTGGTCTAAAGCAGCTAGCTCCTTCATTCTGGCTGTCCAAGATATTGGGTTATTCTCTGGATCTTCATAAGGTACAGGAGGTTCATATCTATTAATAGTGTCAGAAGGAGGAGCTTTTGAGGGAACACTTTCTTTGAGCTTATAAGGGAATGGTCCAGTAGTTGAGTCAGTTGGGCCTTGTCCTTCCCTTTGATAAGATTGATGTCTGGACTTTCCTCTTGAATACACTCTATAATCTCTTTGATTTCCTCTGTATTGACCTCTTCTTGACTGGTAGCCTCTTTGCTGATGTCCTCTGGATTGAGATCTTTCTTGAAACTGAGAGGAACTTTGAGATGAAGTATGAGAGGATTGATGAGCTGAACTTCCACTAGATCCTTCACCTGGACAAGGAGGAGGAGGAGGATTATAATGAGATGTGCCTTGGTCATATTTCCTTCTCTTCCTCATAGCCTTCAACTGGTTCTTAGAAAATTACATCCAGTGTTCAGTAATAGGACAATCATGCAATATATAGTAAGGAATGTCATTATCAGAAGTGGCTTTCTTTACAGGAACTCTCTTCATTGCTTTACTTCTAGCTTTCCTCTTCCTTGCAATAGTTGCAGAGGAATCATCTGAATCTGTCCTAAATTCATCACTATCAGAGCTCTGGGGCTTATCATACATAGCACATATTTCCTTGTAAGCTACCTTGGTAGGAGAATCAGGAGCAGAAGCAGTAACAGCAGCAACAACAACAGTAGAAACAACACTAGAGGCAGTAGTAGTAACAACAGAAACAACAACAGCAACCTCTGAACCAACATCAGCAGGCTCTGAAATAACAATATTCACAACAGCAGGCTCAGCAGGCTCTGAAGCAATATTTGCAGCAGTAACTGGAAAAGCAACAAGCTCAACAATAGCCTCTGTGACCATCACATCATCATCATCAATAGCAGCAGCAGGAACTTCCACAGCCTTGATTGAATCAATGTATGATTGGATCAAGCTGGGATCACAGATAGTAATAGGCACAATGGCCTTAGAAAGATCTTCAGCTTCTGAAGCTGGAAGATATCTGCTATAAAGAGCATCAAAAACTGACAGCAGGGACTTGAAATCAACTGTACTGAAAGATGGGACTGGGGTTGGAGCTGGAACATCTGGCACTGCTTCTGAACTAAGCATGAAGTATGAATCTTCAGCAGGCAGCATGACTACTTCATTGGGAATCTCACCTTGCCTAGATTCAGTAGAAACTGGATCAAGGCACCCCAAAGAAGGGATTGCCCGAGGAAGATGGGAAGAAGATAGCCTTGCAGATAAATCATTTATAGATTTTAATAGAGGAGCCAAGGAGGTATCCAGCAAGAGTGTTAGCCTGGGAGATAACATCTCATATAATCTATCAGCAAGAGTAGGAACATCTACTTGCTCAAGGGAGGCTTGAGTAGAGGTAGAGAAGAAAGTTGCAGAAGTTGATGTAGTTGGTGGAGCTGCAGAAATGTGTGGAGTTGATGTTGATGGATGAGGTATGGATGGTTCAGATATAGGGATGGTGGTGATGGATGTAACTGGGATGGTAACTGATGGTATGACTGAGGTTATGGATGAGGTGAATGAGGGCTGAGCTAAGATGTCTTGAAGTAGCTGTTGGTAGGAGGTGGAAGAAGATGGAAGCTCTTGTGGAGATGAATGAGAATCATCCATATAGGAGTCATCTATGAGGTTGAATGATGGAAAATGGATGGATGAGTCAAGGTCAAGAGGGGGATAGTAATGAAGTGGATGAAATTGTTCTTGAAGAGTGGCTGGTGGAGGTGTAGAGATTGTAGGTGAGGAAATTGAGATGGGAGAAGATGAAATTGAGATAGGAGAAGAAATGGTTAAGTAAACTGGAGGTGGAGATGGTGGAGATGAGATGGAGGATGAAGGCAAAACCTCTAATGGGGCAGTTGCTTGAGGGAAAGTGACTGTCACTGTCCTGGTGCCTGAAGTAGTTTGAGTTGCAGAACCCCTGCTGGGTTTAGCAATCTGCCTATCCCATTTTCCAAAGAGAGTACAAGATAGTCTCTTGGAAGCATTTATATGCATGTCATTTGATACTAGCAGTTGGGGGCATTTGTTATGCAAAAACAAACCTACTATTCTCCCAAAATTAACAAAATTCTTGTTGATTTTCTTCTTAATCAGATCAAAGAAAATCTCTCCCCAATTAAGGTGTTTCTTATCTACAATAGCAGCCATTAGACAAAACTGATATCTAGAAATAGTATCATGGGAAGAATGTTTTGCTAAAATGACTTTCCCACTACATCAGCCAAAAATCTGTACTCTACTGAAAGATTTTTCTTAAGTAATTTATTAGGGTTTGCTGCTGTATGTCCCATTCTATCCAGCATAATAGAAAATTCTTCTCCAGACAACTCAACATTATCATGTCCAGTACTCAGTTGAAAAACTTCTGTCAAAAGTGTGGGAGTGAGGGATACCTGGGTTCCTTAAATAGTCCCGACAACTATATTCTGATTCGGGTTGTGGGCTGTATATACCCATTCCTTGATTTTGTCGGCAGCCAGCTTCATCCTTGAGGTCATGATGGTGACCAACTGTTGTTCTTTGAATAATTCTAGAATGTCCTTGAAAATCTGATCACTGCCTTCAAATGAATCCATATCTATATCAAAACCTGTATCAAATTTAATCGCGGCTAAAACAGCAACTGAAACGGCCATGATTTTCCTACAAAGACAAACCAAACAAGACCAAGTGTAGAGGGGTTTGGAGGGAAAGAAAGCTCTGCAGAAAGTATGAATGCGCAAAGGAGAACGACGGCCGAAAAAATGATTTTATATCAGGGTTCGACGCTGAAAAGGAAAGATCGTTGAACTCAGTTCGATGATCTGGGCTTCTAAAGGAATTTGAAAGGTCTTCAACATCGTCGATCTCCATTCGACGATATTGGAGAGCGTCGAGCTTCGTTCGACGATCTCTGATCGGAAAGAGATAGCCTAGCACTATCAGGGAAACACTGAGCTCCGTTCGACGCTTTCATGAGAACGTCGATCTCCGTTCGACGATCTTTAGGAAAAACGTCGAGCATAGTTCAGAGTTAAGAAAGAACCTATAGACACTAGAAAAATCAAGTTTTTAGCCTAGTCTTTGTCAATTTTAAGGTTTAAAAATCTTGGATCTTAATTTAGACTTCCTCCATCTAACATTCCTAACTGATTCAGGAAGAATGTGTGTTTCTTTTCATCCAAGGGTTTGGTGAAAATATCTTCCCTTTGCAAATCAGTTGGGATATATTGAAGTTCAATTTTATTCTTTTCAACATTATCTCTTAGGAAGTGATGCCTAATCTCTATATGTTTTGTCCTACTATGGAGGACTGGATTTTGGGCTATAGAAATAGCATTGGTGTTATCACAAAAGATTTTTGACTTATCTAAGTTGTAACCATAGTCTAGGAGCTGATTTTTAATCCACAATATCTGTGAGCAACAACTACATGCTGCCATGTATTCAGCTTCAGCAGTTGATGTGGACACAGATGTTTGTTTCTTACAAAACCAGGAGACAAGTCTGTCACCAATAAACTGACAAGTTCCACTGGTGCTTTTCCTATCTATTCTACATCCAGCATAATCAACATCTAAAAATCTAGTTAATTCAAATCCTGAATCTTTTGGATACCAAAGACCTAGATTTGGACAACTTTTCACATACCTAAGAATCCTTTTTACTAATGTTAGGTGTGACTCTCTAGGGCTTACTTGGAATCTAGCACAAATGCATGTAGCAAACATTATGTCAGGTCTACTAGCTATAAGATACAATAAAGAGCCAATCATTGCTCTATATGTTGTCTGATCAACAGGTTTCCCATGTTCATCAGCATTTAATACAACATTAGTAGGCATAGGTGTTTTCATAGATGATGCTTCAGACATACCAAATTTCTTAACCAACTCTTTTGCATACTTGGTTTGAGAAATGAATATGCCATCAGCATGCTGTTTGACTTGCAATCCTAGAAAGAAGGAAAGCTCACCCATGCTACTCATTTCAAAATTTGAATGCATTAGGTTGGAAAACCTCTTGCACAAATTTGAATCAGTAGATCTAAAGATAATGTCATCTACATAAATTTGTACTAGTAGGATATTGGACCTATGAGTTCTAATGAAAAGAGTTTGGTCTACTCTACCCCTTTTAAAAACATTTTCCAAAATAAAGCATGCTAAGGTCTCATACCGTGCTCTAGGAGCTTGCTTGAGACCATATAATGCTTTATGCAATTTAAAAACATGATCAGGATGAGTAGGAGAGATAAAACCGGGGGGTTGTTTGACATAGACTTCTTCCTTGATATCTCCATTTAAAAATGCACTCTTCATATCCATTTGATAAACTTTGAATCTTTTGTGAGTTGCATAGGCTAGAAATATTCTTATGGCCTCCAACCTTGCAACTGGTGTAAAGGTCTGGTCATAATCTATTCCTTCTTCTTGAGAGTATCCTTGTGCAACAAGCCTTGCCTTATTCCTTATAATAATGCCTTGATCATCTAGTTTGTTCCTTAATACCCATTTTGTTCCAATAATGGGATGATCCTTTGGCCTTGGCACTAGCTCCCAAACCTTGTTTCTTTCAAATTGGTTTAACTCCTCTTGCATTGCAATGATCCAGTGTGGATCTTGTTCTGCATCTTGTATGGATTGAAGCTCAATTTGAGAAAGAAAGCAGGTATGCATCAGGTTTTGGTTGACCTAATTTCTGGTTTGCACACTAGCTGAGATGTCTCCAATCACTTGGGAGATTGGATGATCTCTTTATGTTACTAAATCAACAGGGGGTGTTGATTGTTCACCAACCTGTGTTGTTGTTTTCTCTTGTGGAGCAACAACGGGTTATTCAATGTGATTCTCACCAGGATGTTGATTGTCTTCTTCATCTTCACTGCTTTCACTTTTTTGTTGGATAGGTGAAGGTGTTGTATCCTCTTCAATGATGTTTAACCTGCCTAAATTCTCTGAAAGAGAATGTACCTGCAAAGGTTCTATGGTAGAAGTATTCTTCTCCTTGTAAGACATGTTAGTTTCATCAAAAGACACATGTATAGATTCTTCAATTTTAAGAGATGATTTGTTATATACCCTATAAGCCTTACTGATCATGGAGTATCCCAGAAACACTCCTTCATCAGCTTTGGCTTGAAATTTTGCTATATTTTTCTTGTCATTATTATGTATGTAACAAATACAACCAAAAATTCTGAAATAGTTTACTTTAGATTTCTTCCCTTTGAGTAATTCATAGGGAGTCTTGCCCTTCAGCTTATGTATCAAACTTCTATTCAACACATTGTTTGAGGTTTTCACTGCCTCTGCCCAAAAGGATAGAGGAAAGTGAGCATCTGTCAACAATGTAGTAGTAGATTCAATAAGGGTTCTATTTTTTCTTTCAGCTACCCTATTTTATTGAGGAGTTCTAGGAGATGAGAAAGTGTGCCTGATCCCTTCATATTGACAGAACTCTTGCATAAGAAGAGAATCAAACTCCGTCCCATGATCACTTCTGATCAGGGCAATGTGAGTATTGAACTCAATCTGTATGCATTTGAGAAACTCTGTCAAACACTTAAAGTTATCAGACTTCTTCCTCAGAAAGAACACCCATGTGAATCTAGAGAAGTCATCTACAACTACTAAAGTGTAAGGTTTCCCTCCTAGACTTTGTACTGTAATGGGTCCAAATAGATCCATGTGTAACAGATACAAAATTCTAGGTGAATCACTCTTATTTAGTGACTTAAAGCTATTTTTAGTTTTCTTGCCTAATTGACAAGCCCTGCAAAGTCCTTCCTTCTTGTAGGGGCTAGAAGGTAGTCCTCTGATAAGGTTGTCCTTAGATAGCCTAGCAATGATTCTAAGGTTTACATGTCCTAATCTCTTATGCCATAGCTCATTTGGTTTACTAACAGAATTGAACAAACAGATATCTACCTTAGTTGATTGAAAATCTACAAGATAGATATTACCTTTCCTTTTACCTGTCAACACAGTTGAGTTGTCCTCTGACTTGATTTTGCATGAAGATTTATTGAAGATCACTTGGAAGCCTTCATCACACAATTGACTGATGCTGAAGTTGTGCTTCAGTCCTTCCACATAGGTAACCTTATTGAATGTGACTGACCCTATCTAGACTGCACCATATCCCTTAGTCTGTCCAAAGTTTGAGTCTCCAAATATGACCTTAGGTCCAAGCTTGGCTTTGAAGGATGTAAGATTATCATTGCTCCCTGTCATGTTCGTTGAGCACCCACTATCCAGATACCATTGCTGGTTTATTGTTGGATAGGTCTTCACCTGCATATATAAAAATTTATTTGTTTTTGACCCATCTTACCTTGGGTCTAGGTTGATAACCTTTAAAATTTGAAATAAAAGACATCCCTGATTGACTCTTATAGCCTTCAGAATGATATCTCCTAGGAGGTATTATCCATTCAGCATAAGGGTTGAAGCCTTGGGATGTAGGACCTCTAGAATTGAATTTTGACTTACCATTAAAGGATTGTTCAAAGCTCTGAGCTCTATCGATGATCTCTGAGCTGAGTTCAATGATCTTGGGTCAGATCGTCGAGCTCCATTCGAAGATCGACTTTGCCTGAGTTCAGAGTTCAGAGATCGTCAAACAGAGTTTGACGATTCAGCTTGAGATCGCTGAGCTCTGTTCGGAGATCGTCGAGCTCTGTTCGACGTTTTCCGTTGAACCTTATTTTTCTTAGGTATATTAGAATTCTTCCTAGCTACCTCTACAACTCCCTTTCCTTTATCTGAGATAAATTTTATTGGGGTTGTTAATACTATAGGTTGGCTGGATGAAGTACCCAAGCCCAGTGTACTGTTAATTCTTGAATTCACTGTGCTTGTGATGTCCATCAGTCTGATGCTTCTCCCATTGAGGGATTCTTCAAACTTCTTTGCTTTAGATAGTTTACTTTTTAGTGAAGCTATCTGCTCTCTACAGCATTCTAACTCCTCAGAGAGTTTGAGGTTATTTGATTTTAAAGTGCTGTATTCAGACAATTGATTTCTGAGAGAGATAATCTCTTTCTCAAACTTGAGTAGGTCTAAACACAGTGCCTTAAACTCAAATCTAAAGTCCTCTGAATCAAAATCAAAAGAGTCTATTACCTGATCTTCTTCAGTTTCAGGTTCAGATTCAGATCCTGACTCTTGTTCTACATCTGAATTGTGTTGAGAGACATTGATAGCCATCATGCAGAAGTCCTTCTCTTGGGCATCATCTTCATCATCACTTGAGCTTGATGAAGTATCTGATTCTTCTTCTATCTCACTTCAGGTCTCAGCTACAAATCCTTTCCTGGTATGCTTGTCTTTGTCTCTTTTCCTTTCTCTCTTATCTTTCTTGTCCTTATTTTGGTTCTCTGGACAGTCAGGCACAATGTGGCCTAGTTTCCTGCATCCAAAACAAATAATCTCTTTATTACTGGATTTGTCATATCTTGGCTTTTCATGACCCCTGGATGATCTTTTCCTGAAGTCTTTTCTAGCCATCCTGTAGAATCTTTTAGCTAGTAGGCTCATTAGCTCTTCATTACCTGTGATCTTGTCTTCAGGCTATTCTTCTGTAGCTTTAAATGCAATTGTCTTCTCCTTCCTTGTTGTTGGAGAAGCTGTCTTTTGCTCTTCCTCTCTATTTTTGTTGAGCAACTCATAAGACTTGAGCTTGCCCAATAGAGCTTCAATGGTGATCTCATTCAAGCTTCTGGCATCCTTGATTGGCTAGATCCTTGATTCCCAAGTGCTGGGGAAGCACATTAGGATCTTATCATTGAGTTCAGTCAGTGAGATCTCCTTGTCCAAAGTTTTTAATTCTCTGACAATCAGATTGAGTCTATTATACATATCAGCTACTGACTCAGTTTCTCCCTTCTTGAAGTTCTCATACTGGGTTATGAGATGAGATCTTATGTCCTTTCTCTCATCAGCAAATCCTGACAGAAGCTCAGATAGCTTGTCCCAGATTTCCTTTGCTGAGTTGTATTCAGCTACTTTCTGAAATATATCATCAGACATTGTCTGAGCCAATATATTCATTGCCTTTGCATCAACAACTTTCCACTTCTTGATGTCTGTATCTGTTCCTGAAGGGGGTGGAACAACACTTGTACTTGTGGTTTCTGGAGGTCTTGGACACACTGTTAAAACAGAATTAAAGATATCTTCATCAATAGAATTCATGTACAATTTAATCCTTGCCTTCCAAAGTACAAACTTAGAAAGATTGCACACTGGAGGTATGGTGCTTGCATAGTCTTTGTTCTGTGTCATGGATTTATATTAAAATAATTATAATAGAAATAACAACCCTCTATTAAAGGTTGATCTTATCAGAGATCTTTTGGTTCAGGTGTTAGCCTATAAAAACAACCAACCTCCCTCTGATACTAATTGAAAGTGAGGGTAAGATCTACCTTTACTCTAGAGGGGGGTGAATAGAGTATTTTAAAATAATTTTGCAAATTAAAAACTAATTGGAAGTGGAATACTTAATTTAATTATAGTATATTGTGCTTGCAGTAAACAAAATAAAGTAAAGCAAGAAAGCTAATTCACAGTACACAACAAATAAAACACAAACAACCAGATGACACAGGGAGCTATAGTGGTTCCCCAATCAACCTGGGTACATCCACTCTTCTACCACCCTAGGTAGGAATCCACTGCAGGATGAGTTGATCAGGTGTCCTGGGCACCAATGAGCTTTTGATAAGGTGCTCAAAAACCAAACCAGATTTTTTGATCAGGTGTCTTGCCACCACTGAGTTTTGACAAGATCTCAGAAACCAAACACAAAACTTTTGAAGGGAGTTCTGTATAACCCTTTTACAGCAAAAGAAAATAAAAAGAGTGAAGGTGTTTTTCTCTGTCAACAATCAAAGAGAAGACTAGTGGATTTGTTGATGTCAAAGCTCCCCCTGAGGTTAGCAATAGGTCAAGAGAAGAAGCTTTGCACAGGGTGATAAGCCTTCAGTAAGTTGAGATCTCCAACAATTGATGATTTCAACAAAGGCTGAAAATATGTTGTGTCTGGAGTCTTTGATTGATGAAGCCTGAAAAACTTGAATCAGAGAAGAGATTTGAAAGAAGTGAGTTGATCTCCTTCTCCGTTCTATTCCTTGTATTCTGTAAAAACTCTAACTGTATAATCCTGTAGAATTCTTGAGAGATCTTTTTTTTCTTGGTTAGTTCTTGTTTTTCTCTTTTTAATATCTATCTTTATTGTCTGTAATGATATTATGAAATCCAATCTCCTAGATAGCCATTAGCCAGTCATAAATGACTTCCTTAATTGATAGCTGTCTCTGGAGGAAAGTACTAAGAAACATTTCCTTTTAGTCTCCTTGAAACTTGCTCCAGATTGATTGAAACGGCTACAAAATATTTTGCATTAAATGCTGGATATGGAAGATATTTGAATTCCATAACAGACTGATTTGAAATCCTGAAATCGTCGATCTCTCAGAAAAATCGTCGATCTGAGCTCGACTATCGTCGATTTGAGCTCAGAGATCTGGATTTTGACTTGAGATAGAAATCGTCGATCTGAGCTCGGAGATCGTCGAATCGAGTTCGACGCCTCGTCGACCTGAGCTCAGAGATAGTCGAACTGAGTTCGACGCCTCGTCGATCTGCGCTCGACAATAATTGCTTTGGTCTTCTGCACTTGTAATCTCAACTAGGAGGTCTTGGGGGCAGCTTTCAAACCTAAGTTCTAAGCCTTAGACCTATTCTAGTTTACCTTTAAAACTATAAAATTAGGTCAAGACATAATCCTATGAACATAGTGATCCTTACCCAAATTAGTAATAGGATGTTCCAATAGCCACTCGTGGCGCGTGCTCAACACCAGCCGGTCCAGTGGTCACGCAACCTGATTTGGGCGATAATGCTCAGGTCAAGCAGATTGGGAAGGAAAAGGAAGACGAGGGTAGTGGGCAGGATCCCGTCGGGCGAGAGTCGTTCCCGAACTCGCCGAGTGCGGGTCAGGTCAGTGAGATGGCCTTGTGAGAGCTACCTACTCGCGTGGTAGGCGGGAGCCCCTTTAGCAAGTTCATTGTGTCAGCCACGGTTCCATAGGGGTTCAGGGAACCAGAGATATCTTAATACACCGGTAGGGATGACCCAGTTCAACACTTCAAGTGGTTTGAGGACGCGGTCTACATTAAGCAGATGACTGACGCATTCAAGTGTCGATTTTTTGCCATTTCCTTCAAGGATAAGACGAGGGACTGGTTTCACTAGCTTCCCAACAGTTCAATCTACTATTACACAGATTTGCGTCGGGCAATTCTGTTGAGGTTCTCAACTTTGAAAAAGAGGAAGAAGGGTGCAGAATTTCTTTTCGCGATCAAGCAGGGTCCAGAGGAGACCCTGACAAGCTATGTTGGCCAGTTCCATGAGGAATTCCTTATTGTATTGGAGGTTCCAAGGTTTACCCTGATGATGGCCTTTACTTTGGGGTTGCCGGAAGAGTTTTTCAGGGTGGCGTTGAAGCGGAGGCCACCGCTATCCTTCGAGGAAGTGATGGAAAGGGTGGCACAAGAGATAGAGGGCAAGGCAGCAAACCCTAACTTCGCCAGGAAGCTTTCCAGGTTGGGAGGAAGTGAGGAGAAGGGAAGAGCCTAGGGGGGCAAGTTTTTTCAAGGCAGCAGCAGGGGTGGGGTTATCAAGAACCTACCAACCAGCTGGGCTAGAGGCAGAAGGAGGGACCTGTTCAAGGTCAAGGAATAAGGTTCCAAGGAGGAGGAAACTACCAAGGGGGCAGAGGAGGTTCATTCCCTCTGGATGGAGACAGGGCCCGAGGCTAACCCTCCCCCTGAAACACTAAGCCATGATAATAGCGTGAGGAAGGAATGGGAGAAGGAACGTCTGAGGAGGACGGAGAGAAGTGGAGGTGGAGTTGTCATACTGTGACTTCCATCTGGAGGAAGGTCACGCAACAACCACCTGCAACAAATTCCTGGAGCTGAGGAGGGCGAGAGGATAAAGGAAGCAGCAGCCAGTGATGCGTATCGAGGAGGTGGCCGCAGGGGATGACGAGGATATGTGTGAAGAGAGGGACGATATAGGAGGCTCTGGGAGGATTAGTGTAATCCATGGTGGGGGGGAGGATCGAGGCCACCCATAAAGGGAGCCTCCAAATAGTGTTTAGGTGTAGCATTGCCTCGACATACCAGTCCCCACATCCTATGGAGAGTACCACCTTTACCTCAGGTGACATGCCAGATCATGAGGATCCGTTTTATGACACGCTGGTGGTGTAGGTAGCAATCGAGAAATTCACTGTCTCCCGGTTCTTGGTGGACAATGGGAGCTCAGTCATCGTCATCTTCAAAAAGGCATTTGACGGGATGAAAGTGGAGGTAAAGAGGGTGTTGGCCTCGGATGGGTCCCTCTTTGGGTTCCCGAGAGAGAGGAAGGAGGTAGGAGGAGTAGGGCTTAATGTGACTCTGGGGGGTCAGTCCCGCAACTGTCGATTCGTGATCGTGAATTCCCCCAACAATTACAATGCAATTTTTGGTCGGCCCCTTATCAGCGCGTTCCAATGCGTCCCCTAATCCTTCCATCAGTGCCTCAAATTCAACGATAGTGGGGTGCAGGTTCGGGTCCGAGGAGATCCTAAGGTGGCGAGGCAGTGCTATGTCACAGCAGGTAACACCATCTCATGGATGGGGGAGGCCAAAGCGATGGGAAAGATGATGGAGGAAGAGACAATAGAGTCAGTGGAGAAGCAGGTCCTCGTTTCGGAGGGGGCAGCAGAAGAATAGCAGAGAGGAGGGGAGGAGATGATGGAGGTAGAAGAAGTAGTGGAAGAGGAGTTCCTCGCCCAAGGAGATCGGGCAGCTGAAGAATGAGAGGATAAGTTCCGCCTAGTGCCGGTGGAAGTAGTGGTGGAGCTGGAAGTTCTTGACCCAAGCCGTCAAGGCGGAGAATGTACGAGCGAGCGAGGGATTAGGAAAAGAGGACCAAGAGGGGATGCTAGCGTGCATTCAAAAGCACGTGGAAATCTTCGCATGGAGCGCGACGGATATGCCCAACATTGATGTGGATGTGGCTTACCACGAGCTAATCCTCGACCCGAAGGTTCTCCCTATCCGCCAAAAGAAAAGAAATGTAGCAGACAAGCTCGAGGGGCCAATTAAGGAGGAGGTGGAGAAACTTCTCAAGGTTGAGTTTGTGTCAGAGATCCAGTTTTCGGGATGGGTCTCAAAAGTTGTAATAATGAAGAAGGGGGATGTGAGATAGAGAATGTGTGTTGATTTTTCTTTCTTGAATAAAGCATGCCCCAAGGATTATTACCTCTTGCCTCGGATCGACACGCTGGTTGACTCAGTCGTCGGTTTCCCTGTAATGAGTTTTCTGCATGCTTTTTCAGGTTATCAACAGATCAGGATGCACCATCCGGATGTAAAGGATGTGTCTTTCATCACGAGCACTGGATGCTATAGCTATAACATGATGCCTTTTGAGCTAAATAACGTAGAGGAGACACATCAAAGGATGATGGATATGCTCTTTCGGGAGCAGAGGGGGAGGAACCTAGAGGTGTATATGGATGACTTACTAGTGAAGAGAAAAGATGTGAGCTCTCACCTTCAAGACCTGAAAGAAATTTTCTCCACCTTGCAAAGGTTCAAAATGAGGTTGAATCCCCTAAAATGTGTTTTCACAGCAAGTCGGGGAAATTGTAACGACCTGGCCCACTAGGAGCACAACGTCGCCCAACCCACTAGCAGTCCATGGAGGACCCATGGCGCCACAGTGGTACAACCGGAATCTACAAGGCCTGCATGTCGTACACCCCAAAGCATCTCGCGCCTATTTATAAGCCGTGTGAATTGTTGCCACGGGGTTTCGAACCCGAGACCTTGATAAGAAGCCTTTAATACCACTCCTCATCACCAACTGAGCTGCACTTTTTTGTAACGACCTGGCTTGCTAGGAGCACAACGCCGCCCGGCCCACTAGCAACCCATAGAGGACCCATGGCGCCACAGTGGTACAACCGGAATCTACAAGTCCTGCAGGTCGTACACCCCAAAGCATCTCGCGCCTGTTTATCGGTTGCGTGCATTGTTGCCACGGGGTTTCGAACCCGAGACCTTGATAAGAAGCCTTTAATACCACTCCTCATCACCAACTGAGCTGCAGCGGCCGATTTTTTTGTAATGACCTGGCCAGCTAGGAGCATAGCGCCGCCCGACCCACTAGCAGCCCATGGAGGACCTATGGCGCCACAGTGGTACAACCAGAATCTACAAGGCCTGCAGGCCGTACACCCCAAAGCATCTCGTGTCTGTTTATCAGACGCGCGCATTGTTGTGACGGGGTTTCGAACCCAAGACCTTGATAAGAAGCCTTTAATACCACTCCCAACTTAGTTGGTGATGAGGAGTGGTATTAAAGGCTTCTTATCAAGGTATCGGGTTCGAAACCCCGTCACAACAATGCGCGCGGCCGATAAACAGGCGCGAGATGCTTTGGGGTGTACGGACTGCATGCCTTGTAGATTTTGGTTGTACCACTGTGGCGCCATGGGTCCTCCATTGGCTGCTAGTGGGTCGGGCGGCACTGTGCTCCTAGCGGGCCAGGTCGTTACAAAAAAATGCACTTTTTTATAACGACCTAGCCCGCTAGGAGCACAACGCCGCCCGACCCACTAGCAGCCCATGGAGGACCCATGACGCCACAGTGGTACAACCGGAATCTATAAAACATGCAGGCCGTACACCCCCAAAGCATCTTGCGCCTGTTTATCGGCCGCGCGCATTGTTGCCACGGGGTTTCGAACCCGAGACCTTGATAAGAAGCCTTTAATACCACTCCTGATCACCAACTGAGCTGCACTTTTTTGTAACGACCTGGCCTGCTTGGAGCACAGCGCCGCCCGGCCCACTAGCAGCCCATGGAGGACCCATGGCGCCACAGTGGTACAGCCAGAATCTACAAGGCCTGCAGGCCGTACACCCCAAAGCATCTCGCGTCTGTTTATCCCGAAATCTATAAGGCCTGCAGGCCGTACACCCCAAAGAATCTCGCGTCTGTTTATCGGTCGCGCTAATTGATGCCACGGGGTTTCAAACCCGAGACCTTGATAAGAAGCCTTTAATACCACTCCTCATCACCAACTGAGCTGTAGCGGCCGATTTTTTTGTAACGACCTGGCCCGCTAGGAGCACAGCGTCGCCCGACCCACTAGCAACCCATGGAGGACCCATGGCGCCATAGTGGTACAGCCGGAATCTACAAGGCCTGCAGGCCGTACACCCCAAAGCATCTCGCGCCTGTTTATCGGCCGCGCGCATTGTTGCCACGGGGTTTCGAACTCGAGACCTTGATAAGAAGCCTTTAATAGCACTCCTCATCACCAACTCAGCTGAGTTGGTGATGAGGAGTGCTATTAAAGGCTTCTTATCAAGGTCTCGAGTTCGAAACCCCGTGTCAATAATGCGCGCGGCCGATAAACAGGCGCGAGATGCTTTGTTGTGTACGACCTGCAGGCCTTACGATTCCGGCTATACCACTGTGGCGTCATTGGTCCTCCATGGTCTGCTAGTGGGGCGGGCGGCACTGTGTTCCTAGCGGGCCAGGTCATTACAGAAATTTCCTTGGACATCTCTTGACCCCAGCTAGAGTGGAGCCTAACCCAGATAAAGTAAAAGCCATAATAGAACTAGAATCGCCGAGGAATGCCAAGGACGTACAACACTTGACAGGGAAGCTCGCAGGGCTGAGTAGGTTTCTTTCCCGGGCAGGAGGTAAGTGCTCACCCTTCTTTAGGATTTTGCGGGGGGGGGGGGGGGGGGGGGCAGAAGTTTGGGTGGTCCAAGGAGTGTGAGGAGGCTTTCCAATCCCTGAAGTGCTAACTCACCAAGGCCCAACTGCTCCAAGGCCCAACTGCTCCAATGACCCAGAGAGGGGAAAGCCTCCGTACCTCGGAGTGGGGGCAGAGGCGATAAGATCCATTTTAGTTCGGGAGGAGGGTAAGAAGAAACTGATAATTTATTATGTAAGTCGGGTCTTGAAGAAGATGGAGCTCAGGTATCCAATCTTGGAGAAGCTGGCCTTTGTCTTGGTCATCTCGGTTCGGAAGCTCCGACATTACTTTCAATCTCACTCAATTCGGGTGATGACAGATCATCCACTGTGTAACACCTCCCCTATAATGACCATATTGTAACATCTCATTTTTCAATTAGACCCTCCCTTAGGAGTGACTTGAACATTCCTAGGTCATAACAAGTCCTAGGTTGAACCTAGGAGGTCGAGTGACCCAACTAGTTAGTTGAGACTCACTTGGGCTGCAAATAGTAAAATCTTAAAACCCTGATTTTGGTGGCCTAGTGGGTTCAATCTGACTCCAAGGCATTCCTAGACCTAATATGAGATCAATGGGTCACCAAGGACCCATTGGGTGCAAACCTAGTGGCTAAGTTGACCCAAGTCAACTTAAGCCCTAGTTAGGCCAAAGTAACCCTGCCCTGGATCAACTCACCCTCTTTATGCCAAGTCTACCCTACCTAACCATACCTAGGCCTTAGGGGAGGTCAATGGGTCCCTAGGGGTCTATTGATGTTGACTCGAAAGGTCAAATTGACCAAGTCAACCCTAAACCCAAATCAAGTCAAACCTAGCTCAATTGGGTTAACTCAAGCTCAAGCCGCCTCATGTAGACTCATAGGGTTTTATTAGGAGTTATTATGGCTGCCTATAGCCTAAACCCTAGGCTAGCCAACATGTTGACTAGGAGAGAGAAAGAAGAGAGAAATAGGCTAAATATAGGAGAGAGAAAGTGTGAATTAAGGGTATTTTCATGGTAGAATGGTGAGCCCCCCTCTCATATGGCATTTAAGGTTTTAATATTAATTTTATGGGATGATTTTAGGCTTATAAGGGAAGAGAATTCGTGAGGGTGACTAGGAGAGAGAAAGAAGTGAGGAATAGGCTAAATTTAGGAGAGAGAGAAAGTGAGAATAAGGGGGTATTTGCATGGTAGAATGGTGAGCCCCACTCTCATAAGACATTTGAGGATTTAATATTCATTTTATGGGCTGCCTTTAGGCTTCTAGGGGAAGAAAATTCGTGAGGATGACTAGGAGAGAGAAAAAAAAATAAGTATTTGGTTAAATAGAGGAGAGAGAAAAGGTGGTGGAGAGGTGAAGAGGTGTTTTGAAGAGGGAGGAGGCATGAGTTCGGCCAAAGAGGGGCCAACAGCCACCTAGAGGTTGACACCTCCTCCCCCACCCTTTTCCCGGCCATCAAGAGGTGTTTCCACCCTCTCTCTCCTCTAACCACCCCCCACCATGAAGAGGTGTTATGACCCTTGAGGAAAACCGCCACCTCTCTCCCTCTCCTCTTTATATACTCACTTAGGAGAGAGGGGCAACCCATTTCGAAATCAGAGGAGGAGGATAGAACCCTTGCCGAAGCCACCAAGGCGAGAAACGCCGCCACCGCCGCCACCATGTCATCCCGCCGTTCAACTCGCATCCAAGCCCGAAATCAGGTCCTCCCTCACCTCTTCTCTCATGTTTAGATCCTAGAATTGTTTAGGAGTTGAGTTCATGCTCAAACGAACCGGAGTAAAAGCTTAAAAATTCAGAAATCTCCGTTTTTATGGAGTTTTTGGTGGGTTCGGGTAGGGCGACGCCGCCACCTCCGGCCGCCCTAGCCGCCGGAAAGGTTAGCCCCCACCACCGGGAACATGTAGAAGTTGATTCCCGGTGGTGGCGCCGCCCCTAATGGCCGGGAACAGCCCCGTGATAACCACTTCTCACGGGTTGTGGTTCAGGCCATTTGGAGAAGATGAAGTACAGCTCCCGTCGGATCTGCTTTAAGATCCGTGCAACCCTAGATTATGATTTAATGATTATTTATATTCAAATTCTGTATTTAATTTAAACAGTTTCACTGTAAATTAAATTTAGGCCCCTTATGGGCACCACATGAAAAAGAGTACAACATGAAAGTTGTAGTTCGTTTGAAGACCTACAATTTGATATGTAGTGGTGAAAAATTGGATGAGGGGACTGCCATGTAGAGCCTTTTTAGTAAGGGTATGTCCTACAACTAGGGTAGATTTCTTCTAAAAATTATTTAGGCCCTTCAGAGGCATGTTCATCAAAAATGATCAACATAAATGTTGTAGGCATTTTTATTATCTACAGTTTGATATATAATGGAAAATTTTAGGACAAGTATACTGACCTATAGGGTCATTTTTCTAGGGTAGGTCCTACAAATAGGACAAATTTTTGAATAATTTCCTACACCTAATCCTTGGTCCAAATGCCTTGAGTTTTGGACAGGGACTTGTTATCACCTAGAAATAGCTCCTGTAAAAATTGGAAACCTTTTAAAGAAGTGTAACCTAGGGTTTTGCCCTAACCCTAGAAAAGCTAGGGCAAGATAATTAAAGGGTCAAATGACCTCCAAACCCTCCCAAATTTTGGTGAGGTGTCCCTGGTATAGGTATCTAGGTTTGGTTCAAATTTCAACTCAATTGGTTGAGTTTTGAATAGGAATCCTCTAAACCCTAGTTTTGACCTAGTGAAGGGAAGCTTAGGGAAAAGGTACTTTTGACACTTGTGTGATCATCTCACCTCAACAGAGGTTGAGATTCTGACCACTGGTTTTAAATGGTCCTAAGAACTCCCTTAGGGAAAATGGGATGGATTAGGGTATGTTTACCCTAGGGCCCAGTTCAAACCCTAAATGTGGACTTTGGGGGCTTGTGAAGGACATAGGGGCAAATGCCCTTGTATGGCCTTGGGTTTTGGTGGATAGGTAGTTAATGGGTATTTAACCCTCTGGTTGTAATATTAGAGGGAATTTTGAGTTAGGTAGGTACCTCAAAACCTAAACCCTAGTTTTAGAGTAGAAGGGCTTTTAGGTCAAAGCAGTAGATTAAATGCACTCAAAAGCTATGAAACTTGGGTAGAGTGTTTCTAGGGTAGTTAGGACCCTTGGCTGATTTTACTAGAATTTTTGGATTATTGTTTTTAGTACTTCATTCATGAATATGTGTATAGCCCTATTTGATGTTTTATTTATTAAAGATTTTTAATTCAAATAAGGCCCCTTGAAACTCTGGAATTAGATGTTGTTGGCCACTGGGAATGCTCATGAATTTTAGTTTAATTTTATGTTGAATAAATAGAGTAGTTCTTTCACAAGTGTTATTAAAGGGCCTTATGGTTTAAAAATATTTTATGGCATAAATTGTTTTCTGGAAAATTATGAAAGTTGGTAAATAGAGTTTTTAAATCATTTTAAATCAGTGGGATTTTATTCTGGATTTTTGGAGTTATGAATATAGTACTTGATTCACAAGCATGCTAGATTATGGTTTTAGTAAATGATTTATTATAAATTAATTTCCAGCAGTAAAATTATGAAACTTTTATAATACTATTTTCATGGTATTTCTAGTACCATGTAATTAATCCAAATGATTTAGAAGAGAATCTGATGTAGTTTATTCATTAGACATGAAAGAAATGGATTATTGCAAAAATATGTTTAGGCCCCTTAGACCTTAGTGAAAATTGTCAAACCTTGGATATATCATTTTTAGACATAAGTATTTTTCTTAAATTTATTATGATTTATACATGACTGAAAAGTATACTACTTGTTCAAATTTGGAAGACCTTGGATTTTAGTAAAATTAATTAATTAATAGATTAATTGAGAAAATTATTATAACCGGGAATTGATTCAATTATGTCGTGATAGGCCCCCAGTAAATAACCCAGGCTGTTCGGATGAAAACACAAAGGACATCCTATCATAGACATTACTTAGAATAAGGTGGTCTGTAGTTAGTAACTTTGGGAAATGAGTAACAGGATAAGGTTTGGGTTAGCGTAAGGACAGCTTGTGTTGGTTGGATTTAAAGAAAAAGGATGGATCACCATAGGAGGTTTCAAGTGTGGTGAGGAATGAGTTGATGCGCTCTAGAAGGTGTGCGGGACCGACGAAAGATCGCCGTCCCCGTAAGAGTGAAGAGTCAAATCCACCCTAGGTTTAGATTGATGCAATTTATAGAGGGAACGGGTAAGAAAAAAAACAACCAATAATAATAAGTGCCTTGCGAAAGGGAACTTCGGGCCGTAATGCTGCCGTCTTGGTTCCTAGTACCCTTTGAGAGCCCTTCACGGGGTATGCCGGGGCAGTCCTGGGCTAACGTAAATCTTAAAACAAATGAAAGAGTAATTAGCCTAATAGGGATTCACATTGCACACACTCATTAATTAGGGTTGGTAATGGTTAAGTCGTCCCGAGGTATTCAAGGGGCGATGTCCTGTGGTATTCTAAGGGATGAAGTTTGGAGATGAGCCGGACGTTTTAGTCCGGGGAATTTGGTCTCGGATGTGGTTTATACGGACGGTTTAGTCCGGGAGTTTGACACTTTAAAATTGTTATATATTAAACTGCTGCATGTGCATAAAATAGGAAAGATTAAGGTGGTGGGTTTTCGATATCGGGGAGTTCGATTGCACCGACACCGATATCGTTGACTCGGCAAGGTGACTAGCACTTAGCCAAGGTAAGTCCGACGGACCAGTCGACAAGAGTACGCAGGAGTCTGCCTCGTGCACCAGGCGTTGAGGGCATACGATAGGTCAGACCAGTGGTGCTTTTACTGGTTTTGAGGTGGGCGAGGCCCAACCCACCGCTTCCGTCTGCCACTACGGGAGTATCCTGGGAGTTATCTCCAGAAAGGGGGAACTAAAGGTTTGTGTACACAAAGTTGGGTGTGTGAGTTGCACTGCTTGATCATCATACCCACCATATAGCAGCATGCCATAATCATTCATAACAACCTTGACACCTAAAATATAAGTGGAATGAGACGCTTATACTTTAGGACTTGCAAAACGACCCCTTGGTCTATAAGCTTGTATGGGCAAGTTTATAAATTAAGGTTAATTTGATATATGTATACCTGCTGCGTGATAACCGACACCCCAACGTATAAGTGGAATGGGACATTTATACGATGGGAGCCTTGTAGAAGATCCCTTGGCTTATGTGTACTCACATAAGTGGAGGTTTAATTTCTTACTTACTTACCTTTCTGTTTTACCTATTACAACACTTATATTGCTCCCCTGTCATAACTTGCTAGTTAGTTCCACCGTCACCTGCTTTTGACTACTCTCCACTTTCATGTCCTCCCTTTCTTCCTCTCCGCTCGGTGCCTTAGGGCATGGGGAAGGGGTGGGGGATGATAGGACTTAGTCTTATAGACTAATGGTTTTCGGACCACATCATTTTAGGGAATCGTGGAGCCCAGCCCGGAGGAGCAGCCTAGGAGGCCGGTGCGCTTGGAGACAGGGCAGTCTAGCTCAAGAGTTCAGACAGCCGGGATCGTGAGTTCCGTTTCTTAGTAACAGTTTGTTTTTCAGCTTCCGTTTGAGTGACCATGTAGTGAGGTGTTGTTGTACCGGCTTAAGCCCTCTTCCATTCAGTGCTCTGTTTTTACTCTGATGTTATATTGTGGACACTCCCTTCGTGGAGTTTACATATATGTGATTTATTATTATGGACTGCATTTCTCTTTCTTTACTACTTGCTACTTGATTGTGATCGAAAAGGCCGGCAGAATCGGCGCGTTGTAGTGACGACCTTTCCGGGTGCGAAGGTGTCACCGCAAAGCGGCGGTTCTGGGCATATGACCCCGAGTTTTGAACGAAAAAAAGGGGTCTTACACATATAATATGGGTCCGGCCGGGGCCCCACAACGTACGGACGCCACAACTTTAATATTAAAAGATGATATTAACTACCCAACTCAAAACTCAGAATACAACAACAACAAAAACATACCTACAAGACTATAAGTTATCCACTACAAATAAGGAGTATCAAAATGGCATTAAGGCCTTACACAAAACAAGTCCAAAACTGAAAGACAATGTTGTCAAACATCAACGTACGTAAGCACTCCTAGGCTACCTCGACACGCATGCCAGACAAATAAATGCAACATGGAGCAAAACATTCAAGCCGACATAATCTACCAGGCGTAGTTATCACTTCATGAGGCTTAGGTCTTTTTGGCTGGCTCGCTTGCTCCCGCTTGCAATCCTTGCCCTATAAAAATTTGTGGTAACGTGGGTCAGCAAAGGCTGACCTCAACTATGTAATCAACACATCTCCTCCCGGCCATCCCTAACAGATCTCGGGGTACACCACCCACATACAGGTTAGCACTTCATATACAATAACATGTAAAGCATTTAAAACAACTTGGATGTCTCAAACAACAAACATATTTTCTATGTTGAGCATTGAATAAAATGGGGCATACAATGCAGCATGCATGCAATCTCAGGTTTCACCCAAGGCACCCTATAGCGCATGTATCTAGCACATCATCATAACATATCAACTGGATACTTCCAATTTCCCCATCCACATTCAAGCCACACACAAAAGGGTACTTCAATTCCCCTAACGACACACAAGCCGCCACACGAAACTCTTGCCAAGGCCCCACCCGCTCGTGGGTCTCAAACCCCGGGCTTGCAAGCAAGATCTGACTTCTCACGTCAGGATTCCGTCTCACACACAAACCGATTCTAAGAACCCTTGTTGCACCCCACCCGCTCGTGGCATCATCGCCCGGGCTTGTCCCAAGCTTGGCATTCTCGTCAGTTTCACAGAAGGGACTAGTATCGTCGGGACACTCTCCCACATGACTCGCACATCACGGGATAGCCGCCGACCACAGAGACAAAGTCGCGCCTTAACACATCACAAGCCATAGCCCTACCGACCATAATCCATCATTTGTACTGCAACGTTCCCGCGCACCAAGGAACCCATCTACCGCCAACGCGGAGCTAACCTTGTCCAGTTCCGGCTACACATACTCACTCGAAAAGGGGGGGGGGAACATACATCATAAACGGCATCTTGCCGCAATGGATTTCTACAAAAATCCTCAAGGCTCGCTATGCAACATCACCGAGTTGGACTAACGGTCGCGACTACGGCTTCACCCACAATGCCTAATCCACTAGCGAAGAAGATCTCTAATGAAATATCATGCCAGGGATGGACACAATCGACTCGGTGGTTCCTCTTGAACCATGGAAACCAAAACCCCTCTTATTTGAGAGATTTGGCGCTCAAAATATTAAAAAGCAAGAAAGAAAAAGATGTTATGCACGCATCCTAGAAACCGAGAGGAGAAAATGTCGTTACCTGATGACCCCTCTTCTTAACCATGGAATCCTTGCCTTGCATGGATGAATACGAGCGTCTCCACGCCCTCTCCATGGATCTGGTCTCGGAATGACGATCGGAGTTGCGAAGCTCCGTCAATGGAGGAAGAAAGCTCTCTCCTTCCTCCTCCCTTTCCTCCCTCTCCAACACTAACTCACACTCTAAAAGGTGAGAAAAAATGAGGGAAAAACACTCTCAGCCCTACTAAAGACATTTGGGCGGAAGATCCTTGGCCCTTGGATCAGTTTTGATGAGAAAAAACGGACGGCTAAGAAGCCAAACGATGGATCTGTTCCCATCAGCTACCACCGGGCGATAAGGTTACTACCGCGCGGTAGTCCAAATAACTGGCTGATACTACAACCACGCGGTAAGGCTAATGTCGTAGCCAACCCGAGCGCTAGGAAAAAATAAATCGTCAATGCTACCACCAGCGTTAACTCTAGCGCAGCGCGCTAGCTGAGCATCGAATGCAATTACGAACGTCGACCGCCTACCACCACACGGTAAGTCTAACGCCAGATCCAACCCGAGCGCTAGACCAAATAAATCGTCAAAGCTACCGTCGTGCCAACTCTAGAGTTGCGCGCTAGCGTGCTTAGACCGTCGAAGAGACCTCGACGAACCAGCACTACCGCCGAGTGATAACTATTACCGTCGGGCGGTAACTTCCAAAACTCGAGTCGTGAGAACTGGGGTGTTACAAATCCTCCCCCCTTAGAAGAATTTCGTCCCGAAATTATTCTTCACACAGGAAGATAACTATAAATTTATAGCAACAAGTTAAAACACTATTTCAAATCAATATTACACAAATAATTCAGGATATTCCTCGCGCATTGCTTGTTCACGCTCCCAAGAGAACTCATCTTGCCCGCAGTTGTTCCAACGCACCTTTACGAGCTTAACCTCTTTGTTCTGCAATTGCCGAACTTTGCATCTTCTATGCCCATGGGGCGGACTTCCGTCCCCAAGTCCTCATCTATCGGCACCGACGCCGATTCAATCACAGCGCTAGCCTCCACCAAGGTCTTTCGCAAGACGTAGACATGGAAGACGTCGTGAAGTCCACTCATCTCTGCAGATAATGCTAACCGGTACGCTGCTTCTCCAATCCGCTCTATAATCTCGAACGGTCCCAAAAACTCGGACTCAACTTTTTGAGTCGGCGAATCCGCGATACGCCCTTGAACAGCTTGATCTTTAGATAGACCAGTCGCCTACCGCAAACTCCACATTCCTATGGCGAGCATTAAAATATTTTGCTTGCCGGTCCTAAGCAACCTTCATGTGATCCTGAATGGTTCACACCAACTCGCACACATTAGCCACCGCTTCTTTTCCCAAAAGTTTGGTGTCTCCCGCCTCTGTACAAGACATTGACGTTCGACAACGCCTTCCGTACAAAGCTTCGTATGACATCATCTTTATACTTGTCTGGTAACTGTTATTATAAGTGAACTCCACCATGAAGAGGTGATCTTCCCACTTCTT